>JAPMOR010053380.1:8808-20324 GCA_026543865.1 Argiope aurantia | reverse complement strand
ATTCAGCTTATTTTTATCGGAGCGAGTCAATGGAATGCACATTCTTATCTGATGAGTTTTTAAAAACGCATTCTTATAATTTATTAGGACTCCTGGATCCAATAAAAAATGCATCCGTTTATTGATAAAACGGCCTTCGTCTTGCAAAGACTGCCCGTTACGGCCTATTGTGTGGTCCAAAATCTTAAAAGGAAATCACGCCTGTTAAACGGTTTATCTAATAAATATATCTCCAAGAGAGGATGAAATTCTATGCATCCGATGTCAAGGTAGCTCCAGGATAGTTCATGTCAGCCCTTTATTTCCGATTTGCACTGTTTTCAAAACAATTTCTACCGCCAACGCAAGGCTGACCCACTGCGCCTGCGCCGTCTCCATGGAAACCGTCCGCGACCAGCGTATGGCAGGGCCATATAAATAAGCTGCGTGGAATTGAGGGACCGTACAATCCACCTGCACGGAGTGTGTTGTACATCGAATGTCTTTACTCTCTTAAAGTATATAATTAATTGATTAAATTCTCAGTCAATGAGCGAATGAAACTAGGACATTGTTTCATTTAAAATTTTCTGCCATTCATAGAATTTTGAGTTGTTCTGTGGAAAAAAGATGTCTCGTCTGATGGTAAGTTTAATTTGGAAAAAAAATGTATTTATGAAAACATTAAAAATCAAATATTTCTTAGAGTTAGGTGTTCATGTTGTATAAGCTGGAGGTAACTTCTGAGTATTTCATTTTTATACAGATGAAATAAATTAATTTAAAAAGATTTATTTCTAGAAGTTTTTTTTTTTGAAGATGGGGCAAGTAATTTAATTTTTAAAAGACAGTTAATTAATTGAGGAGGATGATAAATTAAAAGCAAGCAATTTTAAAATAATTTTCTGCATTTTGAAAGGTTTAATTATGAAATTATTTATCATTTAAAGCTTTAAAACGTCATTCTATTTAATATACATTTGTTGACATAAAAAAGTTAACTGAAACGCCAAAATATTCATACTTAATTAAATTTATTTAAAATATTGGTTTTGGTTTGAATACCAGCGTTTTAATTTTGAATTTTTAAAGCATAATTGAATGAATGTGTATGTTATGAATATGAAAAAATAAACGATATAAATAGATTTATTAGAATGTAATATTTTTTATGTTCAAAATATTTATGTTCGAAGTTAAGAAATTTCTTTTTTATATTTTTTTCCGATTAACTTATAGTTTTTCTCAAATAATGAATTATTGCATTACATTTAATAATTTTTTACTTCCCTAATATAAATTTTTTACAATTTGCGAAAAATTTTATAATTTTTTATAATTAAAACAAGCTTTTTAGGGACAGCTATAAGCTCTTTTTTAATGAAAAAGAGCAAAATGATTTCAACTCTTTCCCAAAATAAACTAAGAAATCATACTCTTTAAAAGATTCTAAGAAGATTAAGGTATTGCTATTTTTACAAGAAAATAAGCTTTAAAGAGAATAGCTTAAACTTAAAAAAATTTTAAATAATAATTATAAATAATTCTATGCATAGTAAAAAGGTACAGCAAGCGGAGTTACTACTAAAAATCAAATTATTATCCTGTTGCATTAAGTTCGATTTACCAATCTTTAAGTTCAAAACTTTTCTCTTATTATAGTTGTAAATTAAGTGGAATGACGCAGATTTCAGGCTTTAACCATTTTCATTTTACTAACAACAACTTAATAGCAAATTTACGGGGAGAAAATTTATTTTATTTCATTTTCTATGAAAGAAAACAAATTTTTATCGAGATCTTGTAATATAACCGAAATTAATTTCGTTTTTATTTTCAATTGAATTCATGTAAATGAAAGTATATAAAATTATGGTAGGAAAAAAATTATTGTTTTAAAAAAGATTATAATACATTCCCGTTATTTTCAGGTCTTTCATATTTAATAATTATTTCTCCATTTTATTCTTTAATATTCAAGAGTTTAAAAAGAAAGTTAGTTTTTTTTTTATAGTTAAATTTATAGTTCAAAAAGAAAATGTGTATTTTAATGTGAAAGAAATGTGTTTACATATTAAATAAATAATAAATCAAAACACAATAATCAAGATAAAATAATTAACGTATGAAGAATTTAAAAAAAGTTTTGAAATGTGAAGCTTAATTGACTAGTTATTAAAAGAAAAGCTTATTAATATACACTGCCTAGAGCGCAGATGCGTTAATGATTGAAATGATGAGCAAAATTTCACGTTGTACATGAAGATTAAATTATAAGGATGAATAAGATTCTGCATAGAAAATTTTCAATTTTATTTATTCTCTGTAGTATCTTTTTATAACTCGAAATCAGAAACATAAAAGGCATAAATTTTTGTAGTTCCAAAACGAAACATTTTAATTATTTTGACTCTATGATTTTTATATAAACGATATATTTTAAATTATAGTTTTCAGTAAAAATTAATGATTATTTTCCTGTAAATAACCAAGTTTCTTTTATATTTTTAAACCTTTTGCTTTCTGAGAAACACCAAGTATTATATTTTATAACATATTTAGTTACCTAGCTGTAGCATGGTAATTTATTTTAGTTAAAAAAATCACTTTTTCATTGTTTAAATTTTCAGTAAATAAAAGTTCATTTTATTTGCCGATACTATTAAAAGATATTAACCAATCAGGGATGTTGTAATCGATGTAAAGTCATAAAAAATGCAATTGTTCTAAATGTGTGTAAAGATAAAGAGCTCCTGAACAAATGTAATTAACTGTAAAGCTAAAATCTCTTTTGGCTGTGAAATATTAAAATTTTTAATTGGCCATTATTATTTCTTTCAAAGAAATAATAAAAAAAGAAAGAAACCTCAGAAATAATGTAAATTTTAATGTAATCTTCTTCAAGAATTAACAGCAAAAATATTTAAATAAATAAAAAAAAATATTATAAAATATTCAGAATATTGTATATTTTTTATATTTTAAATATAAAAATGTTAGTACTAAATTGTCTTTCTAATAACCAGCAAAAATCAGGAACTTATTTCGTATTAATTTATTTTTTATTCTTTGCTTTGAAATTTTTTAAACTTTAGAACCTGCATTTTCTTTTAATATTGAATATTTAATGTTTAAAAAGAATGTTTTAAAATTGTTTAATATCTTGCATTCCAATTTCTGGTTCAATTTTTAAAAATGTAAAGCGAAAATAGGTAATTTTATTGGCATTTATGTATCAATAAATGTAATGTCTCACTTTTGAATTAACATATTTAAATGGATGTTGGCAGAATTAATCTGTTGCTTCGATATCATATTCAAAATCATTTTAATGCTTTTTCAAGGCAAAAATTCTTTAAGACGTGTTGTTTTATCTGTATTTTAATATTGATATCTGTTGCTAAGCGGTTTGACCTATCAACTTTAAAATTGAAGATATTTATAACTTGAGTGGGTGGTAGCCATAATTTCATATGCGTGCTTTAAGCACTTTGAATAATAAGTGAATGCTCTATTGTGTTCTGCGGGGTCAAAAAAATTTGTTGTCATTATCACTTGGTAGGTGAATTTCTAGTTTTCTCCCATACAATATATTAAAAGAATTTATGCGCGTTTATTGCACCATCGAAGAATTTTATTGAAATAAATGCCAATCTGTTAAATTATTTTCATGCAAATATTTTTGGTGAGTTATTCATATCTTTTTTATATTTTTAGGAAGTTATTGCTTTTTACCTGCGTTTTATAGCTAGCAAAAATATATTTAGTATTATTCAAGGTTAACAGCATTATAAGTGGGAAATTAACATAAACTACAATCTTAAGCTATTCAGCTTTTCCCGAAAAGAATATTTCCATGAAAACTATAAAATTTAAATATTATAGAAGTTTTCTTTAGACCATTTAATGTTGAATAAACTATTTTTATAGCAAATTTTAAATCAATTTATTCATTTTTATTCTGATTTCTGATTTTTAAAAAGTATGATTAACTAAAATGAAAGTCAATAAATTTGTCTTTGTCTCTTTCAGTTTAATAATTATTTACATAATGTATTCGGTTAATATTAGATAGTAAAACTAAAGCCTTATTCCCCAACTATACTGTTGTTTACTATTATATATATATATATATATATATATATATAGCTTATTTTGCAATCCTTTCAATTGAATTGGCGTGAATAAGTTCTTCATTGAATTAAAATTTGCTGTATACTAATAAAATCGTTGTTCAAAAATTTAAATTAGTAGTATTTTTATTCATCACAGACAATGTCCTAGTAACGGAATCCGGGGATTTAAATCCTCATATGAAGATGTAAATCCTTGGATTCCGGAAAGAAACTTGAAGATAAAATATCGGTGAGTTTATGTCACTTTTTAAAAGATTGGATTTGACTTGACTTGCCTTATGTTTGTAGAATTGGAACTCGATTCATTTCTCATACTCCACTTGATGCACTAGAATCATGATATTTATCATTCTTGTGTGTTCTTGATGATAATACAGAATTTATCTTTTCTGAGCATTTGAATATTACAATACATTAGATTGGTAATGATCAGTTAATAAATCCAATAATATATAATAATGAATTGTAAATTAAAGATTATAAAATCAGATAATAATTAAAATAAACAGTCTACATGTTAAATAATTAATGGCAATAAATTTTTGAAAACTTTTTCATGAAATTTATTTAAACCAATCATAGCGTAAGTGGCTGAAAATAATACGACATCTGAGTTGCATTTCCTTACAATATTGCTGGTTCCGGAAATAAAAGCTTCTATTATTTTAATTTGTATGAATATTGAGTTATCATGCTTAATTGCGAGGAAAAACCTCTATATACATCGAATTACAATAAACTTTTAAAGTTTGAAAAAATCAAAAAAATCATCAGTTCCTATTTTGCCCTGTTTTCCATTTTTAAGAATCGTAAAAGTTAACGGTCTTGGATTATCATCTAGACTTAAGCAAGCCATTAGAATTCTTTTAGTATTCAAGAAATCTATTTAATAGAGTATATCAGAATGTTGAAAGAAATAATGAAGGTTTTTCTAATAAATTCCTCTCGACTCTTGATGATAATAAACTTTTAGCCAACTAACTTTTAATTTTGTAACTAATTTTTAACTTTTCTTATCTAAGTACTTTAATTGCCCTGTTATTAGCTATCCAATCGTTATGTCCGGAAGTAAAGAACTTCGAGTGCAAGCACTTTTCATACAATCCCAAAAATCAGCAATCGACGTTTGTTTCTACTCAATAACAACTTCATTTCAAGAATCATTTCTGTATCAATCTATTTATCATTCGTTCCCGGCTTAATAATAACTAATATTATTCAGTTCCTTATCATTATTTTTCCATTACCTTAACATTATCTCCTTCTAATTTTCGCTTGTTAAACACTATTTTTATTTTTAATTTTGACTTTTTGAATTTAATGCTATTAACAATCGCTTTTACTTTAAATTAGAATAGGATAGCTTTTTAATTGAAATACATTGATTAAATCCTCTCCAGATCTTAAAATATAATACAGTTCGCTTTGCACGCTTATCTTTACATTTATATATTAGTTCACGCTACTGAGCTTAGATTGGTGGGAATGCTATTAATTTTTAAGATCTATTAGCACAACATTTTCCTTTCCCTTCTCAAACAACAAAGTATTGACATTTCTAGTAAAACATCCTTTAGAAAACACAGACTAAAAATACAAGCTATAAACTATGTTTGCAGAAGAAAAAAAACTCCCAAATAGTTTATTAGTGTCACATTTATATTTTTAGCATACGGATGTTTTCCTTGCTGTAGGATCTTTCTTCTTTTTTTTTCAAAGTATAATTGGAAATTCTATCAGCAGATATCATTCCCTATTATGTTAACTTGAAAGGAATATACGTCTGATAAATTTGAATTGTTATAGTGTGAAGCACTGAGTTGATTTTGTGAAGAGAACTGTCTGAGAGACAACTGAAGAGAATGTCTAGATTTACTGTGTCTGCAGGTATGGATAATTCGTCAGGATCAAATTATTTTCCTGGTGAAGTTTGAAAGTTTAAGACTTCTCTAAACTCTAAACCTCTACATCTCTAAACTCTAATCTAATCTCTAAACTTCCAAGTGTAATTTTCGTCATTGAAAACGATTTAGAAAAGATCTCTTGTCTTTGAAATGATGAATTAATTTAAATTAATAATCAACGAAACTAATTATAAAATTATAAGTATGTAGGTAAGCACATTTACAAAAAGAAAGAAAAAAAAATACTTTCGGGAATCATTAGCGAATTTTTCGTTTACTTTTAAAACATCAATTGCTATGACCCCCCCCCCTTCTTTAGTTAAACAGATTTTTTCAAAGAATAAATGGAAATAGAAAAGAGACATATAGTATCGGAAAATTCTTAATCTAGTACAAAAGAAGTTCTACTATTGAAAATTTATACATTTAAAAAATCTAAGTATTAACATTATATTGCATGATTTTTTTTTAATTTCACAAAAAAATTGAGAGCATCTATATAAAATATATTGACAAATCTACATTAGTGAAAGAAATATGAGAAAAATGCTCTTTGGAACTTTTTAATGTTAAAGTTGATTCTTTCATAAAAATCTTCATCCTATAGCTCATGTAACAAGTGCATAAATTGTTGATCAATAAATAAATTTCTTTAATTGTTACAATTGCAAGAGGCAATTAGTTTATTTTTATATAACTCATAATACAGTGTACTCTATATAAAAATTGACAGCAAGATCCACAAAAGACGACTGCAACCGTATTCGCTTGAGATAATTTAAAAATTTAAAAATAAAAATAATAAATGCAGTAAGCAGTTGCCTGTTAACATGTTCAACTTATCTAAGTCAATAAAAAATTCTAAATACGAAACAATACATCGAGACGATGTTTATAAAATTTAGGGGTTTAAAATACCCAATGTTCTTAAAAACTGGTTTATAAATCGCAAACAGTTTTTTTTTTTTTTATGTCAGGAGTTTTTAAAAGGCAGAGACAAGTTAATGCTATCTGCTGAGAATATTGTTTCCATTCTCATTTATTATATTTAAGAAAAAGTTAATTAACTGAAATTTAAATTCTTGAATTTTTTTTTCAAAGTGACTAAAAGAACCATTTTTTGAAAATGCTATCTATCTATCTATATATATATATATATATATATATATATATATATATATATATATATTGAAAATTACAATATTTTTTATTAAATAGACTAAATTTTATTTCTTATACAAATTTGAATAAAATTCCCATATTCTGTACATATGAGTTTCCCAAAGTTTTACATCATTTATTTAACATATTTTTATATAAATATATTAATTTCCTTTAATGACAACTCTAGGAATTATCTATCTGATCTATCTCTAGAAAATATGATTTATCACATTTATAAAATCAAAAATGTTAATAAGTCCTTTTGCTTATTAGTAGAGAGCAATTACGCGTGATATAAAATCTCAAAATATTTTTACATTTTTATAAAAGTATTTGAATAAATATTTTACTCAAGAATTTAAACTTCATTCTTAAAAAGAAATTCTAATTACAAAAGTAATTTGATAAAAAATGTAGTGAAACATGAAATTTATTTTGGATCTTTGAAATTTCATCGTAAATCAGAGAGAAATATTCATTATCAATTCAAGCATTATCAATCATAATGTAAAATCATATAAATCGGTTAATACAATATTATCGCCATCAATTCAAAAAGGAAAAATTCGAAATATGGAAAAAAAATGTTTCAGTTGTAATGTAATTGTACGATTATTCATTAGATTTATTGATTAAACCACAAAAAGTGGTTGACCAGACCGATAATCACAGCTCTATGGCAACCTACATTTACTATTCAAACACATTAACTTGTATTCGATATACGGAATGAGTGACCTTATCAATGTCTGCAAGGTTCTGAACAAATTAAGAGCGCTTTAAAATAATTAAGCATAATTAATGCTAATAATAAAACAATCATGATTAAATTCTTCTGCTCGCTGGAGATTATTTATATTATGGATGAAATAGATATTTTGTTGATTTGATTTGTTCAGCAATTTCCCCGTTTAAAGATACACGGGCGATATCTGAATTAATTTGTGTCAGCGCGTTAGTACTTTGATCAAATGGTTCGATGGTAATTAAAAATGTATGGACAACAAATATGCAAGTGTAATGCTTTCGAATTCATTGTAATGTTACGAAGGAAATGCTCTGGTGAAAAGTAAGTCATATAATAGTTTTAATTTGGTTTTATTGGGGTAATTGCACAAATATTCTGACGCACAACGTATTCAAAAGCCTCGTGAAGAAAAGAGAATTAATCAGAATGTCTAAAACTTTATTAAACTATCCAAACAATTTAATTTGGGTTTATTGGTGTAATTGTTCAAATATTCTAACGCACAGCTTATTAAAACGCCTAGTGAAGAAAAGAGAATTAATCAGAATGCCCGAAACTTTATTAAACTATCCAAACAATTTTCATAAACTATTCTCTTTGAAGGCAGAGCATTAATAAACTATTTACTTTGAAGACAGAGTGTTTTTTGGAAACAAATATTAATGTACAATAAGAAAATTCTACTTTTTTCGTTTCGAGTTGCTTCTGGAAATAGAATATTTTAAAGAAAACTGAATTCATTCAAAATTGAGTTGAAAATTGGTTGAAAATTCGCCCCAATTCCCATTTGATTATCTACATATTTCTTTGAAAGAATTAAAATAAAAAAAAACAATTACAACTACAAACCCTTTATTGTTATTTCCTTTAATGAATCTAATTAATTTCTAAATATAGTCTGAAATGATTTCTTTCAAAATATTGTTGCAGTTGCCCCGCAGTTACGCCTTTGCTAATTAATTTAATTTACAAATCCTTCTTACTAACTTAGCGATAAAAGCCTCGAGCGACTTTAAAGGATTTTTATTTGTATGATCAAAGTGTGTACTTTTCTGCAGAAAAACGACTTCGAACTAAATAGAAGCGAATTTTATTTAAATGAATCTCTATAAAACGGAATCAAATAAACCTAATTTGTTAAAATGGGTTTACCATTTCATCTATATTAAATTAGAACTTGGAAATTATTTGGAATTAAATGATACCACATATCAGTTAGTTGAACAAATGATGTTTGAAGATTGGATTTCAATTCTTGTAAAACTATATTTGCAAGATTTTTTTCTAATGAAATGAATTTTATCATTTCCTCTAGAATAAAAAAATTATTTTATTCAATTTTTAATTTAATTAAATGAATTTTAGAAATCTTTACATAGTTAAAAATAAGTATTTTAATTTTAACTCAAATCACAAAAATAAAACATTTTTTTTTTGTCTAAGAAGTATTTCTATTTTGGCATATTATAATTCATGTAATAAAGTTTTCATTTTTTGAAAATAAATGCAATTATAATTTTTTTCTTTGCATTTTTATGCATGCAAAAAAAGAAACTATTTTTGCATTTGTAAAAGGAATTTTTGATGAGCAAAATTATTTAAACAGTAAATAATCCAAATTATTTCATAGATAAATGAAATTAACGATTTTCATTGACAAATTTTTAACTAATTTATTTAATAGATTTTGCTTTATAATTAATACTAAATTCACTTACTATCCATTTCATGTAAATGCTTTATTGAAAGCCATTTGGGATTAGCATCATCATCCTAATCCACAAAAAGAATAATTATTTGAAATAATACATACTTTATATCAGAGAACCGCTTGCATAGCATTGGCATAGAATATTTATGAAATAATTACCTTTGGCTTGAATTTAGCATTTTCATACGATCTATCGTGTAGTTCTTGGCGAGTTTTTTTTTTTTTTTTCCGAGGGGGGGGGGGTGGAACTACTCTCTGGTATGCAGTTAAAAATATCCGAAAATCGAATTTTATTTTAGATGTGTTTTTCCAACCAACTGAAAAAAAAATGACACCAAAATGCACTTAATGTCACAAAAACGCATACCAAATTTGATATATTTAGGTCCTGATTTATCTCGTTTTCTTGTTTTTAAAAGTGCAGGCTGGCAGAAGTTCAACTCTCCATTGGATTTGGTTCAACATTTGATAAGTGTCTACAATATAGATGTTAAATTTATGTACCGAATTTCATTTATCTAGCTGTCTTTATTTTGCAGTTATAGTGCTAACTTTAACTTAAACAACCGGACATACTGAAGGAAATTTGACAGAAATCTACGAATTTTGTGTAAAGGCCTTATATTAAATTTCCTCTGACCATCTCAGTTTTTAGGTATCTTTGGTACAGGCACATACAAATGCACATAATGTCAAAAATGTGTTTTTCAAACTTGGGGTGGCTTAAAATGTGCCAAACAATGAGATTTTGGCAATAAGATTTGCCGAAATCTCTCTCTCTCTCTCTCTCTCTCTCTCTCTTTTTTTTTTTACGATTACAATACTTTCTCTATACTCCATATACGAGAAAGTCAGAATGAAAGCTGAACTGATTTTTTTCATCTTGTCGAATAATTATTTAGCGGTAAAGAAGTTTAAATATAGATTAATAAATGCTAAATATGGCATTTGAATAATATAGTTCAAGCATCGCATAATAATCATTCAAGCATCGCATTAATTTAATTAATTAATTTTGCTTATTTATTTATCACTTGGTATAATTTAGAATTTTCCGTATTTTCACTTAGTCTAATTTGTCGATTTTATTTTACTGTGTACGTGTAAAAATAACTAAAATATGAGTTAGCATTTAAATTCATTAAAGTTGTCACCATAATCTTCGTTAGATTATAAATAAAATAGAGACTTATAAAGTAAAGTCTCATTTGAATTTTTAATCTTTTAAAGCAGTGTTAATGTATGGCAGCTGTTTTAATTGAAATCAATAAACTTTACTAGAATGGCGTGTTGGTTAAGCAGTAAGATTAGAGGGTTCCAGGGTTGGGATTCGATATAACTAAATACCTGTCATATATTAGGGATATCGGATTTACATATTAAATACGACAAATCATTCATCTGATGGTCTTTTGCAGGGGATGGTGTTGACACATCCATCCTCGCCATCTGATCATAGTTCAGAATGAAAGCCGTTCCAATGCCCTTTGCATTGATTCAAGATAATAACTAGATTTAACTATAAACTTTTCTGAAAGAAAGTTTCTTTTATGAGCTAAGAAAGAAACAACGAATATGAGTCAATTAAAGTAGATTGGAATGAAATAGTATAAATAATATTTCATGAGTAAAATAGCGCATAAAAACGTAACTTTTCTTTGTATTTTATTCGATACATTTTTTTAAATAAAGAATTTCGTTTGCTAAAGATTCTAATACCACTTATTTTCTTTCAAAAATTATAGCTTAATAGTATTTTGAAATATAGCTACCTCAAACAGGATTTGAAAGTCAATTTCACTGAAAAAAATGCATTGAAATGACGATTCTTTTCATAGCGCTATGAAAGTACAGTTCAAAATTTCTTTCTTGGA
>JAPMOR010053376.1:165934-189756 GCA_026543865.1 Argiope aurantia | reverse complement strand
TGAAGCGTCTTACTTTTATATAATACTAGCCGCCTTTGGCGACCAGCCGGTTCGCAAGTATTACCGTTCGCTACAATTTTCAATTAAATATTTTAAGTAACTGGTCTCTTAATAGATTCTCAAACAAAACATTTTTAATCTTCAAATTTTGATAGTCATACCAAACTTATACTGTTGTTTAGATCGTTTCGTTCAATTTACTATATATATTTTGTTAATTTGTTGTCATTTCCGGTAAAACTTCAACTTTAATTTAAAGTTGAAATGATGAAATTGCAATTAATATAAAGATATTTTTTAATAAAACCATACGTTTTATTTTATTTATCATCTTTATTGTTATTTATTTATTATTATTACTAGCCGCCTTTGGCGACCAGCCGGTTCGCAAGTATTACCGCTCGCTACAATTTTCAATTAAATATTTTAAGTAACTGGTCTCTTAAAGGATTCTCAAACAAAACATTTTTAATCTTCAAATTTTGATAGTCATACCAAACTTATACTGTTTAGATCGTTTCTTTAATTTACTATATATATTTTGCTAATTTGTTGCCATTTCCGGTAAAACTTCAACTTTAATTTAAAATGTAAATGACGAAATTGCAATTAATATTAAGATATTTTTTAATAAAACCAATCGTTTTATTTTATTTATCATCTTTATTGTTATTTATTAATTATTATGATTATTGAATATGAGTATTGCAAACTGAATCGCTCGGTATTTAAGTCTTATGTGAACTACAAAATATTTTTCATAATTTATGTAATATCTCAAAGAATAATTCAACAAAAATTTCTCAGAATCAGCATACAATTCAGCTTTTAGTTTTCCTTTCAAAAGGATTGAAATGAAATCTTTAATAATATTTTGTACCGGCCTATAAATATATTTCAAAAATTATGAAGTCTAAATTTAATGCAGTAAGGCATTATATTCTGATAAATATTCTGGACACACCAAATTTTAAATGAATGAATGAATGTTTCTATTTTCCACTATCAACTAAGACTTATTTATGAAGTTTTAAATATTAAAAATTTGGAAAAACTCACCATTTTCATAATCTTAGGCCAATTAATCTTGAAAAACCTGCGCGTTGATTGGCATATTTTCTTTGAAGCGATTGATGGAAAATCTAAAATTATCCTTTTTTTATTGAATAATGATATTCAAATCTTCATAAATCAGTCAGTTTAAGTGATTGGAAATTAACTCTTAAAAGTCAGTGATTTAGTTGATTGGAAATTAACTCTATGACCACCATAAAATCTGTGCTTTCTCTTGTAGTGTATGCATTCTCCTTAATATCCGCTCGAATAAAACATCACATACAAAAGTAAACATAACATTTCAATAATTGCCAAAAACAAAAGAGAGAAAAATGCAATTAATAAGCAGACAATATTTAGAAAAGTATAGATATTTAGACTGGAAAATGAAATTATCTGAAATTAAAAACACGCGCAGACGATATTTACAAAAGTAAAAATATTCAAACCTGAAAAGGAAAATATATGAGTTATTCCATCAATAAATGCCATAAGTTTGTTTATATCTTCATTATTTTATAAGTCATTAAACATCAAAATGGGTCCGGGACTAAATAAACACCTTGTATAGAGAGTGTAAAAGATCATAAAATAATTTTTCTTGAATTTATTTTTTAGGAAAAATAATATTTCATATATGTTTCATTTCCTACAGACATGTGCCGAAAATTATATTTTTGCAGATTTCATTTCCAAAAAGATTTAATTTATTTTCAGTTAGAGCTTTAATCAATGTGATGGCAACACTTTGAAAAAAGCTATTTTTTTCCCATGAATGCGAAACGTGCTTAATCTTAATTTTTATTTTTGACGAAAAAAATTATTGAAAAACATAGTTAAAATATTTATTTAAAAATTCATTAAAAATAGAAATTTAATTTTAAGATTAAAACATTAGTATCATTTAAAAGATAAATTTTTTATCTTTAACTTCATGTAAAAATCTTTTTTTGTGTGGTAATATTTTCGGAAGTTATAGCAGAAACACGTCAAAATTTCGCTTAATTTTTAAATAAATAAAATTTTAGTTAAAAATTCGAAAAAATAACCCCCAGGTGCACATTCCCGGCCTCCAAGGTATACACGTGCCAAATTTGGTAGCAGTAGGTTGAATGGTCTGGCCTGTAGAGCGCCAACACACACACACACACACTGTCACGTTTGACATCGAATCAGATAATATTTCTTACTCAGATATTCTCATTAAATACTCTGTTTTAGTTTCTTAGATAAAAAGGCATATATTTATGGCGTAAATTCAAAACTCAAAGCCATTTTAAAAAGAACACACCACCTCTTTTATTGAATTCTAAGAACTACAATTTTTTGTTAATTTTTACACCGTTGCCACTCGGAACAAAACAAAAGTTGAAACAAAGATAATATTAATAGATGTAGAGAATCAACGCGACATCCTCCCACCTAAGTTAACATTTTACATTAAAACTTTAACTTACACATAGTTGCAAGAAAGATATATAAAATTAAGAAAATTAAATTGTTCACAAGTCCAGTCTTTTAGGTATTTTGACAGTGCGACCTGTTCTAGTCTTTTGAAACTGTGGCTCAAAGCTTATATCATACACATCGTTAGAGCCAGACTCTTTACATGTTTCCAACTTCTTAGTTGAAAAGTTCTCAACAATTAGATCATCATTAGAGACTTCTAGTGGATACAATCTCTGTATCGGCCTTAGTAATTCTCCATTTGCCGTTTTAAGTTTCACGAGTCTTGTTACTCCGTCTCGACATGGAATAATCTCTATTATTTTCCCCAGTGGCCAATTCAGTCGCTTGGTGTTATCACTTCCTATCAACATAATATCACCGACATTCACTTCCACTGATTTTGTCTTATCCGATTTTTGGATAAGTGATCCTAGATATTCGGATCTAAATCTTTTCCGCAGATCCTTTTGTAAGTTCTCTCTGTATTTCACTCGTTTATTCAGACTTCTGTGTCCAATATCATCAAGATCAGGAACACCACTTGTTTGAATGTCTTGAAGAAATAGAGATGGACTCAAAGGCATCAAAGTAGCATCATTTTCAGTGACATAGGTCAATGGACGGGAGTTGATCACTGCCTCACAATCGCAGAGAATTGTGATCATTTCTTCGGAAGTTAAAGAAGCTCTTCCTAGTACTCGTCTTAGTAAACTCTTCAGAATACCTACTAACCTCTCCCACCAACCTCCCCACCATGAGGCAGTTGGTGGATTGAACTTCCATTGAATTGGTGATATAGATGTATCATCAGTGATCTGCTTCCAATTTAGATCTCGTAGTGCATTGGAAGCTCCCACAAGGTTAGTTCCGTTGTCACAGTAAATTATTTTACTTCTTCCTCTGCGGAATATAAATCTTCTAAGGGCTAGTAAAAAACTCTCAGTAGACATGGACTCAACCAATTCTAGATGTACTGCCCTGTATACGGCGCAGGTGAATAAGCAAATCCAGGATTTGGTGTTACATCTTAAGATCACTGGACCAGCAAAATCAATGCCACAAATTTCAAACACAGCCGCTTCTCGGAGTCTGTCGTTTGGAAGGGTTGCTGTGCAAACTTGCATGCTTTTTGCAGAAAATCTTCTACATACGGTGCACTTATTAATCAAAGATCTCACCGTTTTCCGAGCGTTAAGAAGCCAAAATCTCTCTCGAAGAATATTTATTAAAATTTGGGTACCAGCGTGTGCATTTTTCTCGTGCTAATATCGTATTAATCTCTTGACCACCTCATGATCAGGCGGAAGAACAGCTGGAGTTTTAAACTCTTCTGAATTTTGTCGAAAGGTAAGTTTCGTTTTCAGTCTGAGGATTCCACTCTGATCCTTAAATACTCCTAAAGTTTTTAATTTATCATCTCTCTCGTCCACAAAGCAATCCTCTTGAACCATTTTGATTAATAATTTCTCGGCTTCAAAAATTTCACGAAAATCAAGGTCTCCATGTCTTTTCTTAATTTTTTCAGCTCGACAATTAAAGATAAACCGTAGAATCCAGGCAATAAGATGAACTATTTTCTGGTATTTCGAAAAATATTTGTAATACCAGTCATCTTTAGGAAAAAAACTTGTAGAAATCAAACTTCTTGTCACATATGAAACTATGGTCTGTTTCTTTTCTCGAACAATCTCATTTTCATTTAAGACTGGATTTCCTCTTGGCCAATCCTCTTTAGGCAAGTAAAGCCAACTTGGTCCTAACCACCAGTTAGATTTCAATAAAGTTTGAACTGAACAACCTCTACTCGGAAGATCAGCAGGATTCATGGAACCAGGGATATGTTTCCAAGAACTTTTATTTGTTAACGCTCTTATTTCCTTCACTCTATTCTGGACAAAGACACTCCAGGCCTCTTCTCTCATGATCCATGTCAAGACAGTCGAAGAATCAGTCCAGAAGTAAACTTCTTCACTCTGAATCTCTGACAAAATAGAAGTTGAAAGCCTTGATGAGATAGTAGCTGCAAGTAACTCAAGTCTAGAGATAGTAATCTCTTCCTTTCCTGTTGGTGCAACTCTACTCCTGGCTTGTATAAGTTGTACTTTAACTGAATCACCAGTCTGTATTCGGATGAAAGCAGCAACAGCATACGCATGCTTACTAGCATCACAGAAAATATGTACTGAAATATCTCCATTTGCAATCTCTGAACCAAAATATCTTGGAAAACGGATTTTCTCTAAACAGTCAATATCTTTAAGCCATTTTAAAAATGTATTTTTTGTAACTTTATCAACTTCTTCATCCCATGTTATTTTCTGCTTCCACGTTTCTTGAAGCAATAATTTAGGAATTAGGATGACAGGACAACATATACCTAGAGGATCAAACAATCTATGAGCTGCAGATAAGATTGATCGCTTAGTTATCTTTTCAAAGCATAATTCTTTTACACTTGCAGTATTAATTCGTAGAGTGTCAGATTTTTTATTCCATACCAGGCCGAGCACATTTGTATCGGCAGAAGTATCAGCATGGACATCACTGAACTCCCACCCTCTAAGCTCGAATTTTTTCTCGGCCATTACCTCAGTCGAAATGTTAATAAATTGCTGCAGTTCTTTTTCATTTTTAACGCAACTAACACAATTGTCAACATAAAAACTATGCGCAAGTTTTTGAATGACACTTTTCGGATATGAAGATTCTCCAGTTCCTATTTTTTCCAAAACAGTTTGTAAATGAAGCTGAATTGTAGAATTTAGAAGAAAGGGGCTACTCGATACACCAAAAACGACACGACAATGTCTATACTCTTTCAGTTGACCATCATTACCAATCCACAAAAACCTCAAATAATCTCTATCCGTGGGTGAAACACCTATTTGTAGAAAGGCTTTTCGGATGTCAGCACTAACACCGATCTTCTCTTTTCGAAATCGGGTTAAAATACTCGGAATTTGCTCTATCAGATTCGGACCCTTCTCTAAACAATCATTGAGACTAGGAAATCCTTTTGCTCTGGCCGAAGCGTCAAAGACAGGCCGGATTTTTGTAGTACTATTCTTCTTGATAACTTCTCGATGAGGCAGATAATGTACTAGAGCCTGATCATTTTTGGCAACTTCCTCAATTACTCCCTCCTCAAGCCATTCCCTAAAAACATTTTCGTAAGCTTCATAATTAGACTCGGTTTTAAGACGTTTAACAGTCTTGTTCAGTCTTCCCTTTGCTAAATCAAAATAATTTGGAAGTGGTGGATAATCTTCCAACCAAGGCAAATCTACTTCAAAACGATCATCTACCAAATGAACTGTATCTAGAAAATGCATTCGAGCAGCTTCTTGTAACTCGATCTGGCTTTTCTTCACAGATGGGTCAGTAATGCCAAGAGTATCCAAGGACCATAAATCTGTTATTTTCTCTGCTGTAGATAACATGGACTTAACTAATAAAGATGAACATTCACTTCTCGCCGTATCAGTTATTCGTCCCATAACAGACCACCCAAGTTTTGTTTCAATTGCTACAAGTCCACAAGACATTGCACGATGACCGCCTGTCATGAGCTTCCCAGCTACATCAGCTCCAATAAGGATTTCAATAGGATCTTCACAATTATCCACAATATTTATATTATAAGCAGCTAACTCTTTCACACAAACCTCATTCACAGTAGGTGGCACAGTTTTGCAAATAATTTGTTGACTAAGAACTTTAAAATTACAATTATAATTCTCATGCACACTCGATAAATACAAAGTATATACATCATGTTTACATACCCCAGTATGCTTGCCACCAAATAGGGAGTGCTGCAAATATTCACAGCCATTAGGCTCATAGTTCATTTCTTCAGCTGTAGCTCGTAGTAAATATGACCGCTGTGAACCAGTATCGACAATATTTCTTCAGAAATTAGGCCCATGTTGGCATGGTTTTGAATCTGATTCTTGTTACAAAGAATTTGAATTTTCAAGTAAATCCAAAGAACTTATAGCAATATATCAAAAACACATTTCCTTATGGTTTTCTACTGCTTAGAATCAAATAAACTTAGCGTATTTGTTAGTTTGCATTTGTACCGACGATATATATTTTTATATAAATTTTCTCGCATGATGAATTTTTGTCACGTTCATATACATATGAATAAATAGAGAGGAAGACAAAGGACAATTTGATTTAAAATTTGATGTATATTTACATTTCTTGAGATAAATTATGCGCCAAATTTTATCCATCTAACTAGTTGTGTATCTCAAATGTGATTAATAAATGAGTTGATTGACTTAACGTGGAATGATTTATCCAAAGTTTTATAAAAAAATTAACAATTTTAGAACCTGCATATCTAATGAGATGGGACCGATTCTGGAATTTGGAAATTTGATCGATTAGGTAAAACTGAGAAATTTAGTAAAATAGATGTCAGACCTTAAGATTTAAATTTTAATTTAATGAAAAGAAGTTGAACAAACATAAAGTATAGAAAGCAGTAAATTTATAAATTTAACATAATAAGTGATATATTAAAAAAATTTTAAGTCAATTCCTACTTAGGTCAACAAAAATTTTTTATTTTAATCACTTTTTATTAAATAATTGCAATTAATATAAATATGTATATACATAAATGAGAGAAATACAATATTAAGTGACAAAATAGAATTTGACGACAAACTTGGCGACTTTGGTAACCAAATAGAAATTACTGGACAAATTTAATTAATTAATTAATATTTGAAAAAAACTGTATTAACATCAAGTGTCATCCATTACGAGTTTTAAAAAAAATGTATTTGAACTTGAGTGGATGAATAAAAAGGATTTTATTAACGATTGAAAATTTAAAAAAGATATATATATATATATATATATATATATATATATATATATATAGAGAGAGTGTGAACTAAAGAAAGGAATTATATATTTATTTTAATTATATATAAACAATACAGTATGTCTGCACTTAATTTTGGTTGAAACATATCGGGAAAAAAAAGTGGCTCTAATGACCTCTCCTCTTATTATTGTATTCCCAATGTTGTCGTTTCTATATTGTCTTTTTCTCTGTTTCTTTCTTTTCCTTAAATCGATTTGGATAGTTATAGTTCTAGAGTACGTTATTTTATTATTTCCTTGTTTTAACTCATTAATTGATAATTTAAATCATATGTCATTAAGTAAGCTAAATTAAGTTTAATAAATTATCAAACACTCCTAATTCCCTCGGGCTTCCCTGAAGATGAATACTATACACAGAATTTTAAAAAGAATCCGTAAAGTCCATTTAATACATTACATTAAAGCTTCATTCGTGGGGCAGGATAGCCTGGTTTGGTAGGACGTTGGATTTGTGTCCCTGGGGTTGCGAGTTCGACCCCCCCCCCCAACCGAAGACTTTACGTGTGTGTGTGTGGTGGCTGGCGCACGTATAAATCTGTCGTGGTCACAAAGTTCTATATGTCGAGAGTAATTGGAAGTCTGTCTCGTAAAAAGGGTTATGTCGTGCGTGTAGATAAGTCTGGTGTGATGGCACTACTGAGAAAACAAGAGACTGTGGTGAATAGCATATAAGTCAGTTAACAACTACGCTACATGAGCGTACGCTTTTGTATCCTGGTTTAGTTACTGGACTGTTAACCAAAAGGTCCCAGGTTCTATCCTAGCGCATTCGCGCACCGCTTCAAGACGAACCCTTGGCTTAAAATCACTGAATTCTAAAGTCTGTGGGCTTGTCTATGACAAATGCCATTAGAAACAACAACAAAGCTTCATTCAAGCCAGATAAGCTGGGGACTTGGAAGAGGTCATCATCTAAAATAATCCTGTTAAAATTGAACAAACATGAACTGAGAAAGACTTAGTTTCAGAGCCACATGCTTTTAGGGAATACATGTCATTGCATCATGAATTTTGAAGAAATTCATTAAAAGTCAGATAAAGTTTTTAAAAATGTTTCAATATCTGTTTTAAGAACCATCTAACATTTGTATTCCTACCAATCGTTTTATTCACAAATGTTTGAATTTGGTTGTTTTTTTATCTCTCTCTCTCGTTCCTACGCCACTCAAAATGAGACTTGCATAAATAAATTCGCAATCAGTTATTTAGTGGGGTACACATTTATATAGGGATAAATAATATTCCTCGTTAGCAGCAAAACAGTGATTGCAAAAATATATATTGGTTTTTCTCATAATAATTTTAAATTTTGCATTTAAAGTGATTAATATTTCTTAACAATTCTCTGTTTAATGAGAAGAATCAATATCAATTTGTTTTGAACTGAAATGAAAGGGCGACATCTTGCAAGCGCAAATAAAGCTAAATAGTTATTCGCGCAAGCGACATCGTTGAAGAGTGGTGTGTTACCATTTTTTAGTCATCTATTAGATTGTATTTACTGTCACTTGTAAACAATGTATGAAGGAGAAGATGGTAATTCTTTATTTGATTAATATCAAATATTGTTTATTAAGAACAAACATTATTTTACTTTTTCGGTTTTACCTAGATCTAATAATGTATAACAACGGTAATGCGTGTATTGCCTCAGATATATTATGTCATTTAATTTTGATCAAAGATCTTTCTGATTTTTAATAAATTGAATTTAAAACTCACTCTGAAATATTCTTTCTTTAATTGAAGGCTTATAAAACCAAATAATTTCATTGTGTTTTTTTTTGTTAAGTATCAGTCAGTGTATGTTGAATATATATATATATCTTGTGATTCGGTATGAATTCCTCTTTTTTTATATTGTATTAGATGAAAATCATTTAATGTTATAACATAAATTGTACATTGTGAGTATGATAATTATTAGAGAAATCCGTTAAATATGGGATAGTGAAACACCGATGCAGTTAGTATTATTTTATACTTTTGTTGATATTAATAATTGAAACTATTAACATACGGTCTTATTTTAGAGATAGGTTTGCTTAAGCATTCTGATGCTTTTAATTTATAGTACTTAATATTTGTACTGTGGCTATGACCCTGGCCTGCATTCTAAATGCAATTTGCTGGTGCGTGTCTACGAAGGATTAAAATGAAATTAAAATTCCAGAATGTGATGGTTATTGAAGTTATTAATTGTAAATCTTATGTAAATTGTTTTATTATTCTTTAGTTTGCCTGAATATGTGAAAAAATATTTTTGAGTTTTCACATATATGAAATTTTATTTGTTAAATTTATTTATGTATGATGAAAGTTGATAAGTATTGATATTTTCAAATTATTAATTTATTTCTCATCTCCTGCTTCTAAAAACTTAAATACTTAAAGCATCTTTTTAGATTTTACTATCACAATTATGATATGAGAAAGAAACACATTTGACAGTATTTGAAAAGGAATTATCATAAACTTTCATAAAATCTGCATTTATTCTACTTTATATGTTTGCATCTTACTCTTTAATAAATAGTTCATAATTCTTAAAAGTTTATAAATAGATATTTAAAATGAAATGTAAAATTTGAATAGAAAATTTATACTTTGCTTACTATTATTTGCTTTGTAACTATAAATTACTAAATTGAACTACATGGTTAAAATAATTATTTGTTACATATCACTTTTTTTAATACCAGATAACCCCTTAAATTTTAATTAATTATAACATATATAGATTTTCTTTGTCAAAAATTGATAATACATGAAATGAATATTTTAAAAAATCATAGAATATTGTTTTGCCAGATATAATTTACTTAAAATTTGTATGAAATGATCTATGCTAAACTGAATTCAAAACAAGTGATGTAAAATATAAGATATAGAATGTTATTATGCTAGTTAATGAAAAAACAAAAATCTACTCATATGGATTCCTTTGTCTTTGCAAGTCTCTCATTTCTGTAGAGATGGAGCAATCACTCTATATAAATTTTTGACTTTCATTTATTTGTGTAATTTTTTCTTGCAGTCCATGTGATCTTCTAATGCTATGAGTACAATTTGTCATGGGCCAATTTGTAGTTGGTACTTGAAATGTTTTGCTGATAGGAAAAAATTAATTCCAACTATAATGATGTTGAATAAATTTTATGTAAAATGTTCCATGTTTCTTGCATCTTCCAAGTAATAGGCACATCCATCTGTTTGGCATTTTAACTTTCGATGGAATGTATCTGAATATTAGTGGAATAATTAATTCGGCAACTATTAAAGAAATATGTTGATAATAATTTATAGATCTGTATATAATTTATTTAGATTTTAATATTTCATTTGAAATATCATTTTGACAAATGGAGATTAAATAGATTGTTTGAATTTTTCTTACTAGCTTCCATTTATCTTTTCTTATCTTTAGTAATATTTCTTATCTTTAGTAGTATTATCTTTATTAAGGTGCAAATTTTTTTGTATCTTATGAAAATTATTATAGATAATAATCTTCTCTTTGGATTTGAACTGGAAACTGAGGCAAAAGAATTAATTGTATTTCAATGGTATTTATGTTCGTATGTGGAAGAAATTCCATATTGAACTTTTTTTAAGATCTCAACTTTGTTTGTAAAGTTAGTGTTTAATTAATTGGTGAATGATTTTTAAAAAAATTTTTAATTAATATTCTGCTTACACTTTTAATCTTGCAATGAATTCAACTGGTTTCAGGAATTTCGCTAGTTTTGAAAGGAGATATGAATTTAAAGAAAACTAAAGTAATGAATTTGGTAGATAGTTTGCATTTAGCTAGTTTTAAAAGGAAATAGGAATTTAAAGAAAACTGGAATAATGAATTTGGTAAATGGTTTCTGATCACTATAAATTCTGGCAGTACATCTTGATTTCCAGGGTAACCACTATTAACACAACACCAAAAATAAATCTAAGATTCAAACGCAAGGCCAAAGTGACAATGTGTATGATTGCTCTTAGTTTGCCAATGATTTAGCAGTTAATTGTGATTGCCATAGAAATCAAGTTCAACCATAGAAATTCTTGCTTACTTTTTCCAAGACATGATAAAACATGTATAGATTATTTAAGAAAAATTACAAGCTGTGTTTCATGATGGTGATTCTACATTAATTGAATTTATCTTCATTTTAGCTAATATCTATCTATTAATTATTAATCTCATCTATTAATTATTAAATCCATTTTAATATATGAGCCATCCACTTCCTTAAAGAACTGCTTATATCTTCAAGATACCAATGTTTTGTTTGTTTTACTCTTCTAGAAACCTTTGAAGAGGATGAGGAGGAAATCACTGCTGATCTGTGGCAAGAAGCCTGTTGGATTGTCATCAGTGCATATTTTGATGAAAAAGGTCTTGTACGTCAACAACTTGACTCTTTCGATGAGTTCATTCAAATGTCCGTGCAACGAATTGTGGAGGATACTCCACCAATCGATTTGCAGGCTGAAGCTCAGCACACCACAGGAGAGGTGGAGAATCCTGTAAGTAACTTTTTATATGTTTTTATCTTGTAAGTAAGAATAAGTAACTGTTTACAATCAGAAATTGTTTTGAGATGTATATAAAATGAAGATTAGTATTGAAATTACACTTTTAAAACAGAATTATAGCTTCTTATTGTAATAATTACAAGAATTGTACTTTTAGAAAGTTATAGTTGAAAAAGAACTTCAGTCTAGTGAACAGTAGAGTGTAAGAGAAATTCTCATTTTAATTGAATGCTAATAATAATTTGGTAAATCAACATTTTCAGGGGACTTCTGACAAATTTGAATCTAATTTTAGTCCAAATAATCATTAAAAAAATTGAATATCTCCATAAAAATGGTTTGTTACACTTATAAGAATATGGCATTATATACAATATAATTTGTTGTTTCATTAAACTTTGTCTTGTAAGGATCTGAGTGTTAAGTCTACAAACAACTAGGGACATGGGAAATTCATTCTATAAATTTTCATCTTTATAATGTTGTTATTTTCTAATTTTAAAATAAAATTCAAATGCGAGAGGCTATTATTATTATATGAAAATAATTAAGAATAATTATTATATGAAATTAATTAAGAATATAGACAAACTACTACAAGCTGAGTATTCATATCAGAAATTTATTGAATGCATATAAAATATCACAAAAATATTTTAAGGAACAAATCTTTCAAATTCATGTACAAATGTGTTAATGGAAATTCTTATTAAATGAGGTGATTATAGTAAAGTAAATGTAAATTTAAGTTGAAATTTACATACTACAATCTTGTTATATTGCAAGGAATAAATTTAAATTAAATTATAAATTAAACTATTTGGTTACAGAAATATAAAATTTATTTTGTTTTGCTTTCACAGCCCCGTTATTTGGTAAAATTTGAGCAAATTTATCTTTCCAAACCTACACATTGGGAAAAAGATGGTGCTCCAAGTCCTATGATGCCTAATGAGGCTAGATTAAGAAATTTAACGTAAGTTGCAATTTTCTGTTATGGATTGTTTTTATTTGTGCCATTGTAATGTTATAAAATAGTATTTGTAACATTATTAGATTTCTTAAAACCTATTGCATCATATAACTATTTATCTCTTACTTAAAATTTAGTATTGTAAGTAAAAAATTTAGAAATAGCAAAACTACTCTAAATTTTGAAGGCGGAAATGAAAAAGTCTTTCAAATTAAAATTTCATGATTTAATCTTGAAATTGATATTTCTATCATTAAAATTTTTACTAATTTTTTGGGAGTTATTTTAATGTGTGTATATATATATATATATATATATATATATATATATATATAATATTCTTCTTACACTGTTTATCTGATGAACATTTTTTAATAAAGAAATTTTTATTAAGTAATTATTTTCTATTAAAAAATTAGGTTAAAATCATTTCAAAAAAAATTTCATATATTCCTTACAGTTATTAATATAGATTTGACTAAATTTTAAAGAAAAATATTTTTAAAAAATCTTAAGCATGCATTATAAAATTAATAGATATGTTCAATTCAAACATGATTTATCTATATTATCAATTTTGTGTGCTCAAATAATACCCTTACTATATTTAATTTTTTATTTATTATCTTTTGCATTTCACAGGTATTCAGCTCCTCTTTATGTAGATATTACAAAAACAGTTATTAAAGAAGGAGAAGAACCAGTTGAAACTCAACTACAGAAGAGTTTCATTGGAAAAATTCCTATTATGTTGAGATCGACATATTGTCTCCTCAATGAATTAACTGATCGTGATCTGACTGAGTTGAATGAGTGTCCTCTTGATCCAGGAGGTTACTTTATTATCAATGGATCAGAAAAAGTAAATATATAATATTTACTAAATAATTAATATCATTAAAAGTCTCTTTAATTTGTGGTTTGTTAAAAAAAAATATCTGCTTTTAAAATTTTATTAATTTTTTAATAAATTCTTAATGTAACTTGTATCTTTTAATTTGTTAATCTTGTTTTAATAAAAAAACTAAGTCATTTTATTATTTAAAAAGCTATAAATTACTAGTGTCAATTTCTTTGGATTAGGTAGGATTTCAATATAGCATCGAAAGATAAATACTATCAATGCAGTGGCTAATCAGTTTTGCTTAATTTTAAGTATACTGATAATATTCTTCTCTCTTAAGTTTCTTTCCATGTAATTTGAACTAAGTATTTTTGATACTATTGAACACAATTATTCTCTATATCAGAATAAGCCTATATAGTATTTATGTGCAAGTAATACTCATGTTAAATATATTTTGTTAGCTTGAATTTAACTGGGGGCCAAATTATCTTTTACTTCATTAAATTATTACTATTTTAACATTATATTATAAACTAATTTGGGGATTTTATTTATTTTGACTTGGATACATATTTGTATCTTTTAAAAATTTATTTAGTATTGTAAATATTGCATATGGCTAAAAACCTACAGATCTGGGTTTGAAAATTGATTGACATGAAATTTTAAATGTATTTAAATGGAAATGTTATTTACAATGGGGAAAAAAATGTAGATATATGATTAGACCTCATTAGTTTTTAAGTAAAAAACTTTTCAAATATATCTTGACAAGAATGAAGATTAATCTATTGCTTGAATATCAGTCATATTTTTCAATGTGGTCAATTTCTCTTTTTAATCTCAGGTGTTGATAGCCCAAGAAAAGATGGCTACAAATTCAGTATATGTGTTTCAAATGAAAGACTCTAAATATGCCTACAAATCAGAATGTAGGTCTTGCTTGGAACATTCTTCTCGGCCAACTAGTACTCTGTGGGTGAACATGCTTGCTAGAGGTGGTCAGGTAAGAATTTTTTTTCCCTAATAATATTTTTTTAAATTTTTATGAAATTATAAATGAATTAATTTTAATCAGGGTAATTGTGATCTAGATATAGCCATAATTCTTTTTCTCTCAAATCTAAATTTTGTCAAGGACAGAAGACTTGGAAACTATTCTATAAATTGAGCAGGAAAGTTAGAAAACATCTTATTGTCACTTGTCTTATATGAGGCTATTACGAAACTAAGGCTGAAGTATTGAACTAAAAGAATATAGAAATAGAAAATGCCTTTACTTATAAAACTTACTTACAAATTTGATTAAATTAAGTTTTAATTTTCTTCCATGGGAATCCGTTTTGAAATTGGATGTCTAGAACATTTTTGAATATTGATCACCTAAATGCGATGTTAACTGTTAGGAATTTTCTTCCATTCTTTTAAACTTTCAAAAGAGTGTTTTTAGAATTCTTTTTAGTTAAATTATTGATATTTGTTTGTACCACTATAAATACCTCTTATATCTTCTACAGTAACTGTTTTGTAGTCTTGGTTTAGCTTAGGCTAGAGTTTTATTCATTCTGATTAATGAAAGTGAATGTGGAACTTTTTGGATGAAAATTCTCTTTAGTCTTGTAGAAGATTTTTGAGATATTTTACAAGCAAACCTTTTGTCGCCTTACTATCATTATATCTTCAACATCTGTTATATTCAATGAGCCTGGTCAAGTTCAAAGATTAAATGAAAAAAAAATTTATATCAGTCTTGTTGGAAATACTGAATTTGTGATGATTTTCTAAGAAAAATAAATCTCAAAAATTCCCAGAATTTAATCTAAAAAAAATTCTAACTATTTGTTAAAAAATGTTGAAAAACTACAAAAGTAAATAACATTATGAAGTGTTATTTTGAAATAAATTAATTTGTAATCAATATATTTTTTTTTTCAAAAATAAGTATGCATGCTTATATATTCAATTAAAATTCTTTGAAATTTTGTTGGACTTTAGCACCTTAATGGAATTCAAGATTTTTTAAATGGGTTGTAGTCATCAGTTTCATAAAAATATGAATGCATTAAAATAGTTTTGAATTTTTATTTATTTATTTGCTAGGGAGTGAGGAAAAGTGCAATAGGACAAAGGATCATTGCTATTCTACCTTACATTAAACAAGAAATACCCATCATGATAGTCTTTCGAGCCTTGGGTTTTGTAGCTGACAGAGATATTCTTGAGCATATTATTTATGATTTTGATGATCAAGAAATGATGGAAATGGTTTGTATTCCTCCTGTTATTCTACTTTATTATGTTATACATAATAAAAATATAAAACTTAGAATTCATTTATTATAAAGTTATGTTCAGCTTTAACTCTTCTGTAATCAATCAGTATGTCAAGTTGGCATTTAAATAATAAACATAGTATAATTAAAATTTGGACAGATTTTAGTTTTAAACATCAATTATTTTGCATTGATATTTTGCAAAATTAAGCACCTTAATTTTTTTTAAACCTAAGAAGTTTTAATTATATTTAAAAAATTGTAATCCTATTATAAATCATTCATAAATATTTTTTATAAATAATTCATGAATTTGTCATTTTTACTGATCTTACAATTTTTTTTATAATGTTTCTTATATTGATTGAATTGATGCTACATTTTTTTTCAAAGTTTTTGTTTTATTAATCTTGTTTAACAGCACATTTCAGTAGTTTAAGTGCTATAAATTGGTACAGGAAACAAGAGTTTTACTAACCAGCTCAGATGGTTGTTTATAAAAATAAAATCTTTCTGTATAATATGTGATAAAGTAAGTATTAACAATTAAGGTCAGAGAACTGGTATGGTATCAAGAATTGATTTGTAAACATAATATTAAAATTATCCTGGATATCTGCTCTTTTGAAGAACTAATAGCAGATCAAAAAGTCACCACTGGATTCTAGAATTGTAATTTTAAACTATATAATGCTTTATATTTTCTTATCTATGTTAGCTTATGCAAAATATATTTGTATTGAAATAGAAATCTTAATATTCTAGAAAGTTCAGATGTATGTCCAAATACATGAGGAAACAAAATTGAAAAATCATTAATTTGAAGTTTTATATAAGTTAATCAATATTTAATTTAAATATATATTATAAGGAAAATTTTATAAAATTGTTTGATTTTAAAATTCATTGGCAGAAATCTTCAAATTTATTTTGCAAAAATTATTTTTTTTAAGTATATTTTTAAAACTTTTATGGATTACCTTATTGATATTGTATTAATGAACTGTTTACTTCAGGTGAAACCCTCACTTGATGAAGCTTTTGTTATTCAAGAACAAAATGTGGCTTTGAATTTCATTGGTTCCCGTGGAGCTAGACCTGGTGTTACGAAGGAAAAGCGTATCAAATATGCTAGAGAAATCTTGCAGAAGGAAATGTTGCCTCATGTTGGTGTTAGTGATTTCTGTGAAACAAAGAAGGCTTATTATCTAGGGTAAGCTTTTATTTCTTTATTATTCTAAAAATTTATTTTGTAATTATTCTTTTAGTGAGTTAGAATTTGACATATTTTTAGTATTGTTTGATTTAGTGTTTTTGTTTATTTAATGCAG
This sequence comes from Argiope aurantia, assembly GCA_026543865.1. Classification (NCBI taxonomy): domain Eukaryota; kingdom Metazoa; phylum Arthropoda; class Arachnida; order Araneae; family Araneidae; genus Argiope; species Argiope aurantia. Next base: position 172,383 of record JAPMOR010053376.1, on the reverse strand, counting down.
TATTTGGTATTTATTTGAAGTGTTTGATAAGAAGTTTGATGTAGCTAATTATGTGATTAATGTCCTGTTTATTTCATTTGTTTAATATCTTGGAGTTGGTTTTTATGTTTATACATATATTAGCTTAAGTAAAGATTTGCTTAATTTTTTTTCAGTTATTTTTAGACTGCTATGGTGTTGAGCTTAACTGTTCCATTTTTTAAAAAAAAACTATGATTTTCAGAAATTTAAACACATTTTTGGAAATAGATTGTTTATCTAAAATATTATTAAAAATATAATAGTAGAAAAAATATACATAATGCATTTTCAACTAAAGAAGCAATTAAATATTGGACAATTTTAAAATTTTCAGTGAACCAGAATTTTAATTTGGGTATGATACCTTGTAATTAATACAGTTATTCTATTTATATTATTTCTAATATCAGTGCAGTTATTGAAATCCTGGCTGGTTTACATCTTTAATGTCAAAAGAAACATTATTTAAATACAAATGATTGTTTAATAACTCTCATATTTTTACTTGTGCTACAGGTATATGGTACATCGTTTACTTTTGGCTGCTCTTGGGCGTCGAGAATTGGATGACAGAGATCACTATGGAAATAAGAGATTGGATCTTGCTGGACCTCTACTTGCTTTCTTGTTCCGTGGTTTGTTCCGTACACTAACAAAAGAAGTTCGAATGTATGCCCAGAAATTTATTGATAGGGGAAAAGATTTCAATCTAGAATTAGCTATCAAAACTAGGATTATAACTGATGGATTGAGATATTCCTTGGCTACTGGAAATTGGGGTGACCAGAAAAAGGCTCATCAAGCCAGAGCTGGAGTATCTCAGGTACTTTTAATAATACTGTAATTTCTTGCATATCATCTGCAGATTATCTGTATAAAAAAACATGAAAATCATCACTGTAATCATAACTAGTAATCTGTCATATAATCTCCAGATTATCTGCTGACATTTTTTGTTGTTGTTGTTGTCAAGCCTAAAAGTTGCACCTGCAGACTATTTGCAGGAAATTACAGTACTTTTTTTAATTTACCAATCCTTCTCTTGATTAAATTTTTTTTTCTTGTATTCTAATTTGAATGTAATACCTTTTGCCAGATTATAAAAAAGCACAAGAATATATTGAAGTTTGTATTTATAATAATATCAGATTTTGAAAGGAAGTAATTAAAAAAATTGTAAAAGTTAAGCTGAAAATGAAAATTCTGTTGCATCTTTCATGTGCCTTTGTAAAAGAATGCAAATATTCAATTGAATTCACCTGTAAATGTAATAATACAGTGATGCTGCTATATTCTGATGCTTACAATGTTTTACTTACAAAATTGTTGCCTTTTCTATTTGAAAACTTTTTGGGGGGATTTTTAATCAGCTTAAATGAATGTCTTTTACTTTTTAGGTATTAAATCGACTTACTTTTGCGTCAACACTTTCACATCTGCGACGTGTGAACTCTCCTATTGGTAGAGATGGAAAACTAGCAAAGCCACGTCAGTTACATAACACACTTTGGGGAATGATTTGTCCTGCTGAAACTCCAGAGGTGAAAAAATATTTTTAGTTGATTTCTGTATTGAGAAATATTTGATGAAATGTCACATTTAACTTTAATCTTCACTCTTAGGGCCATGCTGTAGGTTTAGTAAAGAACTTAGCTCTTATGGCTTACATTTCTGTGGGTTCTCAGCCTTCTCCAATTTTGGAATTTTTAGAGGAATGGAGTATGGAAAATCTTGAGGAAATTGCACCTTCAGCTATAGCTGAGTAAGTTAAGAAAGTGTGAATTTTGTTTCGGTATTGACATAGGATATTTAAATGTATTTATTGATAATTTATAATTATTATAGAGCCACGAAAATTTTTGTTAATGGCTGCTGGGTGGGTATCCATCGAGATCCTGACCAGCTGATGAATACTTTGAGGAAATTGAGACGTCAGATGGATATTATTGTATCTGAAGTGAGTATTAACTTTCATTTTCATTTCTAAAGCTTAAAGTATTATTTTTCTGTAAATTATATCATTTTAAATAAATCATGGATTTTTTTTTTCTGTTATTAGTGGCTTTGTTATTTCTGTATCTCTTAAGGAATCCGAAAGAGACAACTTTTTAAAACTAAGAAATTCAGTGTTCATATAGTATTAAAAAAATGTATCAAATCTAAGAATTTCTTCATGAAATGATTTTAGTATAAGAAAGACATTTTTAAAAAGATTATAACTTTTTACATGTCATTGCTTATTTGAGTGGTATAAAAAATCCTTAGAAATTTTTTTCTATAATTTATACAAAAAGATAATATAATAGATGACAAACATGTAGTAATTAATTAAATCAGCAAATAGTGTTGTTTCTGCAATGTTTATACATATTACAATGATTACTAACAATATATTTGTACTATTTATTTTTCTGCAAACATTGTTATATCATCAAAAATTGAGATTCACTGACCTCATAATTGCAAAAGTAATTTTTAAATCATTTTCTAAATTGTGGGGAATTTTGTTCTCTTAAAACCCTTTAATTTGTTATATGGCTTATAATATTGTATTTGAGTCTTCTATTCTAAATTATAAAATTAAATCATAATTAAAATATTTAATGACTCATCACTGCTATTTACTACTTTGAAATTATTTGTAATATTAATTTTTTTATAGGTATCCATGGTCAGAGACATTCGTGACAGAGAAATTCGTATCTATACTGATGCTGGCAGAATCTGTCGTCCTTTGCTGATTGTCGAAAATCAGAAACTTTTACTAAAGAAAAGGCATGTTGATCGTTTAAAAGAAAGAGAGTACAACAGTTACAGGCATGTTTTTGTTTCCTATTTTGAAATTTCTTTCAGCTTTATTTCATTAAAAATGATATTTTTATGATCAGAAAATAATGATCCTCAAAAATTTATTGTAATAACTAAACTATGCTGTTAATTGTCTACAGAAAGTATTTTTTTCTTTCTAGTAAAGCTTGAGTAGTTTTACAGAAAATTTAAAAAAATTTATTAGGATATCTCAATTTTTTAAAATTCTTAGATACTTTCATTTTTGTTCTGTGTTTTAATTATATTGTTTTAAAATAAACCAAAATAGAACCATGTTCTTCCTATTTTGTCACCATCAATTTCTATTAAGAAATAACATTTTTGTTTCTCACGCATTAATACAGTCATTATTTATTACTATTGTTGTCTTCTTTTGAAAGTCTGTAAGAATTGCTTAATCTTATTTTCCAAATTTTATTTCAGAAATTGCAAGCACTGAATTCCATTTCAATGTTGTAGTTATAATTTATGTTTATCTTTATTATAACAGTTGGCAAGATTTAGTAGCCAATGGTGTTGTGGAATACATTGATACATTAGAAGAAGAGACTGTTATGTTGGCCATGACTCCTGATGATCTGTTAGAAGATAAAGGTCAAGCATATTGTTCTACCTACACACATTGTGAAATTCATCCTTCAATGATGTTGGGAGTTTGTGCTTCAATTATTCCATTTCCTGATCACAATCAAGTAAGTTAACTTTTTAAAAAAATGATATTTTTATTCTCTCAATCTCATTTAAACAAATATTATTTGATTTGTTGCAGTTGTTTTTTCTTAAAATTCGAATTTAATATGAGCCATTTTAGGAGAGAAAAAAAAATGTCATTTTTATTCATATAGTTAAATGCATGAACTACTATAGAAAGCAAATCAAAATGTTATCGCTTAAAAGAACTTTCAATTTTTATTTTTCTATGTAAAAACTTCTTTTAATATTTTATAAGATTGCAATTTTAAGCAATTATTTTACTAATCGATTTTTTTTTCTTTTAAATTATTGTTTTAGTATTTTTTTTTTTCCTTGGTTAATAATTCAGTTTATGATTTTAGTTTCACATGAGTTAAGATCTATTTTTCTCTGTTTTAAGAATTCCTTTCTGCACCATATGTAACTTTCATTTTTTTTAGGACATTAAAAAAATCCTATATTATTTCATTGTCTTAGCTACTTTTTAATGAAATAAAAAAAAATCTAAAAGCACATTGCAGATGAAAATAAAATAAAATAAAAGCCTTTATAAGAAAGTTGGGAGAAATCAAAATTTTCTTTTCATGTTGCTTCTATAGATATTATTTATGGTGAAATAATTTAACTCTTTTATTTGTATTCAAGAGTACTCAACTATTAGAGAAAACTTATTAAACAAAAGTATTACCAAAATATATAAGCAATGTATAAATTATTATGGTTAGCATTGTTAATTTCCATGTTGAAACAAAGAATGCTTTTGTAAAAATCTGACATAAGAGTAAAAATTGAACATTATCTTTAAAAAAAATATTGAATTCACAGTTAAAAATCAGAAAGCATATACTTTCAAGTAAAAATCTAACCTGAACTGATGATTTTTTTTTAAAAAAAAATTTGACTATTTGATGAATAAGAAAGTTTAAATATTTTATATAAAAAATTCAGAATTCATGTACTAATACAATTGAACTAAAAACATATGCTTTAATTCTATGTATTACCCCATATTTTATGAAATTTTAGCCTGCAATTTTTTTGGTATAAATATGAACAGGAAAACCTTTCAAGCAATAACTTTTTTTTGCTTTGCTGTGTTCCACAATATTTAAAAATAAAATCAGAAAAATATCCTTTATATTTATGTTTTTATAGTATTCTTTAGTTTAATAATAAATAATGGTTAAATTATTTTCTAAATTGGTGTAACAATTAGTTGTATTTAAAAGCACATGAACACTTGTAAACAATTTCTTTTTTGTTTCTGATTTCCAAAATTTTTTTAAACTGTTCATTAGCATTTATATTTATATTTACCATGTATTGAATGGTATACTCATTATACTCATTTCTCTAAAGATATATTTATAAAAGTATTATTAACAAACATTATTCTTTTATAGTCTCCCCGTAATACCTACCAATCTGCTATGGGTAAACAAGCTATGGGTGTGTATATTACTAACTTTCATGTACGAATGGACACTCTTGCTCATGTGTTATACTATCCACAAAAACCTCTTGTTACTACAAGGTCTATGGAGTACTTGCGTTTCAGAGAGTTACCTGCTGGAATCAATTCAATTGTGGCAATTATGTCGTATACTGGTTATAATCAAGAAGATTCCATTATCTTGAATGCATCTGCCATAGACAGAGGATTTTTCAGGTAAATCGGCTATTTGCCAGATTTTATAGCTATAATTTTTATGCATATTTAATGAATGGAGCTAAATCAAAACATTTTTTCTCTCTCTCTCTCTCTTCTTATATAGATCAGTGTTTTATCGAGCATATAAAGATGCAGAACAAAAACAAATAGGAGACCAGGAAGAGCAATTTGAAAAACCTACAAGAGAAACATGTCAAGGTAATTGAATAATTCCAGTATTTTACTCTGTTTTTATGGTCTTTTACACAAATTGATTGATTTATTTACTTTATTTTCTTGTATACAAATAGATCTTTAAAAAATTGATCTAGCTTTTATGAAAGCATATGAATTATTTTTGTTGTTTCTTTTTTTAATATGTAAAATCATTATGCGATTTACATTTTAGGTATGCGTAATGCCATTTATGATAAATTGGATGATGATGGCATTATTGCACCTGGTACTAGAGTATCTGGAGAAGATGTCATTATTGGCAAAACTATTACTCTTCCAGAAAATGATGATGATGTAAGATATTTATATTGTTTAATATTTTCTAATTTGTTCGTTGACTTGCATTAATATTGCTTTTTTTTTATTTTTTTATTTGCAGCTTGAAAGCACAACAAGACGTTACACAAAGCGAGATGCCAGTACATTCCTAAGAAACAGTGAAACTGGTATTGTTGATCAAGTGATGTTGACTTTGAACTCGGATGGATATAAATTTTGCAAAATCCGAGTTCGTTCTGTCCGCATACCTCAGATTGGTGACAAATTTGCTTCAAGACACGGTCAGAAAGGAACATGTGGTATAACTTACCGACAAGAGGTATGGAGTATTGTCTTAAATTATTTCATATTTTAAGAAAAAAAAATGACAAACTTTTACATTCCTCTTTTATTTTATCATTATTATTCTTTATTTCTTTGGGCTTGCTGCATTTTTACTTGATCATATAAAAGAATGTAAATTACTATTCCAAAAGTTGCTTGTTATAAACTGTGTTATGGATAATCATATGTTATGAGTTATTTAAATAAATTTGAGATATTATCTTATAGATTGGAAAGACGACTAAATAAATTGTCAGCTATCTGCATATTTTAAAATAAAATAACTGTATTTGGTTATATAGATTGGAAAAAGGAATAAATAAATTTTGTCAGCTGTCTGGATAATTTAAAATGAAATAGCTGTACATAGTTTTTTGGTTTTATAGTTTGGTAAGAGGTATAAATAAATTTTGTC
>JAPMOR010053376.1:115525-165924 GCA_026543865.1 Argiope aurantia | reverse complement strand
ATAAATTTTGTCAGCATATTTTAAAATAAAATAACTGTATATAGTATTTTGGTTTTATAGATTGGAAAGAGGAATAAATAAATTTTGTCAGCTGTCTGGATATTTTAAAATAAAATAACTGTATATTGTTTTTTGGTTTTATAGATTGGAAAGAGGAGTAAGAAATAAATAGAGGAATAAAAAATTTTATCAGCATATTTTTAAATAAAATAACTATATATAGTTTTTATATACATTTTTTTATCATAGGTTAAAATTCTTATTCTGTTGCAAAATGTGTCGATTCTTTACGTTTATGTAATTTTACTCAAAATCATCTACAATAGACTTTTGTAGCAATAGTTAAAAAATTCGTGATAATTAAATAATAATAATTCATGTTTGTCTTAATTTATAAGTAATGCAGAAAATTAAAGAGGCAGAAAGATTTAATCATTTTTATAATGTTTGTCACATAAATATGTTTTCTTTTTGATATTTATTAAAAACCACATTTGATTATAGAAGTATTTATATTTGTTGCTCTAGTATTTATTTTACTAAATATCAAATATGTTTTCTTTCAGGACATGCCTTTTACTGCTGAAGGTTTGACCCCTGATATCATTATTAATCCCCATGCCATTCCCTCTCGTATGACCATCGGGCATTTAATTGAATGCCTTCAAGGAAAAGTGTCTGCTAACAAAGGAGAAATTGGTGATGCTACTCCCTTTAATGATACTGTGAATGTACAGAAAATTTCCAATCTTTTACATGAATATGGTTATCAGCTTAGAGGAAATGAAGTAAGTCAGTTTAATCTTAATTTATACATTATTTTTATTTATTTAAAATCTGTCTTTACCAACAATTTGTTTGGCAAGAGTATTTATTTCTTAGACCTTTCTGATACTATATTATATTTTTCTTTGATTATATCATGATTTAAAAAAAAATATCTAGGAAAATTTTACTTGATTTCATAATTTGAGCAATGTAATTTTTAACTTTATATGTAAAAGACATATAACCCTTCAATATTAAATGTATTTCATATGCTTAAAGTTGGACCATTTAAGATAAATGAATCTAAGAAACTGAGAATATTTTTAAAGCAGTAATTTTAGAAAATATGTATTTCTGTGATACAAGATCAGATATCAGACAGAATCAGATATAAAAATTTCCTTTGAGTATAGTATAGAGATAGAGCATTTAAAAAAAATTATATTAATTACAGCTTTACTAATGAAGAAGGCATAGGATCAGAATGTTTGATTAATTACTGATATAAATTGCATTATAAAAATGGAAAGCTTTGTTACAAATTATATTTAAACATGATTTTGAAAAATTTACTAATAGGTGAAAAATGAGCAGTAATAAAAACATCATTAACAGGAAAAATTACTAAATTTTAATAAAATGTAAAACTTACTTTCATGCAAAAAAGTTTTCTAAAGTGATAAATGTCACCTTCTTTGTTAATTAAAGTTTTAAAAAATTGCTCTCAGATACATGTTATTAATTGCAAAGTGTGTTGTATCAAATTTGAAATCTACCTCTGGTTTTCTGACACATTTTCTTTTATTATTTTGAGAGATTAGTTTGCTTGGAAAGTGTATAACTATATTTCTTTTTGTTTAGGTCATGTTTAATGGACATACTGGCCGAAAGGTGAATGCCCAAATTTTCTTGGGACCAACTTATTACCAACGTTTAAAACACATGGTGGATGACAAAATTCATTCAAGAGCCAGAGGTCCTGTACAAATTTTGGTGAGGCAACCTATGGAAGGAAGAGCTAGGTATGTTATTTGCTATGTATCTTTGCTAATTTGTATATATTAAAGAAATGATTTTAAGATATAAACATATAAAACATATTTAACATATAAAAAGGTACAGATTTTAGCATTTATTTTCAGTAAAGGCTGAAATGAAATTAAAAATGTACTTTTTAATATTAAGCTCACTTTTTTTTTTTTTTTTTTTTTTTTTTTTTTGTAAATACATCTTCAAGTAGTACTTACTTTCATATTAAATATCTGTTCAGGAAAAAAAATCAATTTGATTATATATTGTAAAATAATCAATAAATCAATATGGAAGTACATATTTCAATCCAAAGCATAGATTCCATTTTTATTATAATGTTGAAAATACTAAAATCAAGATAATTGCAGTTTTTTAGAAGAAAAAAAATTGGAATAATTTTTTTAAAAACTTATAGATAGGATTTCCAAGATGTGGTAAATAATCAAAAATAATGGTTATAAATTCCTCGTATTACCTCAAAAATAAATGAAAGGGGAAAAAATGAAATGATGACTCTTTAGTTTCTGAATCACCCAATATGTGATACAACTTAACACTTTCAATGCTACTGATGCGATCTCTTGTCTTGGTTGAACTTTCTAATACATATCTGAAGAATACCTTTACTTTTTTCATTTATTTTTTAAATTGGCATAAGAGACAAATTTTTGACCACAGAAACCTGTAATTGGAAGTATCTGAAAGACGAGATATCTTGTCGGTAGCTCTGAAAGTGTTAAGAATTACTTGGAAATTCATCCTAACTTGTTAGATATAGAAAAATAAAAGCAATAATGGAATGCTCTCAGTTTAGTAACGGAAATGGGTTATAACGTTCCTGTAAATAAGACTTCAGATGTTAGTATATCAAGATGAAAGTAAATATCATTGGTTGAATAAGTTGAATTCTATTTATATTATTAATGACAATATTCTTCCCTGTTTAATAAATTAAAACTTAATATAAGAAAACCTTCTCCCATACATATATGTGAAAGTATGAATTAGTATTTTAACCTCAATCTCCGGGTAATTCTTTTGAAAAGCAAAAAATCTTGCTTAATTCCAGGAATATTGCACTGTCTTGTAAGAATTGTATTTTATTAAGAAAGAAATTTAAATGAAAATTTCTTCACAAAAAAGGAATTTAATCTTTTTGTCCAAAACAAAACTTATGAAATAATAATCCAAACAATCTTGATTAAAAAAAGTCTTTTATAGATTTAAGTTGCTTTTGGGAATGGATAGATCTAGTTAATGAATTTCAAAAATAATCATTCCATGCTAAACATATCATGTTTTAAATTCAGATGATGATCTATTTTAATCAATAGCCTAGATTTATGATATCACTTAAGTATAATGTATTTTCTCTTAATTAAATCTAAGTTTCTATTTTCATGGAATTATATTTCTTTAACCACTATTTGAAATGAAATATTCTCTGCTGAATAAGCATTTTAAAATATTGCTTCTGTGATTTTCATTTTTAATTGTGATTTACTTTTCATTAAATAAAATTGTAGAATTTGAAATACTCTAAAGATAGAATTTCAGCTAACTATGAGCTTTTTTCAAATGCAATTTTTTATCTAATTAATCTTTTTCTTGTGTATATTTCTTTGTGGTTGTTAGAAATAAGTTTACTTGGAAATTTTCTGTTATTTGAATTAATTGGTTCTTTAACTTAACAGAGATGGAGGTTTACGTTTTGGTGAGATGGAACGGGATTGTCAAATTGCCCATGGAGCTGCCCAGTTCCTTCGAGAACGTCTGTTTGAAGTATCAGATCCCTATCGAGTCCATATATGTAATCTTTGCGGCCTCATAGCCATTGCTAATTTGAAGAATAACACTTTTGAGTGCCGAGGTTGCAGAAATAAAACACAGGTAAATTGAAACTTTATTATTTAACTTGTCTTATATCTAATTTGAAATTGGATTTTAACTAAATTTAAAACTAGCTCCTCCTTGATAATATTATTTCATACTTTTTAATCCATTAAGATCATTTTTTTTAAGTATAAATACATCTTCAAGCAGTCCTTGTTTTTATATTAAATATCTGCTGAGAAAAAAAGTATATATATTAAAAATTCAATTTTAAAAAGTATTTTAAAATATATTTGTTATTTATATCTAGATTCATAGGAAATGTGTTTTGTTAAGTACAACAATTATGATTAAAATACATACTAAGCATTATTCATCTTTTTGGACTGCTTGTTTGAATTAAAGAATTTAAATATTATTTAAAAGTGATTTTTATATTGTCCAGATAAATATTTCATATTTCCAGTTTAAAAATTTTTTTATCATTGATAATGCAAATTTTCTTTCTTATAATTTTAAAAAGACAATTTTGTAAGCAAATCATGAATTCCAACACTACAAAGCTCAAAAATTTTAAAATTTGATTTAAATTGCAATTTGTTTTCAAATGTATAAGTTTTTATGGTAATTGTAGATGTAAATTTTATGATAATTTTTAATGGAAGTTTCATTATTATTAAATAAATAATTTTTATTTTCAAATTAGTTTTTATTTTACTTAAAAACATGTTAATAATACTATGATTCTTCTTTAAAAGCATATTCTTAACTTTGTGTTTGAGATACAAACCGATTTAAATTGCTTTTATCTTTTCTTAGATCTCTCAAGTGTGCGTCCCATATGCCTGCAAGCTACTTTTCCAAGAGCTTATGTCTATGTCAATTGCTCCAAGAATGATGGTGATTTAATTCCTCAAGAAGAATCCTAACTCATTATAGACTTTATTATTATTTTTACATCTTGTTCATCAGCTGAATCTTTCATCTTGTGTAAATCATTCTTATCAATAAAGGTGTTTTAATCATTCATAAATTTTTATTGTTATTCTTTTGTTGAGAAATGCATTAAAATAAACTGTTTTGATCATACAATCTGTTGTTAAGTCACTCTCATTAATGCTTGTATTAGCAATCCAAAAGTTTTAATAGACTTTATTATGTGACTTTTCGTTTCCCATTTTTGATTAGTTCAAGTAACAATGTGGCAGTTTAATTGAATTTACTGGGAATTGATATTAGCAGCTTGGTAAAAGCTTTGTGTTGTGTTACAAGATTGTGTAAAAAAATTCTTATACGTAAAAGTAATGAATTATTTAACGTTAATTTTTTGGTTTTACACATCAACAATTGATTAGCATAATTGCATATTTGGGATGAAAATTGTTTAACTTTGTAAAGCTTTTACCTTAATAAGTAGTAAGTCATGCATTGATGATCTGCATCATCAATGCAGAAGTGTATTCCCAACTAACCAGCTGTTGTCCTGAATGTTGAACCAAAGCTGCATTTAGGTCAGTTAAGAAAATATTTTTAGCCTAAGTGCCATGTTAAAAATTCATTTTAAAAAATCCATGAATTATAATTTATTAGAACTATGATGTATAGTTACATTGAATTATTATAATTAATTATATATAAATTGGATTAATTATTCGTTTGACACATTATGTTGAATTCCACATGACAATTCTGTAAAATAGTAATGATACATTTATTTGTTTATGATCTCTTCCAAAGTTTAAATACTTATTTTTAAATAAGGGAACACATTAACCAAAAAATTATGCTTGCATTTCCATTATTTCAGTCATTTTTTATATATTTTATAAAGCTATTAAAATAAAAAATTAAGCTAAAATCATTGACATGATAATTAAGTCAAAAATATGTTGAAATTGAAACTAAATGGGCCACTTATTAAAATTATAAAGTGTATTGTTTTGGGCTACAAATTATCTAAATTTGCTACTGATTAGGCCATTTCTAATTTTTTTCATTCTTTTAAATACTATGTGATACAAAATATATGGAAAAGAAAGTAAGATATTAGATGTGAAACTGTTAGTCTTTTGATGCAAGCAACATTCGTTCTCAGGACATCAAGTGCAATAATTTTTTTTATTACTTAAAAAAAACACATTTAAAGTACTATTACAATAAATGAAAGAATAAAGCTTGCTCTGGAAATGGATCTAAATCATAAGAAGTGTAAATAATTGTTGTAATTTATGAAAAAAAAATTCATTTTTATCATTAAAACTAGTAAGAAATTGAGGGCAAAAAAGCAGTTAGTATTGTAATTTAACTTCTTCATTCATCTTATACCTTATCTTATTATCTTATACCTTACGCAGGTATTAAATGGAAACTTTCTTTAGCTTGCAATAATGAAGAAAACAGAAAGGATATTTGATGATGATTTGAATTTCAAGGAAATAATGTAATCTTCTATTGGAATATGTAATTACTAAAATGTAAAAAATATGTGCATGACTATTAATAAGGAATCATTAAAAGACTTTTTTTATATTTGGAAATGAAACAAAATTTAGTTTTGTGTAATAATATTTTCAGAAGCTGTTACTGAAAAATATCACAATTCAACTTAATTTTTAATTAGAATTCAAAAGAGTGGCTGCGAGCTGCACACTTCCTCGCCTTTCAAAACTAATATGTACAAAGTTTGGCAACTCCAATTTTAACGATCTGGCCAACATGCACACAGACATTCATCTTTATTATTTGTAGAGATTAAAAGATCATAGTGACGAAACGATTGTGAATTTCTAAAGAAGGATGTTAATTAAATAAATTTCTTGTCCAAATAGTTGAAATATTGAGCGTTCAAAGGTGATGTAACAAAAAAGTGCTTCTCCAGAATTAATAAATGATAAGAAAAATATATTTTATGATAACTTTGTGTGAAGAGTGTTATATAAATGAATGGTAATACATTTCATGAGGAGAATTAAGATTTGATAGACTTTTTAAGATACCACATAATATGAAATTCAGGTAAAATCAGCCATGTCAAAAAATATACAGGGGAAAAAATGAGGCTTCGAAATAAATATGAAGCCAAGCTTAGAATTTTTAATGTTTGACCTGCGATGTCAGATTTAATATGCACATTGGCGATGTAAAATGATAAATTCATATTTATTTTTGATAAAAATTATTTATTTAATATTACTATTAACATATATTTTTTCTGTTTTAAACTATTAGTTAATATTATTGAATATATTTAATTAAAAATTTGCTATATTCTTTTAGTTATGTCAATGAACTATCCTAGAAATGAGCGTGTGTGGGTATTTCAGCTGTGGTTGCAACAGTTTATATCATCATTATAATTTTATCATGATAGATATCAACAATGATATTACTATGAATATTAGATAGCTTAGAAAACAAGATAATGAAGAAACTATAAAATGATAATCAAGTTGTCGATTCTTCTTCCAATATTTATCATTCCATTTCTATAACAATGAATGCCAATTGAAAAAACATGCATTGCTGACGAAATATTCACTCAGATAAAATAAACAAGACAAAGTATTAGGAATTGTTAAACAGGTGCGAAATAACTATTCCAAAGTGAATTTGCCGTTGCTGATAAAAGAAAATAAAGAATTAGTTTCCAAAAAATTGTTTTTGAAACAATGAACAGTTTATCTCCTTCTTAATATTAAATAAGTCGTACTTAGTATTTCAATATTTGTTACCCCAATGTAAACTTTTTATTCCTTGAATGCATTTCATCTTGTTAATTTAAAAAAAAAAAACAAGGTATAAACATATAAATAACCAACTAACAAGAGTGGTCTTCCAGAAAGTATCTCGCATACTCCCAAAAAGATGTTATCATTCCCATTTCCAGGCAGGCATAAAAGTTGTGGATCTTAGGTAAAACCGTAAATTTCTCAAGTGCTCAGATTTTTATTTTCAGAGTACCGCAGTGGAGAGTTGTGTATTTCGTTTTATAGTAAAGAAAATCGAATATGCATTGTAGACGCTTTTTTAATGACAGATTAAAACTAAAATTTGACACAGAACATCAATTGTAGTAACAAGAAACATAACAAATTTCTTTGATCTAAGTGTTTGAGTTATTTCGTTTGCATACACGCGAATATACAGACGTTCAATACGTTGTCAGATTTGGTTGAAATTTGATAAATATCTATATTTTAGATGTTAACACTGTGTACCAAATTCATATATGTAAGTGATTGCGTTTTTGAGTTATCGCTTTTACATTCTTTCAAAAATGGAGATCGATGGATTGTCAATCCTTGTCAGATTCAGTTAAAAATTCAATACTAATCTATACTTTAGAGGCTAAATCTGCGCCTTTAGTACATTTAAAATTAATATTTATTCTGAATAATGAAAATATAATTTCTTAGCTATTTTCTGACACATTCGAAATCCCATCACTCGTTTTGACGTATTAATAAGTTTTTTAGCATACCCTATAGGGAAAAAAATTCATAGATCATAGAAAATACAATGAAAATTTTGAAAACTTGGATACCGTAATTATACAAGGTGACCACTCAAACTGTGGCCAATAATTCATTGCTAAATCTTCATGCATTTACATACGCTTCCAAATGGATAATGCTCTGGACGATATAAAGAATTATATTTTATGTTGTTTAAGTCACTAAATGCATTTCTGAAAAATCTACCACAGTCTCAAATATAAGTCATTTAGTTTACTTTCAAGAATAAGTAGTAGTTAATAAAATATTCTTGAAACTGTGGTGCAACGAAGTAAAAACAAATTCAAGCGCAACTTAAAACAATTTGTTATTGAACTTAAAAATTGTGTGAAAACTCAACTCTGCTTTTGTTGATTTACGTGCGCTCGAGGGATTTGAAATACGCTTTAGTGTTACCTCTGTCGACGGTCGTTATATTTAAATGTTAAAAATGTAAATTAATTGTAAATATTAAATGTTTATGTCGTCTCACTTTGGATTGAATTATTTTAACAACATACTTAAATGTATGACAGCACGACTTCTCCAGTTTCGCTTTAGTCATCACATACTGGTGATCCGGACGTGATGAACCTTCAACCTTCGTACAGCTGTTTGTGGTGCCATCTACCCACAGCAACCAAAAGTCGTCAGACTCACTTGATTCAGCAACCAAAAAGTTGTCAGACTCACTTGACGCAGCAACACAAAGTCGTCAGACTTACTTGACGCACAACAACATCAGCAACAGCAACCACTCACCCACACACGCTCGCCATAACGCTTGGCGCTACTCAAATGGGTACAGGCACATTAGAATCAACAGTTAACAGTCTTGGTCATCACCACTCAACAGCCATATCGTTCGTCTCCCCTCCGACTCACTGGAGGGAGATTCTGGGGTGAAAGCTTATAAGCCAGTTAACAGCTACGCTACACGAGCAGTTGATTTTGTATTGTGGTCATGTTACTGGACTGCGAACCACAAGGTCCCGTGTTCTAACATCGCAAATTCGCCACAAAACACTGACATTCCAAACGAAGTCTTAGTTTGGAATTCCTACTTTTAAAATTGATTGATTTGTAAAGATTTGAATTTCATTATTTTAAATGAATCACTGGTGGTATCGCGCAACATCCATCTGTTGATAGTTTGGTCTTCGTCCAGACAGCCATTTAAATAGTCTAAAATAGTGATTCTCAAAATATCATCACTTGGTCTGTTTTAATCACTGAAGGGTAAAACTTAAAGGAAAATTAACGTGCCAAGAATATTTTACTAAATGTGATTAATAAGACCGAACAAATACAGGATATTTTTTTCGACAAAACCACTTATTGACTAAACCAACATAAAATATAATTATTTACTTCATATAGTGTATTTTTCTATTAGAAGTATATGCCATATCAGAAGGTTTAGAAATTAGGTATTACGTCGCAGGTATTACAGCTATTTCAATTAAAAAGATGTTTCTAGCCTAATTGCCAAATAAATTTATAAATAAGTGGGAATTATCTCTCCAAAACCTTCTCGCATACTCTCTCATAAACTTGTCATGAGAGAGAACGCCTTGCAGGACATTGGCGTACAACAGTTACGAAATATTTACTTTTGGCGAGAATTTAGCATTTCTACTGAATCTATCGTGTCTATTATTGGCGATTAATCCTTGGCATACGGTTAATAGGATCCAATAAACGAATTTGTATTTTAGACATGCATTAACCGATTGAAACAAAAATTTGACACAAAACTAGACTTGTAGTCACAAAGTCACCAAATTTGATATATTTAAGTTAATGCTTTTTTAAGTTTTACATGTTTCTGAAACTGCAAAGCGACAGGCAATCAACAGCTGTATTTGGCTGAAAATGTGTCAGGGTGTCTGCACTACAGATGTTAAATCACACTATGCATGTCTGCACTATAGGTGCACTATAAATGTTAGAAATAATTTTATCTAGATAGTTCTCTTCGTTTTGCAATTATCGTGTTAAATTATATTCAAAAAGATGGACAGACGGACTTCCTCCAGAACAGATTTTACTCAAAATTTGATAGAAATCTAAAATTTGGTATAAAAATCTTATACCAAACTTCCACCGTCTAGCTCAAAGCGTTTTTGAATTATCTTTGTCACAGGCAGACGGACGGATTATTAACATTTCTTCATGTGGTCATGTTCCTATCTGCTTCAATACATTTGCTGCATTAATTTAAGTTATATATACCTCGAAGATCTGCGTAAATGATATTGCTTACAAGCGCAAATGCCTCACAAGCAAGAGTTGTAATAAATAAACAAATAAATAAAACATTTTCACCAATTTACTAAAATGAAAAAATCAACTTTAAATAAGTTATTAGCATGCGGTTTAGTTAAAAATGTCTTGAAATGTTAAATTAAATTAGCCAACATGTTAAAAGGGGGGTCCCACGATACGTACTGCTTAGGGCCATAAATTCTGTGAAACCGCTATTAGCCATGAGTACTGCGGATATATTGCACATAATATATTAAAATTACAGAAATAGGTCCACCCCCTCGCTATTCTGTGCATACAGTAAAGCTTCCTGGTGGAAGTGCTTAAGTTCAAGATTCTAAACCTCCGAACATGGTAATTGCATGACAGAAAAAGGATTGGTATATCTAATCGATTTATGAGATAACTTAAAAACTTAGTAAGATAGAAAAGTAAAATTTCGTATGCAGAGATCAAAAGTGAAAATTTGTATCAAATTTCATTCTATGGTACAAAGATCAATTTAGCGCAATGGCATTACTTAGTAAGAAGATCATGTACAATTAAGACATAAAAGATTTATGTAGGAAATCGTGTGAGAAATTGCTCGCGCACCATTTGTCCTTGGTGCAGCTTTCATAGAACAGAAAAGAAACTTTATTATATGTTGTTTGCTACAGTCTACAGCGTACGAAGACGTTTTACCGCATATATAGCTGTAAAAAGGATTTTCATATTTAATGAAGAATATCTTAAACACAATACCTCACTCCCTTTTTAAGGAAATTCGGTCACCATCACTTCACCAAAAGCTGCCACTATGATGTGATGTATTTTGTGTTCATCTTCTAGTATAATAAAAAATTGGATCTTTTATGCAATTTTTTTTTTCATTAACTATTTGGGTCAATAATTTGTTTTAAGTCTGCAATTTTGGAGATCACAAACTTTATTTATAAAATGTCGAATTATTGTATTCAAAAATACAGTAACAGATTTAACGATAAGCAATCAACCCTTTGATGAGTTTGTCTGAAGCTTTATACGCAGCTATTTTTCTGTTTATAAAATCGCATGCGAAATTTCATCTAAGCTGATTCATTTCAGAATTATCATGAAAAAAGAAATACATGCATACAAATACAGCTCCGGAGACAAATTTCTTTAAGAGTTGTACAATTATGATACAAAACTGTCATGCCAAATTTCATCCTTCTAGTTCGTTACGTTCTTTAGCTGTCGTATTCATACATAAACAGACAGGCTAACTAATGTGTAAACTAATGAATATTCTAAATTCAGTTTAGGTATACATTTTACTTAAAGGATAAGTATGTGTGGAGATGGATAGAATCACCACTAGATACCTAACAATATATTTCAATAATCCTTACAAAAGGCATATAGGAAATACAGCATTGTTTTCTATAAAAAGATTTTTATTTCTGTGAAGAATTCGGGATAAATCTTAATGTTAGTTGACGGGTTGATTGTAATTTTCTCATTTCTTTGTTTCAGTGTTGCTAACCATATTATAAATATAGCATTCGTTTAATATTTAAAAGTCCATTTCCTATGGAGTTTTGAATTGAATGGAATACTTCATTGTTCTAAAGGGTGTTCCAAATTAAACACAAGATTTGAATTTGCCACCATTCGTGCAATCAAGTGTTGACAAGCCAATTAAAAAAAATGGCGGCTGATGGTTTAGGGTTAGTAATAATGGAGAGTTACACGATAGAGCAACGTGCTTTCATTGTTGAACTATATTTAAAAAATAATGAAAGTCTGAAGGCCACAGTCGAAAATTTGAGAATTGCCCCTCTAGATCGTGTGATTTAACACCGTTTTGATTTCTTTTTATGGGGTTATTTGAAGTCAAAGGTCTATGCCAACAAGCCAACAAGCACGCGTGTGTTGAAGGAGGAAATTTAACGCTGCATCAACGAAACTCAGACACATTTATGCAAAATGGTCATTTAAAATTTCGACAAAAGAGTGCGCATGTGCCATCAAATCCGTGGAGGCCATTTGTCCCAGGTGTTTTTCCATGCATAACCTTATCCTGTGTATTTTATGATTCAATAAAAATAAAATAATTTAAAGGAAAAAAACTGTTTTTTATTTAATTCAAATCTTGCGTTAATACGTTTTTCTATCGTGTAACGCACCATTTTTATTAATTATAAACTATCACCTGTCAAATGGTTTATTAATAGATTATTAGTAACACTTTATTGCACAAACGGTGGCAAATTCAAATATTACGTTAATTTTGGAACTCCCTTTATAATTTTATATTGCAAATATAAAATTCTCCAAAAATATAAGTAAAATTTCAGTACATACTATAGAAGACTTGTGCAATAAAAAGAGTGACGTCATCTGAATACGCATTGATTGCGTCATCATATTCACCAGCGTCATTCGTAATCCTAGTAAATGATAAGAAATAAAAACATAAATAAATAAAAATAAAATAAGTAATCTGTCAAGCGCAATTAACCTTGAAATCTCCTGAATATAAAAATTCTTGTTATAAATTCTAGTCTCAGTTCAGATGTCAAAAGCAATTAGTAGTCATTTGATTAGCTATTCCAAAAAATCATATTCTAGCTGTACTCTGTTGCATAGGTTAAACGCATGGTAAAAAATATTTGATATTTTCTCTGTAAATATGGATATCGAAAAGAAAATGGATCTAGGAGGTATTTTAATTTCTATTTTATCTCTCTATAATTTGTTAATTGTATAATTTTTTGTTTGCTTTTGTTCACTCTCATTTAACTTTTTGTTTCATACTCGTAAAGACGGAATTCTATTATGGTTTTTCCCTTTCTTTCTGACTTGTTGCAGTCGCAAAATATTTCTTATGTGTTCTCGATGACTACACTATTTTAATATTCTCAGAGCTTAATTATCAATTGATCCTAAAAAATTGATGTTACATGGCAGTGAATTTTAAAAAAAAAGAATTTCATAACTCCATAACATTTATAATTTTAGGCGACTGAAATCACCGAGATTGATAGATTCTAAAAATTTTAATGAAATTTCTTGTATGTAATTTGGTATTAATTGTATCCTCAAAAACGTATTTTTTAAATTCAATTTTTAATACGCATTTAGTTTATTTTCGCCATCTCATCTAAAATTTGAACGTTAATTTTCAAAGTCAAAAAATTAAATTTGACATTATACAAAATAGAAACATATTCATATCTAGTAATACTAAAAGTGTGTGTGTGTGTGTGTGTGTGTGTGTGTGTGTGTGTGTGTGTGTGTGTTGGCGCTCTATAGAACAAACCAATTTATTTCTGGATACCGAATTTGTCGCAGATATTTTGAATGGCGGGAGGATGTGTGCTTTGGAGAGATTATTTTGAAAACTCAATTAATTAGAAATGAAGCAATATTTTAACATTTTTCCTTCCATAAGTTCTGAAAACTTCATTGCACAAAATGTATTTTTATGCCATTGGGTGCAAAATTTGATAAACGTCTCCATTTTTAATGTCGAGATTACACATAAAATTTTACTTTTCTAGCTTATTGCGTTTTTGGGTTATCTTATTAATATATTCTAGATTAGATGTACCAACAGATATTATAACTGTAAACAGATTCGATCTAAAATATGACACACATTTAAATTCTTGGGAATAAAATCATGAAGTAATATATTAAAACTTATCAAAAATTTAGTTCACTGTATTTGAAATTTAATACTCATACACAGAGGAGCATGAGTCTCTTTGACGAATTATGTCTAAAATATGATAGGAATCTACAATTTTAACTTAAAAACCAAATTCAAACTTGCAATTTGAACAAAAACCAAATTCAAACTTACAACTTTAACAAAAACCAAATTCAAACTTACATTTTTAAAGTGGAAAGGATTAATCTGCAATTAATATAACAATATTTTTTACTGAAAAAAAAGCATTTTTTTATAATATGATTACTGAAAGCAGAATCACTGAGCGTTTAAACTTTATGGGCACTAAAGAATATATACCTTAACTTATGTAATATCTCAAGAATTTATCCACAAAATTTTCTCAGATTCATCATGAGCAGATCGATTAATTAACAATATTTAATTTTAAATGTATCAGACACTAAGAAAATAAACAGAATCGTTTAAAATAATCGGTCGAAAACAGGTTAAAAAACTACTTGAAAAATGTACTTAAAACTATAAACATTTACAAAAATATATAACTAACATAAATGCAATTTAATTACAAAAGCATGCAACCAACCTAAAAATAATTTAAATCCAATCCGCATCCGTTGTTAATAATTGTCAAAATCAGAACACAATGCGCATGCGTGAATTTTCAAAGCCAGTTATGGTAAGGCAAATACGTCAATTTTTCTACGCCAGTTGGAGTAACGCTATGCAGATTAAAAAATTTTAATTTCCTTTATTCTGTTGTATTTTAATTCAAAAGTACTTCAGAATGAATCTGAAAGCTCGATTAATTAAAAATGTTTAACTTTAAATGCATCAAACATTAAGAAAATAAACAAAATCGTTTGAAATAATCTGCCGGACAATGTTAACCCTAGCCTCATTAGTGTGGGGGAAAAAAACTGAAGACTTACTCATTTGGCGGAAAATGAAAAGATTTTTTTGGTTGGAAAGTTAGTTTTTAATTAATAATTAAAATTATAATTAAAAATTCATAAAAAGAGACCCCAGGTGCATATTCCCGTCCTCCAAGGTAACATGTACCAAATTTGGTAGCTGTAGGTCAAACGGTCTGGCTTGTTGAGCGCCAACACACACACACACACACACACATTGAGCTTTATATAAGTATAGATAGATAGATAGATAGATAATTCATCTTCAGAAATAACCGGATTGCATCCTTAGAATCCATTTTAATACTACTTTGTTTAAGTATCTCTATTACATGAGAATAACCGTGTGTTAGCATCAATTTTAGAAGAACCCGCACGGCGTTTCCCTTGACTTAATAAGTGTTAGAGAAATCAAAACCACAATAAAGCAAAACAAACCTGTACCGAAATTTTAAAAAATAATATCGATTTTTTTTATTTTGTTTTTCTTTGTTACAGCGATATCAACTGGTTCAGACGATAAAAATCGGAACACATAATTAAAAACGAAAACATACTGATGAAAAAAAAATAGAGAGATAAAGAGAATGAAAATAGGAAGTTTCCTGCAAAGGGTATCATCACGAATTTAAATTATAATATAATTTTCATGATTTTCATTTCTTAATTTGGCTCTTTGTCAAATCAATGGAGCAAAATTTCTGCCGCAGATCAACAAAGAAAATATTTTAGCCCATAAGTAATATAATTAATTAAAAATCAATGAAGAAAGATATTTTGATCATTCTTTTTTTAAATCAAAAAGAAATGTTCCAAATAATCTTTTCAAGAAATCTGAAAACGGTGGCAGAAAAAATTAGAATATCAGACGGTGGAATCTTAATTTTTATTTTTAAAATATTTTGGGAAAATTAAATATTTTTTAAAATTTCTCAAAATTAAATAAATTAGGCCTAAAATACAGAACAAATCTCTATATACCGACAGTTATTTGTTCTCTTTTTAACGGAAATTTTTTTATGTCGATAATTATTAAAAACAACACTACAAACAAATACATGCGAAAAATAATCTAAAACAAATATTAAAACTTTTTTTCGTTAAATTTAAAATTTAAGTTTTGAAATTCATTGATTCACCATAACGGCTTAAATGGATATCACAGCCGTACACAAATCGTACACCTTCTACAAATATGGATTCTTATAGTGTTTTGTTTATATTTATTTACTTTGACGGAAATATAAATCTACTTCGTTTTCTATTTCCTCAAGCAATGAGAGTGCCGTATGAACCTGACGTTGAAAGAGATTTTTCTGTTAAAAATCCGATCACACTCTTCGACAAATGGTTTAACGATGCTCGAAAGACTGAAGGAATACGTGAGGCCAATGCTGTGGCTGTTGCCACCGCTGACAAGTAAGAGTTTTGTTTTTCTACACATTTTATTGATTTCAAAACATTTTTAACATGAGCGAAGGTAGCCTTATTTAAATCCTTGCCTAGATTGGACCGTAATCTTAATTCTGAAATTTACTAGTCGCTTGCTAATTCGTTGGAGTTACATTTAATTCCAGTTAAATTGATGAAATTTAGTAAAAATTGTATTTATTTCTTAGTAGATGTAACTTCCTCAGATTACATCTATTAAATTCATGAGATTCTAGATGATTTATTAGATTACATTTTAGTAGATGCAATCAACTAAATATTCTACTAGATTACATCTTAGTAGATGTAACTTCATACCATGATTCCATCAAACTATCGAACATTCAAGACATGCTATTTTAATTATCTTGCGTATATTTTGTTCATTGTGTACATGCAACTTTCTAATAAAGTCTCATGACATCTATTTAAATCGTAGATATATGGTCCATCTATTTTTACAATTTCGCGGTATTGAAACTTCACTTTTTATTCATTTTATAAACAACAAAAGTATTAAACGGAATTTTTTTTTTTCTAAAGCTCCCAAAAATAAATATAAAATCACCCGATTAAATATTTCAAAAAATAGGTGAAAATAGGCGAAACAATGAAAACGGTTTAAGCTTCAAGGTCACTATTGTCGGAAATTAAGAGGTGGGGGAATATGTTAAAAAAATTGCCCACATTCATGAAAAAATTTACAAGATTATTATATTGATATCATAAATTAACAGTTTTTTGGAATGGAATAAAATCCATGTTGTGCAGTAATATCTTCCAAATTTATCGCGAAAAAACGCCAAAATTCAGCTTAATTTTTATTTGATTAAAATTTTTAAAAAATGGCTCCTAAATGTTCATTCCCAGCTTCCAAAATTTATATTTGCTAAATTTAATTAACATTAGGTCAAACAGTCTAACCTGTTTAGCTCCAACACACATCCATCTTTATTAGTAAGAGAGATTTGAACCATTAAGTAAACAATTTTTATTGCATCAGTGAAAACTGTACTTTATGGATTCATTTTTTAACGAAAACTCTACAAAGTTAGTATTAAAAATACAAGTGTTTCTATTTAAATATCATCTAGTAAATATTTTAACTGAAATCTGATAATGCTTACGCTGTTTAAAAAAAAACAACGAGAAAATGTGCTATTAAATCTTCAAGTAGAAAACTTGATTGCCTGCAATTTACAATAAAAATTTTATTTAAATAGTTCAAAGATAAGATATGGTGATTTTTTTTATTTTTTTACTTTCTTCTGTATGAATTATGTAAAGAGAAAACATTGTAATCTTCAAAAAACATCGAATTAGAGATTTTGATATATTTACACGTTCCAAACTGACGTTGTGTCCAGAAGACACCTTTTTCGAATTATGTCTACTTATCGCTTTGTTGAATTTGATAACTCAAAAACGCGTTCACCTGGATTAATGAATCTCTGCACGTAGTTTTAACAATAAATCTGTAAATTTTTCTCAAATTTCAAACTAAATTCATTCACAATTTGTCTATCACTCCGCATACAAGGAAACACGTAAAATAAAATTCAAATTCAGTACACAATTCCAACATCGAAAGTGTAGATATTTGATTAAATTTTGAACTATATCTATCAAAGGATTTGCCATCTGTTGGTTTGCACATAATGTAACATGGTTGCATGAAACTCAAAAAATGTAAAGTCTTAGAGGAAAGAAATTTTATATGTGGTTATGTTTCTAAAATCATAGTTCAATGCCAAATTTTTGTTTCATTCGTTAAAAAAGAGCACCCAGTTTTCTTTATTTTACATCGAAGCACAAAAGTCTCGTTTGTAGGCCTCTGAAAATAAAAACCTGAGTATTCGTGTCTTTCGAGGATTTGCTCAATGTATGAGAAATATGTAAGACAATAATAAAAATATCGTCTACTCTAATTTTTAAAAAGAAATTTGCAAAAATAAAAGTAATAAATGTTTAAATATCATCGTAAAATAATTCTTATTTAAATATTTTTCTCTCTTTTTTTTTTTTTTTTTTTTTTTTTGTTTTGTTTAAGAGCATTAATTTGGTATTCTAAAGTCTGTTTGCCTCTTAGAAATGGAAAACCTTCAGTGAGATACGTACTTTTGAAATCTTATAACAAAGAAGGCTTCGTCTTTTACACTAACTACAACAGTCGGAAAGGACAAGATATCGTAAGTTTCAGTTTTTGTTTTTATTACATTAATTATGTCCAAGCTAGCTATGATTTCCATAAATACTTGCAAATTTATTTTAAAGTTTCAGTTTAGTTTTTCTATAAATAATTTTTCTACTCTGTGCTTGTATTGTAGTTTAGATATGTGCTATAATCAAATTAGTTACTTCAATATATGATTTTGAGATATTCTGTTAGTTACAAAAACAATCTGCCATTCGTGTCCATACATTATTTGATTCACTTTCAAGATCCTGAAGTATAATTTTGCCAATAATCATTCTATTCTTTGGCGAAAATTTATTTATCTTCGATTTGTTTTTTCATATGTAAATAAAGTGCCTAGAAATAGTTTGTCTTTGGACACCATGGCCTATTTGACGAAATTGTTGGCTCTTTCATTGTCTAGGGTTTGCCGATAAACCCTAGCCCAAGTTGGGTGAAAATTTGTGGTTATAGGTATTTTTTGATGCCAAATAAAAAAAAAATTCCAATAAAATAGGAAAAAATTCTGGATAGGGACACCCTAATTATCAAGCATTATGAAATATACTTTACGACCTATTCTCATACCTACCAAATACACATAAAAAATTTCATAAAAATCGGTCGAGCCATTTCGGAGGAATACGAACACCACTGTGACACGAGACTTTTATATATTAGATTTATTTCTCTATTTATATAAAAGATATTTTAATGATTTTATTTTTTTATTAGTTCAGAAATCTGCCCTTTTTTATGCAAAATTTTCACTTTTTTTTTTTTTTTTTTTTTAGACTGAAAATCCCCAAGTGGCTTTAGTGTTCTATTGGGAACCACTATGTCGTCAGGTGAATAAAATATCTAAATTTTAACAATGTACTATATGAAAGTTTAAAAAAATTTCATCTGAATATTAACACGCCTTTATAATTTATTTCTTACTGATATTATTTAAATCAGAATGAATATATACACATTAGATTCGAATCGAGGGTGTAGCTGTTAAAATCAGCGAAAAGGAATCCGAGGAGTATTTCCACACTCGTGCAAAGGATGCTCAGCTCGCTGCAATTGTAAGCAAGCACGGAAATGTCATCGAAAATAAAGAGGTAAATAAAAATCTATTATAATTTTGTGCTTTTGTCGCTATATATAACTCAAAAATCAGTGAAGGATGATTAATATAATATGAATTGATTTTCTTTTTCTGACTTTGTCCGCCTTGGCAAAGCTTAAACGACAATGATTTTAAAGGTTTAAGATATATTTATTATGCTATATAAGTAATCAATGATAATCGGCATCCAACTTATCAATCGTAAATCCGTCTAATTTAAGCATGCAAAGGCTGTTGCCTATATTTCCTAGATTCCCTAGTTTTGGTATTATCCTGATAATCATAAAATAGTTGACATTTCATTTTATTTTCTCGTATACATAGTATAGGAAAAGTATAGTAATCGTCAAAATGTTCTAACTCGAAATTTCGACGAATCTCCACGTTTTAAACCACCCTGAGTTCGAAAAACACATACTTGGAAAATGTTTGTATGTCTGCTTGTGACAAAAATAACTCAAAAAACGCTTTGGGCTAGATAGACGAAATTTAGTATATGATCTTTTCTATCAAATGTTGTGCAAAATCCGTTCAGAGGAAGTCTGTCTGTCCGTCTACAATTTAATACATTAACTACAAAACGAAGAGAGCTAAATAGATAAAATTCAAAACATAGAATCACATGTCTAGACACATGTCAAATTTTGATCAAAATCCAACAAGAGACTGACTGTCTGTTGGCCTGAAACATGAATAGCATGTAAATGTACTCATTGATAAGACGCGTTGATTTAAATATGACTTAAATATGGTGAGGGATTTTTTTTTTTACTTCATTTGCAGTTCTGAGTCAAATTTTCATTTCAATCGGTTGGAAAAAACGCATCGAAAACACAAATTCAATTTTCGGTTACTATTAACCGCATGTCAGATATAAAACTCTTGATAACTCGCCAAGGATTACAAGGATCGCCACGATTACAGGATTCAGTAAAAAAGATGCTACAGTCACGCCACAAGGTCCCAGGTTCTGTCCTCGCTCATCGCAAATCCACCAAATTGGTGACCTCGGACGATGAACCTTCAACCTTCGTACAGCTGTTGTGGCGCCATCTACCCGCAACCAAAGTCGTCAGATTCACTTGACGCAGCAACAGCAACCACTCACTCACACACGCTCGCCATAACGCCTGGCGCTACTCAAATGGGTACAGGCGCATTAGAATCAACAGCTAATACATCAACAGTCATATCGTTCGTCTCACCTCCGACTCACTGGAGGGAGAGTCTGTAGTGAATAGCTTATAAGTTAGTTAACATCTACGCTACCGGAGAAATTGCTTTTGTATCGTGGTCATGTTACTGGGTTGCGAACCACAAGATCCCAGGCTCTATCTTCACTCATTCCAATCCTCTTCACTATTATACTCCAAATTCCATGCAAGGTGTTCTCTATTAGAGAATATGTGAGTTTTTGGTTAGAAAAAACAATGTGTTTCCCGCAATATAACCTGCATATTGATTCTTACAACTCCAAATTAAATGTAATGCATTGAAGAAAACTAAGTATAATGTTCTTAATACAATGAATAAAATTATAAATTTTTAGATATTCCAATTCATTATTGTGTCTAAAATTTTTTACTAATGTAATGTGTTGGTTTCAAGAGCGCATATCAAATTTCATTTGTCTGTGTCGCTGCGTTTTCAAACTATCGCGTTCACATCATGTTCATAAATATACAAATCGACTGACTATTCTTTGGTATATTAGATCCAAAATTTCATACACATCAACAACTCTAATTATATACATTTTTAAATTTTTATGCTGAATTTCAGTCTTTGCGTTTTTGGACTATCATGGTATGCATGCATGGAGCAACAGATAAACTTACCATAGACGTATTTGATCCAAAATTAAACAGACGCCTGCAAATTTGATAAAAAGGTCACATAAAAATTTCATGCTCTGTTGTCTGATGTATTTTTGAGGTATTGAATTTATAGTTCGATAGACAGACATTGTTCAGAAACTTTTTTTTTCTTTTTCCATTCAGGGAAATCTGAAATTTAAATATACGTCAAATTTCGATTTCGGATTTTTTGATGGCTACAGTATTTCTTCTTTGTATACATAGTATACGATAAAAACAAAAATATTTAATTTAAATATAAGGTTTCATTTCACTGAATATATATTATTTAATTTAAAAATTAATTTATGATCAAATATGCTGAAAAATGTCTTTTGCATTAAAATCATATTCACGATTATTTAATTATGCTTGATGATATCATATGCAGCCTTCCGCAAATTACTATCTTAAATTATATTGGCTGTAATGAATTTCGAAGTGTAAGCTATGATATATTATTTTTTATAACTTTAGACTCGTTTCTTATATGTTTTTATTCAAATTGAATCATTTCATCTTTGCAAAGATCTTCAATGTCGTCGATCTTAATATATTATTTTTAAAAATCCAGAATCATCCATCAGTTGTGATCAGTTAACTGAAACTTATCTGCTCATCGATTAATAGAATTAAATAATGATTCCATGCGAGTGGTGCCATCTAGTTGAGAACTTCAGAAATAATGATTTGAAAACTTCCTAATATCAGATAATAAATTAAATGTTAATTTTTTTTAAAAAAAAAAATCTACTTTTAAGTATGTTTATGCAAGTGCAAAAGCAGTTTAAAAATATTGTTATTCATTTTATTCAGATTCTGATAAAGGAGAAAGAAGAATTGGATCGCAAATATGCAAATGAATCCACTGTTATTCCAAAGCCTGATTATTGGTAAATGCCTTTCCTATTTTCTAAATTAAATGAATTAATTCAATGAAATATTACATTAAAGTATTAATTCGTTAATTAAATATTTTATTGATTTGCGAAATTCGAACATGAATTGTTGCTTAAACAAATATTCGCAATTGAGAAAAAATTGTTTAAATTTTCATTAAACTATGTAAACATTTTGAAAAAATTCCTTTAACAAAGAATATTTAATAAGCTCAAAAAAGATATCTGTAGCAATATTCAAATTATACTCTTTTACACTACATCATAGCTATTAATAAACATATTTTTAGTTTAATTATAATATTTAAATAAATTAATTTAATTGAAAAAGTTACAGTTTATCCGGCATGTTTTCTTAATTTTCGACACATCAAGTTGTCTATGAAGATTATATTGCCGACTCCAAATTTTTAAATCCAGATTTTCCATTTATAGAAGTATTAATCATTGAAACAGACAAATGATGAAGAATGTCAACATATTGTCTAAGTAAACAACAATAAAAAAACATCGTAACATTTAACGGTGTAGTTCAAAATTTTTAATTTTACTTGATTAAATATATTCTTTACACCAAAATAAGCCGATGAAAAAGTCTCCTCTAAACATTCTTGCATTCATTCTAATAAATGTATTTGTGTATCATAATATTCGCGGAAGACTATATTAGCGTGCGATCTTTAACTATTAATTGCTGGGACAAATTCGCGTTTGGTTTAGAATCCCTTAGCCGGGCGCAAGCGAAAGACCGCCAAATAATGTAGAATTCCGCCAAATTTCTTACGCCAAATTCGCGTTTGGTCCGGCTAATGGAAAAGTACCAAAAAATTAATATACCAAATATTATATGTTTTATCGCGTTTACATGCTTGTGAGAGTATTGATCGACAGACGGCCAATGTGTTGATGGATTTGATTTCAATTTTGATACATATCTGCACTTTAAATATTAAATCTGAGTTGATTAATATTTTAATTATTTTTGTGGTGAAAGCTTATAAGCCAGTTAACAGCTACGCTACACGAGCAATTGCTTTTGTATTGTGGTCATGTTACTGGGCTGCGAACCACAAGATCCCAGGTTCTGTCCTCGCTCATCACAATTCGCCACATTGGTGACCTCGGACGATGAATTTTCAACCTTCGTACAACTGTTGTGGAGCCATCTACCCAGAGCAACACAAAGTCGTCTCAGATTCACTTGAAGCAGCAACCAAAGCCGTCAGACTCACTTGACGCAACAGCAACCACTCACCTACACACGCTCGCCATAACGCTTAGCGCTACTCAAATGGGTACAGGCGCATTAGACTCAACAGCCATGCCAATACATCATAACAATCCGCCACATCTTACTCTCAGTTTTTTTTCTTTTGTTATCATATCTGGGCAACCGAACAGATAAACTATTTTCTGCATGAATTTCATTTTTATAGAAATCTACAAATTTGGCTTACAAACCATCTATCGAATTTCCTCTATATAGCTCAAAGCGGTTTTAAATTATCGTGCTCGCAGACAGATAGACAAACAGAAATAATTCCAAAAATGTGTTTTTCAGATTCGGAGAGGTCTGAAAAATGGAGATCCTCCAAAATCTCGCTTTCCAGTTTTTTGATGATCACAATACTTCCTTTGTACTTCGTATACAAGAAAATAAAAAAAGTAAAAATGCAATAACTCTTACTGATACCGACTATAACTATATGTAATGACCGAGGGCAATGTAATCATGAAACAATTCTCACCATTTTAATTTATGGGCTGAATATTTTTTTTATTGTTTCATTTCAAGGAAAGGAAAAATAACTAGTTATTAATTAAAAAAATAACAAATAATTTTCTGACGATTACCATACTTTATTTTCATATAATTTGTATATCAGAAAATAAAAATCAATTTTTCAAATTTCATACAACTGATCAAAGAGAAATAAATCAGGTGAAATAAACAGTTTTTTTAAACTGATAAACAGTAAATGTTACTTAATAGTTACATGAAAAAAAAACATTTAAAATGTTTCGATCCTCTTTTTTTTCAGTCTTATCATCTTTTATCAAATATCACAGCTTAATTGTTATACAATGCACAAAATAACAAATAGAAGTATTTCATATTTGTTTATCCTAGAGTTACTTCATTTCCTCTATCAAAAAAGATGAAAGTGTATGTGTCAGCGTGTGTGTTGGCCCTCTATAGAAAAGACTGCTTGACCTATATACGCTTAAAAGGGGGAGAATGAGAGCAAGTTTTTAAAATCTGTAATTAATTTTAAAAATTAAGGGAAATTTTGGCACTTTTAGCGAAAACTTCCGAAAATATAACAGCACAAATATGATATACACATCAAGTTTAAAAGATTATCTTTTTGAGGAAATGTGTTCTGCGTACATTTTTATGATTTTTTTTCTTCTTTTTAGGGGTGGTTATCGAGTCCAGCCTAACACAATTGAATTCTGGTGTGGTCGTAGTGACAGACTTCACGATCGCATTAAATTCAGACGTCCGTCCCCCAATGAAGCTCCTGATGAGAAGTTAATTCATACTGGCGAAGATGGATGGGTTTACGAATATCTCTCGCCATAAATAAAACAATTGTTTCATATCCATTTGGGAGACAGCAACCTAATTATACACCAAATGCATCACCGTTATTAGAGTCTTTAAAGCGGAAGGTTGTCAAGCTTAGCGACAAT
The DNA here is from genome assembly GCA_026543865.1 of Argiope aurantia. Lineage (NCBI taxonomy): Eukaryota > Metazoa > Arthropoda > Arachnida > Araneae > Araneidae > Argiope > Argiope aurantia. The sequence goes on along the minus strand of JAPMOR010053376.1, from coordinate 140,779 downwards.
AGCATTAACAGAAAAGCAACATTTTTTATAGAGTGATATTTGCTGTGGACATAACAGAAGATACCAAATATTCAGATTAAAATTTCTTCTCTTAATACCTTAATAATCTATTTCTTCTCTTATTACCATCTCTAATTTCATTTATATTGAAGCTACTGTATTTAAAATAATGTTTATGTAATCTTACTATAGATTGATTTGTTATTATTTTACTATTTGCAATAAATGTTTCTTGATAAATTACAATAAAAATTGGTTAAAAATTAAAATTAATCTTACAATTCTTTAATTTGCTTAAATTATTCAAGTTCTGAAGGGAATATTTCATTATATGCAAATCCCTATCATATGTTCCATTATATGATAGGAACATTATAAATAAAAAGAAATTTCTTCATATACGTGCTATGGAATGGTTTTATTCAATGTCAGGATGGAATTTCGATGTACTATTATTTAAAGAGACTTTTCAGTGGTTCAATCTTTTAACCTTATATTCCGATAAATGATATTATCATGTGAAAGTAAAGAGCAAGAATTTTAATAACTAATCTAAATTAATTCTAATATTCCAAACAAAGTCTAAAAACATTTTTTTTTCGTGATCCTGCAATTATAACAAATCATTTCAAAGCACAATCAACCAATAAGCATTAAAAATTAACGTAGGATCTGTTGCTATTGGCGATAGCGAGGACCGAACTCGCAATGCTCAGAAGGTTGCGCGTTCAAATCATGTCCGGGTCACCAATGCTGCTATTGGCGATAGCGAGGAGCGAACTCGCAGTGTTTGGGTTAGTAACCGAGTAACATGACCACAAGACAAAAGTAATTACTCGTGTCCCGTAGCTGTTATCTGGCTTATAAAGCTTCTCCACAGCTCCCTATTAGAATCACTCTCCCTTTTAACCAGCACTGAGTTCAGGATGATGACAGTTATGGTGAAAAAAGTATCTAAATATTACAACGTGGTTATATGCAATACGATAAAAGCGCTTATAGTTCCATCTATTCGCAAAATTTTGAATTAAAATTGGTATTTAAAGAAATGTAAATATTATAGAGGGAAAATAGCTCTATAACTATAGAACATCGTTCATTTTACAGCAAAAGGATTTTTATAAATAAATGTTAAGAACTAAATACGCAAAGCTCGCAATAACTTGGTCTAAATTTACAAAGTTGTGACGTCGTTAATAGACTGTGTTCCTCTTATAAAGCATTATTTATAAAATCCTTAATGAGGTGCCTTCCGTCCCCAACTCTGAATTTTGCAGATAGATGGCGCTATAAGCGGTCTCATCAAGCAAAGCATAGCCACTTTACCTTAACTAGACACCATTTTAATGACTTTAGCTGTCTCCCTTTTGGAGTTCAAGTCGGGACTTTAATAAATACTTTATATATCCCAGGAACAGTTTAGAATGTATGCGTAAGAATGAGTTTTATAAAATACAACTAATATTCCCTTTGAACAAGTTGGCCGCCCATATGGTTGGCTTATTGTGTTATAAACATTGCCAATCAGAAATTACTAAATATGTGAACCGTTATTATTAAACAATTATAACAGTAGTGTGTGATGATCCTGCTTTCATCCAGATGATATCGTAATTTAAGCTACGTGTTCATGCAAGCAGATTAATCATACGATGCACGAGCCAACTGTATTTTTTTAAATAACATTTTTATTTAAAGGAACCATTAAGAAGATGCTTATGCTAGTTAAGGGAATACATATATAAATCTCAAAAAACATGCATGCATATGATAGAGAAATTTTGGCGAAATAAAAAAAATACAGTTGGCTCGTGCATTGCATGATTAATCAGTTTGCACAGGCACACAGCTTAAACTACGATGTCATCTTCATGAAAACAGGATCACCACAAGTACTTAAAATTATTTCGTGAACTATTATTTTATTTCATAAAATGGCAACATATATAAAGAAATTGTGTGTTTAAATTTCTACATGATCTCAATTATTCAATCTTGGTTGTCATTACGATTTACAATTGATAGCACTGAGATGTAAAAATATCAGATGAATGTGTAGTTTCTCAAGTCTGTGATTTTTACTACCAAAGTAACTTTAACTACACTTTTCTTCATTGCTGCTTACACTATTTTGAAATCATGGCAGGTAAGCTGATTTTAAATGTATTTGAAAAACATATGCTGAAAATTAGAGAATCAAAACTGAAAACTATTTTAAAATTTTTGATTATTGATTAGTATATTTTTTTCAGTTGAATAATCAAAAAATTTCTGGGCTCAACAACAAAAAGAGCCATAAGTATTGGCTGCAATATACCTTATAATTTATCCAATAATATACTGCTATTATCAAATACGGAAAAATCTGATGTCATTTTTTTCATTAATACAGAATTATATATAATATATATAAGATTTTTATGTTAATTTATAACCAGAAAATAAATAGTTAAAAATTAAATATCATTCCCCGACTTAAGATTAATATACCTTCCCAAAATTTGGATTTTTGAGGAGATTTCTTGCCAAATATAGTAATTAAACACTTTTTATTGCAACATTAAACCGTTCATTGTAATCCAAGATAATGGACATCTGATACACTTTTCGCTGTTTGGCGAGATTTTGATATGATTATTAGGAGACCGGACATTGTAAGAAATTAACAATATTTTATGGTTGAATCCTAGTTTAGTGGGTCCCTGAGTGTGTCGCCAACATGGTAACCCAAACATGCAAGTGGACTAATTCTCTTAGAAACCTTAATACTGATTTGTTCGATATTTTTTCCGCTTACTACAATAATTTTGTAAGAAATGAAAATCACAAATAATCCATTGATAAACATCCAATAAAGAATTGAATTAAATTGCGTATTTTAGTTGAATGTATTATTATTGTTAATAGGAGTTGTTTTTAAATAAATTTACAAGATAATATTTGATAATATTTATGTTTTATTAATTCTTAAAAAATTTATTTATTATAATTAAAATAATCTATTCAAGAAATTTGTCAAAACAATTAATAAAAAAAATTAAAAGCGTCTGCTCGAGTTTTTTGAAATCGTTTGGCTTTGTTTCAAATTTTTCATTTTAATATTATCTTGTTATTCTGACGTAATTATCCTTTGCGATTTATTTTTTTCGTGGATTTCCCATGCTAATTCGATACGTCTGTGATTGTTCAAAAATGGAAATCTGTTGATTTAATGATCAGAATATTATGATCACAAATACTGTCAGGGATATTGTGTTGGAGAATACGATGCCTGCATAGCGAGATATAAATCTCAACTACAGATCAACATCTATATATTGAAAAATGCCACCATTTTTTTTACAGAAATTTCTAAATTGTTCCCAGTCTTAATAAAGAATTAGTTAAATCGAGTAAGTGTATTTATTCCGTAAATTTTTTTCTTAAGTACATCCGTCTCTAGTAACAGAATTACTAGGAAAGAATGCTTCTTTTTTATGTGCAATTTCTCTTATTCTCGGAATCCTCAATTTCAAGCGAGGATTACTAGGGAAAGAATGCTTCTTTTTTATGTGCAATTTCTCTTATTCTCAGAATCCTCAATTTCAAGCGAAGCTATTAAGTTCCCGCTTCCAATGCTAGCGAAACTTATAATATATATATATATATATATTTATTATAAATTTCAGCTCGGTCCCTTCTTCAAATATCAAGGCATCACGTGCACAATTTATCCCACTTCTTTTGTATTATTTAAAAAAATTATTAAGTTCAATATGCTGGCGAAAATCTTAGGTTCCCGCACCTGCTGCTAAAGCAGTCATAGGATGTATTTTTAAGTCAAAAATGTCTGCTCAATACCTTGTTCATATGCTAAAGGCATCGCATACTCTAATTTTATAGTCGAAGGCGTAGACCAGCACATTTTCTGCAGAATTCTTTTATTTCAGAATTTAAAGGAAATCCAGTAATAGTGGTCACAAAGACATGGTTTTAATTTAAAAAAACGCAAATAACTATAATGTTTTGAAATTATTTTTGCATTTTATAACATAATTTTAGCACTGTAATTTATGGTTTCAAATAAACATTTTCTGCTGCTACTTTTTATTGCAACTCAATATTATAGGATTTTTTTTTAATAATTGGGATGTTTAAAAAATTCGCATCAGATTTACATCAAATAAATATTATTCCCAGTTGTTTAAACCTTACTTTTTAAAAGAATTTATATATAATTTAGTTTGAGGAGTCGATAAAACACAAATTTCCGATTAAAAAATATTTTTCTAAAAATACTACAGTTAAAGAATTTAGTTTAAGTACTTTAGCTTTTATTCAGTAAAAACCAGATCATTTTACTTTAAATAGGTATTTATTTATTTCGCCAAAATATAATTGTCATAGCTATAATTGATACTTTAAGAAAAATCCAAATTTGATTTTGAGTTCTTTTTTTATTTTTCTGATTAATTTCATTTAATTTGGTATTCAACAACATCAATTTAATTAACATACGTATATCATATATCGTAATATGTATCGTTCAATAATCAAGTTTAACAAAAAGTTAATTATTATTTTCGTTTATTTCAGCTATTTTCTAATTTTACTATAAAACTTTTAAAAAATGAAAAAATTTGTTTCCATTATTTGTTTGATACATTAAATTTGAGATATTTTTCCTGATTCTTCATATTCTATTATTTTTCATCGCTTAGTTATACAATTCTTATTCCCTAAGACCATACAAATTGTTATTTATTGGAAATAATTATTTATTATAATAAAATTAGATATTAAATATTAAATTGCCTTGAAAATATATGAAATTAATAACTGTATATTATTTGGAAATTTTCTTTCCCCCCTCCGTCGGTGATGTCTTCTCCCCCTTCCGAACAATTTCTTTCACCACCTCTTAAGTCACGTTCACATGATCCTTTATTTTTATGGATATGGTTGTAAATCTGATTGATTGTAGGACCACTCTCGCCTGTGAACGCCGATTGGGAGCTTCCCCAAATTGACGATAAAATAAACAGACATCAAAGAATTGCAGAGAATCACGTCAGGGGAAAGAGGGAAAAATGCGTTGAACTCAAGATTCGCACGGGCTATAGAAACGGGGCTTTAGTGGTTGAGGGTTGAAGATCTCTATCGTGCCTCATCCCCATGGCAAATGAGCGAAGAAGTAGTATTTTTGAAATTTTTCTCGAAAACGGAAAGGTGGAGGACAGGCGATGGTGTATCGACGTCATAAGCTTTCATATTAAAATAAAATTCTACTTTATCCAACGATGATTGGAACTGGAAAAGGGTTCTTTGGTTTTTCTAATTATTTTAATAAGTGAAAGTATTTTTTACACTGTTATTAGTTCGAAAAAGAAGTTTATTTTAAATTTTATTGTGAATTGGACACAATTTACTGAATATTATAGTAATATTTGTATTTTTTCAGTTAAAACAAAGCCTGTACATGAAATTAGAAACTACTTTTCTCCTAAAGACCCCTTTGAACTGTTCACTAAATGGTATAACGAGGCTGAAAAGACGGAAGTGATACTTAGTGCGGAAACTATGGTTCTTGCAACTGCGACCAAGTAAGATGTGTATGCATGTCATTCGTCATTGATGTTTATATGTAATTCATTAGATTAGTAACCACAACAAAAATAGACCCGTTATCTTCTCATATTCTTCTTTTTTTTATTATTTAGTTTGTAACCTGAATGAAGATTATTAGTACTTTGAATCATTATTATTGTTCACGGTTCAATTTGTTTTCTTTTCATCTTTTCTCATTACACGAGGCCAAATATATAGGACATTAGAATAGAAAAGGCCTTGCAACTTGTGAGGGGACTGCACCTGTATAATCCTCAATGTAAACGTATAACTTACCTAATGTATGTGTTCACCAAACCCTGCTGCAAAACGCGCATCGAAGAAGCGATCCCATTTCTTGTGTGGGAACAGTGTCTATAATCGTCCATGTAATCATCTTATTCTTTAGTACTCTTTATTGCACACTTCACGTACCACAATAGCCCAAAAAAGTGGTTGGCCTAAATATAGGAAACGATCCCAATTCCTATATTGAGACTGCAACTGAATGAACCTAGTATAAGATTTCAAAATTTTTTACAGCATGCTTTATACTGAAATGTGTTACGAAACATAATATCGAAACTTGATATCTTGATAATCAAAAATGGGGAAACGCTAAGATAAAAATATTAGTAGACGCAATAGAAAACAATTTGAATTTCACTTGGGCGATGAAATGTATTGTAGTAAAATACAACCAAAATTAAATTAATTAAAAATAAAAAGTTATAAAGCAAGAGGCTGGTACAATTGAATATATAATTTTCTTGAATTTTAAAATATTGGAAACAATCCTGTTTGTGCTGCAATATTTTCAGAATTTTTTGCGGGAAAACGCCTAATTTTTTTTTTTTTAATTTTAGGCATTAATTTTTTAATTTAGGCGCGCTAATTAAACTTTTATTAGCTAAAATTCCAAATAAAATTTTTAAAAACTCGCTGTGAGGCGCACATTCCTATCCTATGGATATGCTTGTCTAACTTGTATCCTAGTCTAACTTGTATAGCACCAACACAAACACCACTGACACACACGCATTCCCTTTATTAATGGTAGAGATAGAATTCATAAGAAAGTCAACGTTGAAGATATCTATATAAATTAATCTTATTCGCTTACTGAATGCACTTGATTTACTTTTCATTCAGATTTAGTTACTAACTTTGTATGGTGTTTTTATTCGTTATTTTTTGAGTTAGAGATGGGAAACCTTCTGTTCGATATATGCTGATGAAATCATACGATAAAGAAGGCTTCACTTTTTATACCGACTATAACAGTCGAAAAGGACAAGAAATCGTAAGTTCACTTTTTATGGATGTTCTTTTAATTTTAATACAGTGTTTTTATATGAAACTGTTTGGAAAAACAATCATAGATAAATAATTAGAGCCTCCCATCTTAATTTTAGATAGTATTTTCTTTTGTTTTGATTAGATGCATTTCATTGAAATTCATCGATATGACAATATTTATATTCTTAATATCTATCTAAAGTATAATAAAATTATAATTGCAATAATATAAGTGGAAGTTGCACATTGAGGATGGAACATTCTTATTAATAAGCTATACTTCAAATTGGCGAAATTTTCGAGTTGGCAACGAAAATAATCGAAATCTTTCTCGTTGTGGAGACTGAGCATTGGACCAGAATTCTATTTTGCAATATTTTTTGAAATGGTGACAAATGATATGACGACCATTTATGGGGTATAAAAGGGTCGAGAGCATTTATATGAAAAAAAGCTTCTAAATCAGTTTAATGGTCAGAACTGATCCTTCATATGACATGGAGTTTTTTGAAATCGTTCAAATGGTAGTAACTAGGGATTGCAATACCGATATAACGGGATACCGAATACCAGTATTTTGAGCCATTTGTACAATTTTGTAATACCGGTATTCACAAGTTTAAATACCGTTTTTTCGGTATTTACTAGAAAATTTTAAAATTGTCTCCACTATATGTTCAGGGATCGCCAACATAGCAAAATAGTATACGTTTTTGTTTTTATATCTCCCTAACGGGTGAAATTAATTAGCTAATTAATGGCTTAATTAATTGCTTAAATCTAAATTAGCAAAACATGGATTATCCCTGAAAGAAGATATTGTATCCATAACGACTGATGGAGAAACAGTTATGAAAAAAGTTGGAAAGTTGATAGAGTGTAAATCATCAATTGTGCTATGCTCATGGAATTCAGTTAAGAGTAAAAGATGAATTATACTTTAAAAAAAAAAACAGAATAATCCAAATACTGTGGATATAGATAATTCGGATTCCGACTTTGAAGAGAGTAAGAGTGATATTGACAATGAAGATAATGACAATGTAATTGTTGAAGAAGATATTGCTGATGAGGATGAAATATTAATCCATCAAGAATTGCTTCTTATAATTTATAAAGTTCGAAAAATTGTTAAGATATTTAAACGTTCCCCTATAAAAGTGCCAAATTACTAAAATATATACTAACTGAAAATAAAATAGAATATATGTTAATATTAGATTCTAAAACACGTTGGAACAATTTACTCCTAATGATGGAACAATTTTTGAAACTGAGAAATCCAATCCAAAAAGCAATAATCGACTTAAACCTGTAAATTAGTTTTTCAGATAGTGAATTCGACAATATCCAGAACTGTATCAGCTCTATTTCCAATAAAACTGACTATTGAGGCATTATGTCGGAGAGATTCTAATTTATCAACAGCTAATGCAACAATAAATTTCATGTTGCAGTCACTGAAAGAACAGCACACATCACTATCTGAAGAATTATATATTACATTGAAAAATCGCCCAGAAGAAAAGCATACCGAAATAGAAAATGTCTTAAGGCATTTACATAATTATAATGATTTTAAAAATGAAAATGAAAAAAAAAAGGAAATGACCAATTCAAATCCGATCAAGTTTATAGTAAATTTTCTTAAATTTTTTTACCCACAAACCTATTCACATTCAGAAAAATTCGGTTCAGTTATCGGAGATTATGATGACACTAATGTCGATAGTGAAAAGGAATTGTCTCTTGAACAAAAATTAGAATTAGCGATAAATAATTAAAAAAATCAAAATACAGTACTGAAATCAGTTACAACCAAAACTATTCGACGAGAAATAGATTTATTTGAAGATGAGGGATTTAGAGGTAAATACTTGGAAAAAGTACATCGCGCATTGCTAACAGTACCACCAACTATCGTAGATGCTGAAAGAGCGTTTTCGACAGCTGGTAATTTTTGCACAAAATTACTTTTCAGGCTTAATGACAGTGCAATTGATGCATTAGGTTTTCTAAGATCACTTTTCAAAAATTTGTAATATTACCACAGACTGAATAGTGATATTTACACTTTTTTGTGATTTAAATAAATAAGATGTTCGTTTACTTTTTAGTGGAATATTTTACTGTTTTCCTTTATATACTTATTTACTTTATATTTTTCCTTATACGTATACTGTTTTGTGGATTCCTTTACTATTTTGTCTTTATATACTGTTATAATTTATAGGTTACAAATTATTTTTGTGATATTTACACTCTTTAATAAAACTGGCAAATAAAACAAAGAAACACCTATGCTTTCTTTCTTTTTCTAAAATTTCTACTACCGGTATTAAAACCGGTATCCCGGTATTAAGATCTAAAAAATACCGAATACCGGTATTGAAATTTTGGCCCGATATTGCAATCCCTAGTTGGGAGTGGATAATTCTGTGGCAGGATTTATCCATAGGAAATGTACAATGAATTATTTTTTCGATTTCTGCCGAAAATGAAGGGTGGTAGAAAGCAGTTGACTCTTGTTGACTTGATTGATCATAAACTCACATATGAATCGAAAATGGGGGAAATTGGATCAGTGGATGAAAATAAATGACTACTTCATTGGTTTTACTTTTTATTTTAAATATGCAAATATTGGTTAAGTAGACATTCAATATATATAAATATTATAACTAAATGAACGTAATAGACATGTAGGAAATTTTACTAGTTTTATTGGATAGTTAAGATGCTAATATTATTCGAATATTTTATAATTCATAGAATGTGTTTCTTACAAACTTTATTCATCTGAAAATTAGAAAAATAAAGAGTTCTTTTCTTTACCCCATGCTGCCTGCAGCGCTTTCTTAGCACAGCGGTCATTAATAGCGACCTTATCTGCCTAGTCGGAAATTTGGCGCTGTAGATAACGGCATATGTATGTGCTTTAGTTCATACAAATTATAATTAATAATTTGCATAAAGAAAAAGGAATATTTTCCCTCAGCGTTTCGTGCTCACATATTCCCAGACTATGAGAGAAGTATTAAATTTTATCTGTCACCCAAGTTTATAAGTGTAGGTAAAAAAGGAGACGTATATTGTCCCTATGTCCTATATGTTCACTGGAGAGTAAAAATATAGTAGGAAGAAATTCTCACTCAACATGGGGGTGGGAGCAATTTTAACGAAACTTGGTACACGTGGCCTGGTGTTGGTACGTTTATCTGTTAAAAGTACGATCAATACGAAATTCAGTCCCAACGCTGTCCCATAAGGAAGTGTGAGTTTTTTTTTTTTTTTTTTTTTTCTCTCTTTTCATCTTCGGATCAAGTCAGAGGTGATATCCAGATTAATTAAGTCGGTTTAGTGTGTATATTTCAGAGTAAAATGTGATATAAAAATATAGTTGGAAGAACGTGGATATTTAGGGTAAAGAGGTGCAGAGTATATTAAATGTATGGGTGTGTGTACATATGGATCTATGTATGTACAGATTTGCAAATTTGCAGATGCTATCATATGATTTTTATATTATAATTTAACGATATAATTTAATTCAATATTATTTAAATTGTATAATTCATTTAAACTCTTAAAATATAATCACATTATAATCGAAATTATATGAAACAATTTAAATCAATTTTCTACATTGCAAGCCGCAAGAAGGACCCACACCGAAAGATGAAAATTCGTTTATCAATTAAATGTCCTGTTTGGTTGGTGTGTTCATTTCTCTTTTTTTATCACAAAATTATAGATATTTGTTATTTTGTTGAATCGCCAATTATTTTTACTTACCGAAAATGATTTTTTTTTACTCGTTAATATTTGTTATTTTCTTATTGTTACCTGCTGAATATTCATTTTTCAGGCTGAAAATCCTCATGTGGCAATGGCATTTTACTGGGAACCTCTGTTTCGTCAGGTCAGCTGCTTAATTTCATTATTTTTTTTATTATTTATTCTTCTATTTATATAATGGAAATTTAAATTTTCAATGTGGTTTCTAATCGGCATTAATTTTATTTGGCGTAAAATTATACATAAATTATTTGCAACAAGGAGAATAACTTATGATCTATGTGTATGTTACACAGATTGTAATAGAAGGACAGGCTGTCAAAATCGATGCAAAGTTATCTGAAGATTATTTCTATTCAAGACCAAAAACTAATCAATTGACTGCTTTAATTAGCAACCAGGATGAAGTTATTGAGGACATTGAGGTAAATTGTTAAGTTTTGATACTTTTTATAGCCATCTTCTGTGTAAATTACTGATCTTACTCTAGATCGCCTTAAATACGGATTCCTCATAATTTCGAGGTTCTGTATTCTGGAATGGGATATTAAAAGGGATTTTTAATGACGAGTCTGATGGATTTGCTAAATAGAGCATCACACACAGAGCTTATTTGCAGAAAGTACAGACCCTACATTTACGCTATATATAGCAACTAACCATCTTAGTTTTTAATGAAACGACAGTAGCTAGTATGGAATCTTTTGGAGATCGAAACTCGGACAACTACCGGATATTGTACAGGCTCGGACCGGATATTATATGAACATGAATTAATTAGATCGATATGCATAATTACATACACATAGAGTGGTGATTCGAAGTGAATTGTACTTTAACTTCTTTATTTACACTATATACACTCCTTTTGCGGTGAGTAGTTCATATAATACATGGCTGATTGCGGTTGGCATTGTTAAGCCTTACAAACTGAAGTTGTTTACAGCTTCTGCGGGGACTGGGGAGCCGATACAGGTCAACGTTCTATGAACCCCTGAAAGACTCGACCGGAAGGGCGGGTAACAAGGTTGCCGTAATTTTAAGATTGCCAAGTTTGGCGTTAAGCGACATTCGCTTGAACATAGAGTTTCAGAAGAGATCAGAACATGTCAAATGAAAAACGCGCCACATTAATTGAAGAATACGTCAAATACTTTTTATCATAGTATGTATGGGCCAGTTGTAAAAGTAATTTTGTATGATAGAATTATCAAGTGATCCTTTGTATTCTTTACTCGGTCTGTCTCATAATAAATATCATGCTTAGCTGTTTGTGGTTTTACTCTTGCTCTAAATGATAATCCATACAAAATTTGAAATGTTTCGTATACATAGTGAAATACAATCTCTTTTTACTGGTGAAATTAGTAATTATTGAAACTTTATCTATCTTCATGGATGGATTGGAGACGGTAAATCGTCCCTAGATCATCACTAGGGTTTATACAAAAAAAACGACTTTTTGAAAAACCGGTTTTCGAATTCAATATTTCAAAAAAAAAAGTTTTTAACCGGTTTTCGAATTTTTGTCCAAAAAAAATAGGGAAAAATATTTTATTTCATTTATATAAAATAACAAAAAACGAAAAAATATCAAAGTCAAAATATTTTTAAAAAATTAAGGATTACATATACAAATTACTTACACAAAATAACGAAAAGTCAAACAAAAATTTCGAATAATATTTATATTATTTTAACAAATTTTTATTTCTCCTAAGAAATTAGGATTTTTAAAAACGTAAAATATCCGCAGAACGGTGGCTAAATCTTATTCTTATTTTGGACACAATAATGACTGAAATTGAAAATACTCGTTCACTAGCTACTGAGCTTGGTTCTATAGTTTGCATATCCTCAAATAACAAATCTAGGTTCTTTGTTCTTTTATTCGTTGCCTCAAATAATGAAAATTCTGCTTTCAGTGTTTTTGAATTTGTAAGTTTTTCTTCAGGGTCTTCAAGAAACTTATGAATTGATTTTTCCATGGCTTCTTTTTAAAAAAAATCATTACTCCGATGAGTAGTTTCTTCGATTTGCTGTTCATTAGAATCGGTTTCCACGTAAAAATTTGGAAATATTCTAGGTAATATCTTTCCAGAAAACTTAATAATTTCTGTTTTTGAAGCTAAAGAAAGTACACTAGATTTCTTCGCTGAACTAGAACTGTTTTGTAGATTTCGCAAATACAGCAAAATTCTACTTGTTGTCTTTCTTGAATTCGTTCTTCTAAAGCATATAATAATTTCAAACTTAATTCAATGTTTAAATTATTTAGTTTAGTTTACAGAAATTCAAATATACGTTCACTTGTTAATAAATTGGCATCTCGTCGTCCAAAGCTTTCAGCTGCTAGACGAATCAATTCTAATAGATTTTTTTTTTTTTTTTTTTTTTTTTGAAGAGGGATATCTAGGCGTATTGGAAAACCAGTTTTCAAATGTGACAAATTTACTTTAAAAAAACGGTTTTAAAAAACCATCAAACCCCAATCATCACATGATCTTTTTTCTTTTTTTACAATTGTGTTTTAATTTACATTTTATGGGTGGAGTAGTACAAGTCATTGAGAAGTTGCCGTAGTTTCAAAAGCTGCAGCCTGCAGGTTTTTCAGGATTTCTTCTTACTGAATAAACAACGGTGAGGGGTCTTATTAGATCGTGACTTTCGAGAAGACGTTTGGAATTCTTCTATTTATGGAACATTACTTTCGACGAGAGGGACGAGTCTGCAGCCGATTAATACAGCTGGTGTTTGAGTCCGACCATTTACCGCTCATGATTGACAAAGATAGTCAATCATTCACTTTATCTGAAAAGCCTTAATAGGTCAAGGGCAATTCAATCCTAGGTGAAAGATTTTCTACAAAGCAACTCTTTACCAGAATCGCTATTATCATAATTAATCCTTCAAGAAAGATTGTCTACAAAGCTTTCAGTGTAAATCTTTATCATAATATCTATTATCATAATCAATCCTTCGTTAAAAATTGTCTACAAAACTTTCAGTGTAACTCTTTACTAGAATTTCTGTTGTCATAATCAATCCATCGTTAGACTGCCTACAAAGCTTTCAGTGCAACTCTTTACCAGAATCGCTATTATCATAATCAATCCTTCGTTAATGATTGTCTAAAAAGCTTTCAGTGCAACTCTTTACCAGAATCGCTATTATCATAATCAATCCTTCGTTAATGATTGTCTAAAAAGCTTTTAATGTAAATCTTTTCCAGAATCTCTATTATCGTTATATATGGTAGATTTCAAACTATCCATATTTTTTTTGGCAAATTATATCATGTGACTTAAATGTGTTCAATCTATAATCCCCACCTTCCCTCTTGTGTGTGTGTGCATGTGTGTCCCTTTCTTAATAAGATTTTTTTATATATATTTTTGTTCTTTATAAGTAAACATTATGTTTCCTGACGATATCAAACTTAATTTTCCCAAGGTTTTAATAAAGAAAAAAGATGATCTAAGACAAGAATATTCAGATGAACACGCGGCTATTCCTAAACCAGATCACTGGTAAGGCTAATTTATATTTCATTATTTAATCTAAGAAAATTGACTAATTCACTTTTACAAATTTGCATTGTATGCATTTTTATTGCTTTTAAAATCAATTATAGAACATCTGATTAGCAACAATATCCCTTTGTTAACTATAGTGTTTTTATTTCGATTAGTGTTAGTATTAATAACTGATTTGGTATTAGTTCAAAATGTGACAGAAAAACTCAATAATTTATATATAATTTTATTATATTTCAATTTAATTTATATATCAATTTATATAAAAATATTGTGTGAGAGAATAATATATATATTCCACTAATTTGATAATTTTTACTTCCTCATATACAAAAAGAAAATATTGTAATTATCAAAAAATTCGAACTCCGGAATTTTGAAGTATCTCCACGTTTCAGATTTCATTGCGTCTGAAAAACACATTAATGGAATTATGTTTGTGATTTATATGAACTTGATACCTCAAAAACACTTTTAAGCTAAGCAAATATAATTTTGATGTATGATCTTTACACCAATTTTGTAGTCTTCTATCAAATTTTGAACGAATTCCTGTAAAAGCTAATTCAGTTGTGACTTTAAACAGTTATTGCTTATACACGAGATGCTCACATTATATTTTGTAACAACTCAACTCTCTCTGTATAGCTGGATCAACTCAACTCTTCATGTTTGTTTTTATGTTTTGAAACTGTTGTAACGTTTTTCAAGTTGGAGTAAAAAAACAAGAATTCGAATTGCGTTTGTGTTTACGTTTGCGTTTAAAAGTCGTTTATTACATTCCAGTTGAAGAATATCTAGCCAAGTACAAGTGAACACGGTAGCTAAAAAAATTAAAGGAGATAGATAGATGCTATTTCCTTACTATTGTCAGACAATGTCATGCAGTTAATGCACAAGCACTAGATTTCTTTATTACATAACGAAATATACAATTCTTATGTTATCTAGCGAGATTGGTCTACCCAAAGCTTTCTCAAATACTTACTAATAAATTTGTCTTGCCAGAGAACGCCTTGCATAGCATTGGCGTACAGTAGTTACTATATATTTACCTTTGGCGTGAATCTAGCATTTTCACTGAATCTATCGTGCCTTCCTTGGCAAGTTATTTGGCGATTAATTCCTGGCATGCGTTAATAGTTTCCAAGAATCGAATGCCGACGTCCTGGCATAGGGGTAGCTCGTTCTCCCCGTGATCTGGGCGTCCTGGGTTGGAGACCCGGTTCGGGCATGGTTGTTTTTTTATCTGTTCTATCTGTGAGATGTGTGAATGTGCCCCCCCCCCTGTAAAAAGGGGTTGTGACGCATGAGTAGCTAAGACGTACTCTTGGCCTTAGTTGACGCTACTAAAACGAGAGACGCTCTCTTGGCTTAAAATCGCTGACTTAATCAGTGAGATTGTCCATGGCAAGAGCCATTATAAACAACAAGAATCGAATTTGTGCTTTAGATACGTTTTTCTCAACCGATTGAAACAAAAATTTAACAAAAAACTGCACTTGTAGTCGCAAAATCACATACCAAATTTGATATATTTAAGTCATTCTGTTTTTGAATTATCCCGTTTGCATGTTTCTGAAAGTACAGACCGACAGACGGTCAATTCCTTGTTGGATTTGGCTCATAATTTGAAAGGTGTCTAAAATGTGTAAAAAATGTGGAAGGACACTAGATTAAAAAAAATAATAAGGATTGTAATTGTAAAAAATGTGGAAGGACACTAGATTAAAAAAAAAATAAGGATTTTTTTACTGCAATTATTTTTATAAGAACTATTTTTTAGAACATTCACCGAAAAAATATTAGAATCATTACCATGATATTCAAAAATGTAGTATAAATGACAACAAAAATGGTGTATTTCATTTGAAACCGTGTAAAAAAAAGTAGAACGACAGTTATAAAAAACAAAATATAAGCGATTTTAGGAAGGAATACTCTTTCCATTAGCTTTTATGACATCTAATATTCTGTTTGACACAAAACTGGATTTCTGTTTGACAAAAATTATCCCATGAGGTATTTAATGTCACTCGAAACTTAGAGAGCGATTCAAACTGCTTCCCACCTACGTATACTCGACGAACAAGCATTACCCAGATATTTTCTACTAGATTCCGATCACGGCTTTTAACTGACCATGGTTAAACCTGCACATTATTTGCAGCAAGCCAATTTTTAACGCCAGTGATGGTGTAAATTGAGGCTCCATCTTGTTGAAACATCCACTGTTCTCCTCCTAATTTGAAGCCATAAGGAAAAAACTCAGAATTCAAAACATTAATGTAGTCTGTATGCTTCTGCCTACCATTGAGAAAGACCAGACTTGTTCTTCCTCCATAACCAATTGCTAACTAGACCATCAAACTTCCTCTTCCCATTTGTCTAGGTGCATTATATTGTTCTGCATTCGCCAGACAATGCCATTAGTATTGATAATTGTCTGGACCATCTAAGTTAAACTTTTTCTTCGTCTGAAAATATCACAGAAGTCCATTCTGTAATCCATGACATGTATTTCTTAGCCCAAGACAAGCTATTATTAATATGTATTTGTTTCCACTTTGAATGATGCCTCCGTTTTTTGAAAGCGAATCTTTTGGATCTTTGGATGTAGTTGTATACTGTTTGCTTGGACGCATTAATAAGTCTTGCTTGATTTCGAGCTTTTACAACACTTCCACTTCTCTTTTTTAAGCTCATGAGCAAGTTTTCTTTCATCACGAGGCGTTAACTTTTTAGACCTACCAGTCTTCTTTTTTATTCCGTTTCTGTTTAGATTTTTAATAAAGTTAGAAACTGTATAGGGGCTGATGTGCAGTATACAAGCGATCCCTCTAATATCTTTGCCTTCATTTTTATATGAAACAATTTGATCCTTTTGAAAATCATTTAAGGGTGTACGTCTAAACATTCTGAAATTAAAGCATTAGTGAAATTTTTAACAAAATGCATTTTCCTGAGGAAAACAATTTTTAAGAAGTATAATACTTGTTCTTCTACTCTTGCACCTTCCACCAAATAAAAAAAATGTAATGGGTTCCCTTCTGCTGAATTATATATTCTCATCTTTCTAATTATAATTAGTGGTAGCTATTTCATTTTTGCATAAAAATAAAGAAAAGCATTGTTAAATAAAACAATCTATACATAAGAATCTGTTAACCAGGATGAAATTATAAAAAAAAATTTACAGAAAACGATTTTTCTTCAATTTTTTTTATGCGCAGTATAGACTATAGATGCTTAATCTGCGTAAATTTTTATCTATATGGCTCTCTTCATTTTGTAATCATTGTGTTAACTTATATTAAACAGTTAGACAGATGGACTTCCTCTGAACAGATTTTACACAAACTTTGATAGAAATCTGGAAATTTAGTGTAAAGACCGTATACTAAATTTCAACAGTCAAACTCAAAGCGTTTTTGAGTTATCTTTGACACAGACAGGCAGACGGACATTTTCTAAAAACGTGTTCTACCAACTCAAGGAGTTCGAAAACTTGGAAATTCGTCAAAATTACGATTTCGAATTTTTTGACGATTACTATACTTTCTCTATACTACGTATACAAGACTGTGAAAAATAAAATTATGTGCACTCTTGGCATTTACAGCGTTTCCAAAAGTTCACAGTTTTATGCTTTGGAAAAGATATATGAGTTATTAGAGAGTATAACGAGAAAGTTTGGAGGACATCACAACCGCTGGATTTAGTACAAGTGATGGTTTAATAATAATGTTTGATTCATTTTATTTTTCAATTTATTTCTTCCAGGGGTGGATACGTGGTTAAACCTCACAGCTATGAGTTTTTTTGTGGCCACGGTGACCGACTTAACGAACGCATAAAATTTAGACGTCCATTTACTGATGAAATTCTTGATGAAAAATTAGTCCATACTGGTGAAGATGGATGGGTCTATCAATATTTATCACCATGACTTTAATATATTTATGTACAAATAAATTAGTTTTTCATTGAATTGATTTGAATAAAATTCTTCTTTTTTTATATTTCTTATGTGTTGAGCTTTTTAATTTTAGTCTTCAAAAAATTTAATGAGATTTTTTTTCTTTTATTTATGTTTAATTCTTGCTGACTGATTTAATTATGAATTTCAGTTTTAAGTAGTTTAATAAATGGGTTAGAAATTTGTTTAAATAAATTAATTTTATACAATATTGTTAAGAATTTGTAATATTGCTTCCCAATGCACTTAGTTTCTTGATTTAAAAAAAGGAGAGAGAGAGAATTTTATGGATAGCCCCAAAGGATACTAAATGGATGGCAGGACAATGACCTGTAGCACTGGTAGCAATTTGGCGTCTTGGTAACAAATTTGGTGTCTTTGGCGGCAAAAATGAAACACCCAGAATATTCAAGAATCGTAGCAACATCTCCTTTTGAACTCGGGTTACAGTTTTTGTTATACATCACACAATACACAAACCCTGATCACAGTCGTACACAATTTACTAATGCATTTTGATAGATTTCTTTTCACACTTTTTTTTCATTTATTTATACATTTACAGTTGGTGTACAGCATCGAAAGCTGAATGAAAAACTGAATTATTATATTAATCTGTATGACTATGAGAAACTTCATCCTTTCGATGGGTTAAAATATATTCCACCGTGCGTAAAAAGTTAGGCAAAAAGGGAAACAGTTTTTAATCCACCTAGACCCAAAGAGTTAAAATTCTACTTTCTTTTGTTGTGTTAAGATGTATTTCATGATATTGGTTGACATGACTAAATTATTACTATCTATATGATGGATGAACAGATAATCACCAAAGGCGGCTATTAAAACGATTAAAATGGCGAAGCGAAATCTCATTTGGCACAAAGTAAACAAAATACAACAGGCAATAAATATATTTGTAAATTTTTCCACAGTAAAACTATCTGGTAAGATTCTTCTGCTCTCGGTCAAATTTCTATTTCTAGAGTTTTCAATTTGTTATCTTTTCGATGTCTTCTTACTGCTAGAGGGGTGGGTTTACACACTGTCAATTATAAGACGGCCAGTAAGACAACGGATGTGCTGAAAAGGGCTGATTAATGTTTGCCACAATTTCATAAGATGGATTCAGGCATTCTGTGCTTGGCTATAAATTACCGTTTTGGCGTCCCTGAATTTTTTTTCACTGTGTATTGTATTAAAATGATAGATATTTACTCAAAGAAACAAGGTAAAAAAAAAAAGAGTATCAACATACATAAGTTTGGAAAACCATAGTAATAAAAAGGGCAAATAAAATGAAAAAAAAAACATAACTTTGCATCAGAAAGAACAAAGAGAAAAAATTGTCGAGATTAATTTCTGATAAATAATCAATTTTTCACGCCTAAAAATCCCACAAAATTCTACAAACGCATGCACAGTAAGAAAAAAATATAATACAGCGACATATTGTTGTCCCTTTAGGACAAGTACTTGCCATTGGCCGAACAGCATTTTTTAGCATTTCTACGCATGCGCTGCCTACTGGCTGGCCGAGTGTAAACCCACCTTAACACATAACCGAAGACGGTGCTGAGTGGATACTCAATGAAAATCCGTCACAAGATAGCGACTAGTGCTACGAAAAATAAGTAGCAAGAACTAGAATTCGCACATTAAAGATATTAATCTGTAGTTCGTTCTAAATTCCGTAGCTAGTAATGGATTTTCTTCATCTGTACTTATAAACGGAAATTTGGATGCGTACATGTGTGTAGTGTCTTTACAAATCTATCGCATTTATAGTCATAGACTCTGATAAAATTCTTGAAAAAATAAACGTATTGATCGCAATATATTAAGTTAAATTCCAGTTAAAAATGTCTTTCGATTCGATGAATGACCTTTCAAAAAATGTGTAAACTGCGTTTGCGAAAGAGACCATATACATATTTATTTTTGTGTAATCTTCGAATTTATCCACTTTTAACCTTCAATTTCTCCGATTTTTAAATGATTATACATATTTGGGGATCCTCAATTTTGAAATGTAAAGCAAATCGGTTCAAAATCAGCAGAAATATGCGAGGCACTTCGAACGAGGAAGTGACTTGAATTCGTTTTTACTTTCTCTTGTACTTAATATAGATAAAGTATAGAAAACGTAAAAGAATTCAGTCTCGAGATTTTGATTAATCTCTACGTTTTGGACTTCCCTGAGTTCGAAAAACATATTTTTTGGAAATGCCCATCTGTCTGTCTGCTTTGAGAAAAAGAACTCCAAAAGAGAGAACTCCAAAAAGCTTTGAGTTACACGGTTGAAATTTTGTATACGATCTTTACATCAAATTTGTAGATTTCTGTCAAATTTTGAGTAAACTCCGTTCAGAGGAAGTTCGTCTACCCGGCTCTTCGAATATAGTTTAATACGATCACTGCAAAACGAAGAGTGTTAGATGCATAAAATTCGAGCAACATCTATAAAATCGTCTATAGTCTAAACACATTTCAAATTTTGAGTCAAATCCATCTAAGGGTTGACTGTCGATCTGTACTTTCAGAAACATGTAAACTTGATAACTCAAAGATTCATTGACTCAAAAACACAAATTTGGTATGGTATTTTGTGACTATAGTTGTAGATTTGCACCAAATTTTTGTTTCAATCGATAAGGAAAAACGCATCGAAAACACAACCGCATGCTGGGTATTAATCGCCAAATAACTCGCCAAGAATGACACGACAGATTCAGTAAAAACGATAAATTCATACCAAATGTTACAATTTCGTAACTATTGTACGTCAATGTCGTGCAAGGCATTTACACCTCTATTAGAGAGATGCTCGTGAGCTTTTGAGAGATCACTCCTGCTGGTTTTAAACAAAGATCTGACATTCTCATGAATTAGAATTATATTACTTTAGCTCATAAATTTTGCTTTCAAAAAAAATTTATATGACTTAGTAGCATGAGCGATTTAATTTAAACAACTCAACTTAATAATTTCTTGAAAAAATGCAAACGATAATCTAAGAAAATTCTTTCAGAACTGCTTTTTTTTTTTTTTTTTTGAAAATATTAATTTCGTTAAAAAAATTTTCTTACAACTGTGAGCGTTATTTTGTCACGCAAGCAAATTTGTCTGGTTCCATATCCATTTTAAGGATTAAAAGAATCTGAGGTTCCAGCATTTTGATAAGTAGAGAAGATTTATTTATAATATTTTGTCTATAGTGAATGCTGATGCGACAGACTTAAATAATAATATTTTATTTTGTTTCAATCAATAAATGTATTTCTGAAGAAAAAAAACTATGAAATCCAATTTTTTTACTGTCCTTCGGCTCTAAGATTCATATTCGGAAAAATATTCTAGACACTCCAATCTTTAAATAAATACATGTTTCTATTTTCGGCGGTCAAATCTGGCCGAGTAATGAAATTGTAAGTATCATTATTTTAAGACAATCAACATTTTTATAATTTTAGGCTGATTAGTCATGGGGAAACTCCGGGCACTGATTGGTTTGCTACTTTGAGGTGGCCAATAAAGTAGTCCGAAATTTCGCTTTTTTATAGGTACGTTTACACGCAGCCAGTTATGAGATCCCATTAAGTCACGCATGCGCAGAAGAAAAATTGCACATGCTCTGAAAGAGCGGACGATAGCAAGTTCTTGTCTCGGCGGAACAAATATTGGCTCAGCTCCAGTATACGGCCTCCGCCAAATTGGCGAGAAATTTGGCGATAAACGATAATTGTGTGGTTGCCGTCATCGGCATATGTATTCTTCTTTATGGTAACCTAAAACGTTAGAACATATTCAGTATTTTTATGTGTTTTTATAAAGAGCAGCTCACATATACAGCTATTAACTTTTATAAACTATGCTTTTAAAATGAAAAAAATATCGAATGTTTTCATGAGAACATATTCAGCATAAAATTAAGAAATCATATTTAAAAATCGGAGCAAAAAATAATTTCGCCATCATCATTTAATATTAATTTTGAGCATTTCATTATACTTAAAAGCAAGTGAGCATTTCGTCATGCTTCATTATACGTATAATTAAACAAATCGTTTCATTTGGATCTTTATCATAAATATTTCAATACCCCCCTCCCCCTGATTTATGCTCGTGTATTTCGTCAGCCCTAGGATTAAGTCTAACATGGCTTCAAAAATTAGTCATAATCACAACATTTATCTGAATTATTTAAAATAAAAAGGGGGCATCGCCACCCCCCGACTTATAGTCTATTGCATTTTGTCAGTCTTGGAAATAAGCCTAACGTGGCTTGGCTTCAAAACTTCCGGTTAAGAATCACAACATCCTAAACACGCATTATTGGCGACTTCTTGGCGAAAAAAATGACGCCACTAGGCCGTATACGGGAGCTGCTCCCAAATATTTGCTACTGCAAATTTTCTGCGCATGCGTTGTCTTACTGGGTGGATTGTTGTTGACTGAATGTAAACCCTACTAAGAGAGTAATACTCAAATTTTCATAATTTACTAAATTTCAATTTCAAAAGAATGGATCTTTCTTTTCGCTTAAAATAATATTTTTTCAAGACTATTTTACTAAATATGACTCATAAGATTGAAAGTATGTATAAAAATATAAAATTTGTTATTCATAATAATATTTATTGACTTAAACTACATAAAAAAGTAGTCTTCATTTCATTTAGACTATTTTTCTTATTAGATATCTATGCCTAATACTAACTTAGAAATTAGATATTGGGATCTGTATATATACATAAACTATATTTGTCTTAAATAATAGAGAATTGATGAATTGATAATATATATATTTTAAAAGTTCACAGTCACTTTTTCTTGTACTTATCTTTCCAGAAAATATAATATTTCGGAGGGTTTTTTTCCCCATTTTTTACAAACATGTGCTCAAATTACACTTTTACATGTTTAGTTTTTCATCAGAGTTAACTTAATATGAACTTATGTTAAAAAGAGGAAAACATGCTGAAAAACTAATTTTTAGTCTATTGTATACGTAGTATATAGAAATTATTGTAATTGTCAAAAAATTAGACTCCGAATATTTTTTTTTTCTTTGACGAATTTCCACGCTTTAGACCTTACTGAGTTCGAAAAACGCATTTTTATGGAAATGTCAGTCTGTTACAAAGATAACTCAAAAACGTTTTGAGCTAGATGTATAAAATTTGGTTTCTGTCCCATATTTGTAGATTTCTATCAAATTGTGAGCAAAATTCAATTAGAGGAAGTCTGTCTATCCGGCTGTTCGAATATAATTTAACACGATAACCACAACACAAAGAGAGCTAGATTGATAAAATTTGATTCACGGAATCAACATCTAGAGACTAGGCATCTTTCAAATGTTAAGCCAAATCGAACTAGGGATTGACTATCTGTCGGTCTGTACTTTCAAAACTATGTAAACGTGATAACTTAAAGACGCAATGACTTAAATATATCAAGTTTGATGTGGTCCTACAATTGTAATTCTGTGCCAATTTTTTTTTTCAGTCGGTTGGAAAAAACGCGTCTAAAACACAAATTTGATTTTTGGATATTATTAACCGCATGCCAGGGATTAATAGCCAAAACGCTCGCCAAGGATCACACGATAGATTTAGTAAAAATTTTAAATTCATGCCAAAGGTTAATATTTCATAACTATTGTGTGTCAATGCCATTCAATGCCTTCTCTGGTATAACACCTTTATAGAGTATGCGAGAAAATTTTAGGAAGGTTGGTTTTTATCATTCAAGTTGTTTTCATTTTTGTTGGAAAATATGCTTAAAATATATATATTTTTTAATTTTTCGAAAGTAGAAATTGAATTTTTATGTTAAAAAAATTGGTGTCGTTAAAAAAAATAATTTTTTGAATTGTTAGAGGATATAAAAGTAATTTTTGTGTTGTAATATTTTTGAATGTTATCACAGGAAAACTTCGACATTTTACTTCATTTTAATTAATTAAAATTCCAACAAAATTTTTAAAAGTTGCACCGAGGTGCATATTTCTACTTTCCAAAGTTAATTAATTATGTGTATGCACTCAATTTAATAGCTCTGGTTCAAACGACCTGGCTTGAAGAGGCCCATTCATCTTTATTATTTTAGTCGCCTTTGGCTACCATCTGGTTTTCCGGAGATATTAGTTATCTTTAATTTCAATCAATGTGTTTAGATATAACTTCAAAGGCCGGGATAGCCAGGTTGGTAGAGCGTTGGATTCGCGTCCCTTAAGTTGCGAGTTCGAACCTCGCCGGCGTAAAGCTCCCCGCGTGCTTGGTGGCTGACGCGTGTTCAATCTGTCGTGGTCACAAAGTTTGTTAGTTTAGTTATATTAACGTCCCGTTTTGAAGCAACACGAGGGCTATTTTGGGATGGACCTCGTAATTTTGAACCGCGGTCAGATGACGCGTGGTCACAAAGTCCTCCATGTCGAGAGTAACACCACTGGAGGTACTGGATCAGGGATGATCGCTCTCTGATTCAGGTCTAAATTACGATCTGTGGTTGAGTGAAAGAAATGCGTTAATGAAGTCTGCCCCGTAAAAAGGGTTCTGACGTGTGTGTAGCTAAGTCGTTCTCTTGGCCCTAGATGGCGCTACTACAGAAACAAGAGTCGCTCTCCCCTCTGGCTTAAATCGGCTGTCTTCGAACAGCGGGTTTGTCCAAGGCAAGTGCCATAAGAAACAACAACAGATATATCTTCGTATTCGTAACATAGTGAAATTGAAAGATATTAAAGATATGTTACCTTTAATTGTCTTACACATACTTTTGATCGTACATGAACTTTTCTAATAGACATAGCAGAAGGACATTATTCAAAAATGCATTTCGTGGAGATTCGTCAAAATATCAAGTCAGAATTTTTTGACTTACTTTCCTCAAACTACGTATATCAGAAAATAAAAATGTAAACTCAATAATTCCCATAAATACCTGTTCTGCTCAAAATGAATCCGAATTCAACAATTATTTTGAAAAATGATGTGTAAACAAACAACTGGTGTGTGTGTGTGTGTGTGTGTGTGTGTGTGTGTGTGTGTGTGTGTG
>JAPMOR010053376.1:63507-115515 GCA_026543865.1 Argiope aurantia | reverse complement strand
TGTGTGTGTGTGTGTGTGTGTGTGTGTGTGTGTGTGTGTGTGTGTGTTACTATTAACTATTTGATATTATGTCAGAATTGTATGTCACACATGTTTACAGGATTTTTGGTATGAAGTCTCAATTAACCCAATCAATGTTTTATTTGAAGAAATGATTTCTGACCGAAAGGATAAAGAAATAATTAAAGCAAAAATTAAGAAAAAAACTAAGGCTTTTGGACTAACAAACATTAATCCAAAAATTTTCGTTTTAAAACAATATTAAAGCAACATTTTTTCTTTTCTTTTTTTAAGCATAATATGATGCAGAAGTTAGAAAAAAGTGGGAAAGAATTATCTTCAGTCATCTGACATAATTATATTATCAGTTGCATTCACTGCAATTTGGATTTTTGTATCAACCAATTTATAGAAAGTATGTTTGTCCGTTCGCACATTTATCTGTTTCTATTCTCTTCATTCCGTCTGTATTATAATATTTCTTTATGCATCTGTCACATTTTTTTTCCTTTTTTATATTGCCTTTTTAACTCTTAACCGCCACAATGAATTATCTAATATATAAAAATTTCATGTCACGGTGTTTGTCTTCGAACTCCTCCGAAACTGCTAGACCGATTTTCATGAAATATTTTATGTGTATTTGGTAGGTATGAGAATAGGTCGTAAAGTATATTTCACAACACTAGGTAATAAGGGTGTTCCTATCCACATTCACCGTACGATGAGGAGATCAACGCTTGCTTGAAATCATCGCCACTGTGACGTAATGTTGAAAAAGTCCAGCTAATATATCTAATAATTAAAAATCTCATGTCACGGTGTTTGTCTTCGAACTCCTCCGAAACGGCTCGACCGATTTTCGTGAAATTTTTTATGTGTATTTGGTAGGTATCAGAATAGGTCGTAAAGTATATTTCATAACGCTAGGTAATTAGGGTGTTCCTATCCACGTTCACTGTACATTGAGGAGATCAACGTTTGTTGAAATCATCGTCACTGTGACGTAATGGTGAAACTGTGCAGCTAAAAATAAACACGCGCGTCCAAATACTACAAGATCCACCTGTTGGCACATTCTCGGACCAATTGTTAGATATCAGTGATGGAAAAGTTGCTGTCTATGAAAAAACTGGATGCATAAAATTGCCCACTAATTTCTGCACTATCGTTGATTCACAAAATGCTCTCATTGACCGCATATTTTCCGATGTACGCACATAATACAAAAATCATGCGTGGGTGGCAGAAAGAGCCATTTTGGCAGCAGAAAATGTGAACGTCGACAATTTAAACTTCAAGACACAGCAGTCGTTGCCAGGCGACTTGATATCATACAAATTGATCGATACAGTTTGCGATGCTAACGAAGCTGTACATTATCCACCAGAGTTTTTGAACTCACTGGATTTGCCAGGCATGTCACCACATCTTCTACGACTAAAAGGTGGATCTCTGGTTATTTTACTTCGAAATTTGAACCCACCATGGCTGTGCAATGACACGCGATTGGTCATTAAAAAATTGATGAAAAACGTTATCGAAGCCACCATTTTGAATGGTAAATTCCGAGCCGAAAATGTTTTGCTGCCACGAATTCCAATGATTCTCACAGACGTGCCAATCGAATTCAAACGCGTTCAATTTCCTATTAGATTCGCATTCGCAATGACAATCAATAAGTCGTGAGACCAAACGATGTCTGTTTGCGGCTTTGATTTGGGCACACCATGTTTTTCCCACGTGGCATGTTCTCTCGTGGGAAAACTATCGAGCTTATTTGTGTTGGCTAAAGACGGACTGAGAAAAAGATCATGCACTCAATTTCTCTTCGAAATGAATATTGATGTTCTTTATTTCATTTTTATACTTTAGGACAAAAAATATATAACTTTTTTCACTTTACATTTAACTTTTAAGAAATCAATGTATATGTTTGTTATGTTAATGAAATACATTGTATTGAGAAAATGAATGGTTGGGGTTTTTTTTGTTGTTGTTGTTGTTTTGGTTTTTATCGGCGATCATCATCTGCAGCACTCCATTCCTTTTTCTGTCATAGATCCCAACCCCACACACTTACAATGCATTCGTTAACAACCTAAATATTCAATAGAAATAATTTATAAGGCAGAAAACGTTTGCCGGGTCAGCTAGTATTATAAGAATTATAAACTTAAAATTTTTGTCTAGTTTCTCGGCAAGAACAGCAAAAGTGTGCCAACTGTTAAAAAGCACTCCAATCTGGATGAACCTACAAGAAATGGTAACAAACCACTTATAGGATTGCAGTAAAAAAATTGACAAAATTACATGCGTCGAGAAATCTCCCAAAAATGATACAACTTTTATGACTGGACATGAATCTTATATCTATTCACTCTTGCAAGAATTAGAAATGAATTCTTGATCTATAGTGAAAATAGCAATTTTAAATTTTGAAGCAAATCAAAATTTAAATAACTGTTCAGAAACTTGAAATTTCTCTGCTTTTTTATTTTTATTAGCAGAAACCGGACGGCATTGCTCTTGACATTTTCAATGTCAATTAATATTTTATACCAGCATAAATTAAAATTATAAAAACAAATTCAAAAATAATATTGATATTTATAATATTATGATTATGATATTATGATTACCTGATTTTGGCCACCGTTAAAACCGAATTGTACCTTATCATTAATATACTTTAATATTGATTATTACCTGCTGAAATACGGCTGATAAAATAAATCGAAACTATAATTGAAAATTAAGATGTATTTAAAAACAAAAACAAAAAGACTCGAAAATTTGTTGCAAGTAATGCTATTTGAATTTAATTAATATTAACGACAAAAAATAAATTCCGTCACAAATCAATGAATTCATCAGAAATAATAATTCCCCACAATTTTTGAATTCATCAGAAAATCAATTTTATTAAAAACTAAAGAAAATGCACATTTTTATTACTTTTATTTTAAATCAGAGAGAAATGGAAAATGACTTGGAAAAAATAAAATAATACAATTAGAATGTAGGATGCAAAAAATTTTTTTAATTCGAAAATTTTTTCGGAAAGCTGCTTATTTTTAAAAAAAATTTTAAAAATTTTTAAATTGTATCGAAGGTACAAAACAAATATTTTTAAACAGGGAATTGTTTGCTGACTTCGATAGTCTGATAATTTTTTTTCTACAAACTTTAGAAACAAATTGACAGCAAATATGTGCGAAAAATAACCTAAAACAAGATAGAATATTAAATAAAAAAAGTCTATGTTTATTTTAAAATTCTGCCTTCGAAGTGCATTGAGCTTTTATTACAACTACCTGTTTTCCAAATTTCATAGCAGAAAATGAGCTTTTGGAATTAAAATTTAGAGAAAGCATTTTTTAAAGAAAATGTTTTATCTTCGAAAGTGCAGATACAAGTATAATAAAACATAGAAATTGATTTTAGTTTTATTACAACAATTAAATGCATTGTTAGAACTTCTATTTAAAATTAATCTTAGAAAAGTTTATCAAAATTAGAGAAAAAATGCATGAAAATGAAACTAGTATCATTGAAAGTTAAATTTTCCTAGTTTATGATATTTGAAAACTAAGGTTTTGCCATTAATCCTTTAAATAGAGATGGAAATCTTAAAATTCTAAAACAAAAGAATAACGCCATTTGAATAAAATACCAAACATCTACCTAAAATTAATTTCTCGGAAAAATATTTTTAAGCAACAAAATGCACCAATTGAGTTATTGAGAAAAACTTTAATATTTTATTAATTTTAGTCAATTAAAAGTCTCTTTTAAATCTTTTAATAATTTTTTAATAGAGAGAGCTTGAAAAATCTTTTAATAGAGAGCACATATTATCCATGAAATATTGATAAATTTTGTAGTTCTAGATCCAGTTGTTTGCCCTTTAAGGCATTTCAATCTGTGCGTAATGTGAACGATGAAATCTCATATTTCGCAGAAAGTAGTTTAAAAATATTATAAAAATATTAGATTTTAATTTAAATTTATATTATTTACTACAAGCAGTTATGTTCCCATTTTCCATTCCCGTTCCCATTAAATATTTTCCCATTTTAATAGTAAAATGCACTAGATGGCAGCACAATAAATTTACCAAATTACTTTTTTCTTGAATTTTATAATACACTTTTGGCAACATGCATTACGATCATGCTTCGAATAATAACGAAAACAATCAGCTGTAGGGACAAAGCGAGCGAAGCATTTCTATCATCTAAGAGTTATCTGATTTTGAATAGTTTCAAAAAGTTTTCGATGGATATAGGACCTGAAGGAAAGATGGATCTTGGTGGTACTGTAATCATTTATTTTTTTTCTGTTTTTATTTTCACTTACTTAATATAGCAAAGTAGTTATATAACCTATTCATCCTTATTTTAATTCTAATTTTTTCTAGCTATGAGGGTTCCGTATGAACCTCAGCTGGAAAGAGATTTTTCTTCAAAGGATCCAATAAAACTCTTTGATAGGTGGTTCAATGATGCTTGTAAAACGGATGGGATTCGTGAGGCAAATGCCATGGCAGTTGCAACTGCTGACAAGTAAAGTTTTGACCGTTTTACATTGTAATGGAATTTAATTAATTAATTATTCATTTCATTTTAAATTTTATTCTATTCTCATTCTTAAATGTTAATTATTATTCCTTAACAGTAAGTTACTAGCATTCAAGATATATTTTTGTAATAAAGAATTACTCTTATCTATGATTTTATAAACCTAGATTCCTTAAATTTTTCTTGTAAATATACAGAAAAATACAGGAATCTTAAAACTTTTCAAATTATCTTCACTCACTATCTACAATATTTGCAACATTCATAACAAGCAGAAATGACCAAACAAATTATTTTAGAAACTTTTATTAAAATAATGTTTTTTATGATTGAATTTCTTTTTAGATATAATTTAATAAAGCTTCATTTTTTGTTTATTTAATAAATTTGAGAATTAATAAAAGTTTTAGTAATATATCTTGAATCTAAAATTTTTAGTAATATTCAAAGAGAAACACCAAAGTAAAAAAATTATAAGAAATCTTAATTCAATCTATAATTAAATTTTAAAAACATTTATGTTAATAGAATTTGTACCAATAAAAAAATGTACAAAATTTGCTAGTAAAAGTTGTTTGTGCATTTTTTTGAAATGCTATTCAATATAATTTTATCTTTTTTAAATTTTTTTACTGAATTTTATTTTCTGCATGTATTAGAATTTTGATGTAATGAATGTTAATAGAATCTCAGACAGTTTTCTTAGAATATTGATGCTGTTCTTTAGTTTTTTTTTTCTCTCATTTTCAGTACACAGTTCAAATAAATACATGTTTTATGCTCATAATTTTTTAGGCAGGGGAAACCGTCTGTGCGATATGTGCTTTTGAAATCTTACAGTAAGGAAGGTTTCATATTTTATACTAACTATAACAGTCGAAAAGGGCGAGAAATTGTAAGTTTCTATTTATTTTTTATTTCCTTTTGTTTCTGATAATAATCTAAAATCATATGCTATTATTAAGGATTATTGTTTTTCTAATATTTTTTTATAATTTAAAAAATTATAAAAATATTAGAAACTTTTTTTTAACTCTTATTCTTTGAGTCCGGGAATTTTTCTGCAAATTTAATAGTTAATTATAAAAATAGATTCAGTTGTAGAGAATAGACTAAACCATTATACTTAATGTTTGATAGCTAATATTTAACTAATGGTAATTGCTGTTTGATTAATAATACCATTAGTATTGACACTGATACAAAAAATGTTTAAATTATGTTGCATTTTGTGAAAAGTAAGAAAAGTTTTTTTGTTTCCTCATTTAGTGTTAAAATTAATATTATTATTATTATTTTGTAATATTTAAGTATTCAATGATATTGAAATCATAAATTGTATTGTATTACATCTTGAAAGAGTATAATTTTTGGGTTAATAATAAAACAATATTTATCTTCCAAAAGGTCTAATTTGTCTTTGTTGACAGCACAAGAATGAATTATTATAGCTTCAACCAAATTAGTGAAATATAATGTTTAAATTGCAAAAATATGAAAAAAAAGTGAATTCACCCTGAAGACTTATCAAGGATCACCTTAAAATAGGGATTCAAACCAGAGATTTTTCTATGTGCGATCAATACTTTCATCCAAGTATTGATCCCTCATTATTATGGTTTCTTGATTAATCATGGAAGTAATCTCAAAGCATTTAAAAAGTAATTTTTGCATTTCAAATAAATTCCATTTAGAGTAGCAGAAATTAACATGTGTATTAAAAAATGAAAGTAGTTTATCTTGAAGCTTAATCTCCAGTCATTAAACTAGATTATCTCATTAAAATACTTATGCCATCACTCACCACTGATAAGGGACATGATGAATGCATCCTATCAGTTTTAATTGTGTATGATTGTATTTAATATATCCATGGAGAATATCTGTGTTAAAGCATCATTGACATGCATCATAATAGAATTTGAAATGGAACTTTATATAATATGTTTAACTTTTCTCATGTAATACATTTTTACAAGATTTTTTAGTATTTTCATTTCCTAAAAACATATATCAATGTTAGAAATTTGAAAAAAATATGTGATCAACATTTTTGAATGATCTTTTAATTTTAATAAAAGATCAGTTTTTTTTTTTTTTTTTTTTTTTTTTTTTTATGATGGTGATTTGTTTACCAATGTAGTGTTACAATCTTAAGAATGATTCATACAGATTTTTAAAAATTTAATTACAACCATTAATATTGTTAAAATAATATTATGTAAAATTGTTGAAGGGTTGTTAGGAAAGTATGTTTTTTTTTCCCCCCAATATTATTTCGAAAAGTTTAAAGTGCATGTACTTAAATTTTATACACTTTACATTAAATGATGGAAAATTGTTTTGCTGTTTTAAACAGTAAGTCTTGGAGATGCACAATCATGATTTTTGCATTCCTTTATCTAAAAAAATTACTGTCATGTAGAATCTATTTAAAGCATGTCATTTTCCTTTAAGTGAAACATAAACATTGGTCATTTCCCTTTAAAAAAACACCCAGAATAGCTTTATCCTTATATGTTATTCCAAAAATACCTTGGTCAGTTTGATCAACAGCAGATGCCATACTACCCCTTTAATATAATATCTGACACTGTGATTTTGCTAAATATATTAAACTAAGTGATAAGTTTTAAAACAGCCATCCTATTAAAAAAGAAATAAAATAGTCTTTTACTTATGCACTGTTAATACCTTTGTAGATATTTTCTTATCTATTAAAACTCTTCTTTCTAGGCAGAGAATCCCCAAGTTGCATTGCTGTTCTATTGGGAACCTCTGTGTCGTCAGGTAAATAATTCAACTTTTATGCTTTAAATTAAATTTCGATTATAAAATTTCAAATGTTGTTTGGCATTAGAACTTTGAAGAATGAATTTATATGGAGGATTATTTTTAACTCGTTAATATACATTCTCAGTTGAGGATAAATAATGTTTCATTGTCATGACATTCCACCATTTCATCCTTTGCATTTTTTAACAATCTATCGATATAGATTCCCTTATTCCTAAATGGATTTCAAGAGGCATATGTCACCTATTGTCAAATGTTATAATCAAAATGTTACCATTTTGAATTTTTTTTTCCCCCTTTTATGTATTTTTGAAGTAATGAGAAGAAATATTTTGATGTTTTATTACATATAAGAAATATTTTAAAGCATATTTTTGAAAGAGTTATATTTTAAAAAAATATTACTGAAATTATTAATATTATTAAATTTATATTGTAGATTAGAATTGAAGGCTCAATATCTAAACACAGTCAAAAGGAATCTGAAGACTATTTTCACTCTAGACCAAAAAGCAGCCAACTTTCTGCAGTGGTTAGCAATCAGAGTGAAGTCATTGAAAACAAGGAGGTAATTGCTGCATTTAATACATTTTCCCCTATAAATGACATTTAATGGAATGAATATTCATGCCTGAGCATTTATAAATATATTTCATTCGCAATCAAAGTGTATCTATATCCTCATCCTTTAGCTAGTACTGGCTTGCTAATAGTGTTTAGTTATGACTGAACGAATTAAATGTATTTGTAGCATAATATTATTTTTATACAGTGTAACTTGGTAGGTATTAATAAAACTTTACACAAATATTAATTTCTTTTTTTAATGCAAATATAAAATTGGCTAAAATTTTATTTTCATAATCAATTTGGTACTAACTTCATAAGTTTGTTTCAGTGTACTTTGTAAAAACTGACTGGGTGTCTTAAATTAAATCCAATTTTAAAAGGGAAAAAAATTTTAAATTGTAGAAAAAATTGTTTAAAAATAAATAATTAAAATGTTGCTTTGTTGTGGATTTATCCTCTTGCAATTTATCTTTTATCAATATTCAAATTGTTACCATTACTATAAAAATTTCCTTTTCTTTTGACATTATAGAGATTTGTTGACTAGGAAATTGCATAAAATTCAGTAAATGGTAACAGAACTTACTATTATATTTATATGCTATCTCTAAATAACCGTATTATTAGGCATTATCTGGATTCAATGCCAACAAATGCTTGATGTCTAAATACTTCAAGAAATCCTTTATCTGTTGTAAAACAACTGAAATTAAACATCATTCTTTTATTTTTTTCATGTAATCACTTTTTTTTTTTTTTTTAGATTTAAAACACCATTCAATTGTGTTATTACTTTTAAGGAATATCTATCTATTATATCTTTTAAATGCATTAATGAACAATTAGGAAATGATTATGGCATAATCTTTAATTTTGCCAAATATTACTGAACAGAAGATTCTATTTTTTACTGCATGTGTTATTATATTCGTATAGTTATGTCTATGTATTTTTGCAAAAAATATACCAATTATTTTATTTGTTATCTGATAATATAATATTTTTCAAGGTTTTAATTAAGAAGAGAGAAGAACTGGAACAAAAGTATGCAGATGAATCAGCTGTAATTCCCAAACCTGATCAATGGTGAGATATTTTAATTGTTTTTCTTAACTATTAAATTTCATTGTATATTTTTTAAATGGATGCTATATGCTTTATATTATAAAGAACATTATACATAATAGATATATTAACATGTATCAACAAATATATGCAGATTACTTATGAATTTAACCTCTCTTCATTTGAAATGGGAAATAATTCCTTTTTTAATTTAGGAAATTAAAAATTAAACAATAGGAACACAAACTATTTCAGAAAGAAAGTTTTTCACTAAATGAAGATCTTTATATATGTATTCTAATACTCTTATTAGAATTATAGTTATAAGTTATATATTGACTTTCTTAAAAAATGCTGTATTGGATAGATTCTATTAGATGATACTTCCAACTTCCTATAAATATATAATAGGCTTTATTGTATTGTTGCATAGAGATAAAAATGATCTTTATACCAGTCCTAAAATTAAATTCAGACCATTTATTCCTGGATACTAAGTGTCCAGTTGACCTTATTATGGTGTAGTCAATCCTAGTTTTCATATTGTAAACTAATGTCTTAGTTTTTATTACTAGTTTTTAACATGAGCTTAATATTATTTTAAATGAACAAAACTTGGTGGAAGAAAACTTCACCCAAATTTATTTACAATTCTTAAGGTATTCACAATGTGTAATATTTTATCAATTTACGTATTAATTTTAAATGAATATATATGAAATTTTTCACTTTTGAACTTCTTTAACTTTTTTCTTGGAATTATTTTGATTTTTCGTCAGATTTAATGCTTGTCCTTCAAAACATTTTTTTTTCAAAGTATGCAAAAAAAATTGAATCACATGTTGTAATCCATATTGGACACTTAAAATAATAAATAAACTGCCTACAGATATCAAAAATTGCTATAGGTAACTGAAAAAGAAAGTATCTGTTCAGTTGGAACTACAAACAGTATATGTTTTTTTAAATTCTAACTACTGGGCTGTTATATTATTGCATAGACAATACAGTTTTTATTGATATTTATTTGCATAAAAAATGAGCATGATTTTTTTTCACTTTTTATATTATTTTTTCCCTAGAAATATCTAATTATAGAACCTCTATTATGTTGTCCATAATTTTTTTTATTGTATATCCATTTATTCAATTTTTTTATTCAATTAAATTTGCAAAATGGACATTTCTGATAGCATTGTAAGATTTAGATAGCAAAATTGAATTATGTTTATCTGATTTTTATTTCAAATTCTAATTAAGAACAATTAACTGCCATACTGTTCCAAATTATAGTTTTCATTACAATATTCTGTATATTTGTATTTATATTTGAAAAATCATTAAAAGGCTCCAATTTTTTATTCTGAAAATTAGAAAATATGTCTGTGATAATTATAATGGTCTTTCTGATGTCAAATAATTAATCTTATTAAGATCATATCATTTTTTATTTCTTTTCTCTCTTTTTTTTTCTTTTCTTTTTTGAAATTATTTATCATATTTAAGCAGATTTTTTTGTAATTTAAACAATGCCTGTAATAATATAACTACTAAAACTTCATAACTATGTTTTAGAAAGTTTTCATTTTTAAGTTGGGCCTATCAGATTTATCTGGCAAATATTCACAAGTTCTTTGGTTGTAAAATAATTTTCTTTGTACTACTAAAAAATGTCTCCATAAATTTTGTTTACAATTTAAAAACATTTTATATTTTACATACAGATATATTTTTGTATTTTTTTTACTTTAAAAAATTTAGTAAATGGTTTTAAAAAGTTTAAGGCATTGGCTCAAAAAAAATTATAAACATTGTTTATTAGCTCATACTTCTGCTGGAATAAAAAGTAGAATGGTTGGATGGCTAGAATAGAATCTACTATTAAGAGATGGTTTAAAATTTAATTCAATGAAACAGCTCCAAGTAAAAAATTCTATGGTCATCTGAATGAAACAATTCTGTAAATTTACTTCTAATAAACTTACTAATTGAAAGTAATTATACAAAATAAATGAATTTTTAATTAAATTTTTCAAAGTAATAATAAAAAAAACATAGATATCTCAAGTAACCTAATTCTTTCTGTTGGACTTAAGACTGTTCAAACTTAGAACTTTGGATATTCAAAGAAAAAAAATGTAATTATTGAGTGTCATATAAAGTCATTATAATTCACTTTTATAATAACAATTAATTTTTTCACATTGAAAATCTTATGCTTTTTAAAATTCATTTTCATTTAAATAGTTTTGATGGATTTTTTTTTTGTTTTTTTTTTTTTTTTTTTTTTTTTTTTTTAAATTTTTTTTTTTTGAAGTTTTTGGTAAACCAAATGTTGAAAACTCATGTAATTTTTTTATGCTTTGTATTTTTTTTTTCAGGGGTGGATATTTGATTAAACCTGATAATTTTGAATTCTGGTGTGGCCGTAGTGACAGATTGCATGATCGGATAAAATTTAGACGTCCACTACCCAATGAAATTCCTGATGAGAAAAAGACATACTCTGGTGAAGATGGATGGGTTTATGAATATTTATCACCATAAATGGAGTGTGTATATATATGTATATGAATTAGAAAATATATATTTTTGTTGGTTTTATTTTGGAATTATCTATTTGTTATTTGTTTTTCCAATGCATCATCTAATAAATGTTTAGATTTGGTTTATTTATTTTTTATTGAATATAAAATTGTTAAATTATTGTAAAGTTTTTATCTTCTGCATATGTTAGATCAAGGCATAAATGGAATGGTATTGAAATTATAAATTTTAATTGTTAATGTTTTTATTTCAAAATCAGTTGTTTCATATATATATATATAAAGTTGTTTCATATATATATATATAATATAATAAAAACTATTCTCATATTGGATATAATTGTTAAGAGTTAAAATTTCTTTTACTGTGTATGCTATTGCTTTCAATGTTGTAATGGAAGTACATAGATGCTATGCAAATGTGTAGTTGTTAATCACATTGAAATAGTAGATCTAAAGCTAGTATTTTTGTCTGTTGTATCGATTGTTATTCATATTAAAAGTAATATATTTATGTGAGGCTTCTGAACATATTATTTTTCAATAAATCAATTAAAAATTTATTTATAAAGAATTTTTTTATTTAAAAATTCAAAATGTGTGTTTGAATGAACCATTCTTAGTATTGCTGACCTCTAGGATTTTTGTTTCAGAATAATAATATTTAAAAACACAATTTTAAACTATACATTTAAGGAATAATTTTAAAGTATACAATTATTGTAAGTGATACATTTGTAAACTGTACCATTGACAGACAGTTATATCTGTACATGATTTGTCTTGAAAATCAATGTTATTCTTAATTTGTAAGAATATAAAAGAGCAATTTCATTTTCTCAAGTTTTAAAAAAGTCAGTCTTTTTTTTTTTTTTTTTTTTTCTCTTCCTTAGATATATTGACTGTTTATTTTTGAAAATATTTTACTTGGGAGATTTGTTCATTTCTTTTTCTAATTAGAAATTGCTACAATTATTTGTACTTCTCTTTTTAATAAATCAATATATATTAATATATGTCAAAATTTATAAATGTATGTATTTTTATCATGCTTAAGAGTGAGTAAATGTTTAGCTATAAAATTATACTTTATTCATTTCAACTTTTATTCCAACTTAATTTATTTCAACTCATTTCAACTTTTTATTTCAACTTTTTTTTCCTTTGATAGAAAAAAAAAAATATCTTTGTTCTGTGTCCATGTTATACGAATTAGTTTAAAAATCAAATTCATTCTTAAAAATTACTATTTGTGAATTGCTGATCTTTCAGTGCTTAAATATACATTGCAAATACAAGAAATATGTATCAATTATGATATAATGGATATGTATTAATTATGATATAATTTTACAATGGAATTCTGAGATACTGTTTTGTAAATAAGTCATTTCAACTATTATCTAATTTTAATACCTGTGATGTTTCTTAAAGTACAAAAGTGATCATGAAATGTCTTCCATGTATTAAAATAATATATTTTTACGTGTGTTAGCTTTTATACAAAATATTTTGAGTGATATATTTATGTTAGTAAATCATAAAATGAATCCTGCATAGCGAATTTAATGGCAGTTAGAATAATAATCCATGTTCAAGTGCATCAGTTCATTGCAATCAAATTAAAGAGGCTGAATAGGCAAATAGTTTGAAGATAACATTTAAAAAAAAAAACTCATGAATTTTGTTCTTGGTAATAACAGCATTAATTCATTTTAAAAAAAAGGGATCTGTTCCAAGTTATGTTTGGATTAAAATATTTATGTAATCACATATATTTGGCATCTTAATTATAAATTTATTTGAGTATAATCATCTGATTCTTTCAAATGTTGGTAGACTTTTTCCAGATTTCTGTGTATCTTAAAACCTTCAAAATTATATCATTATGAATTTTTTTTTAAAAAATTTTTATAACATTAGTTCTTATTTTGATTAACAAAGAGACAATTTGGAGTTTTAGTTCTTTAAAGTAGATTCCTTATAGAAAGAATACCAATTATTATGAATCTTATAACATGACCATTGGAGAATTTCACTGATCATGGTCCCTCAAATCTAAATCCACTCTTTGTTGTAAACATGATAACTGGAACAATATTGATTGGATTTTACCTCTGGGATATATTGTAAGAAGAATAAAACTTTGGATAAGATTATAGATATATTATTTAGCTTAAAAGGAGATGAAATGGTCGAGAACTGAAATTTTTATTAATAGCTGTTATTTAATTCTATACCTGCATTTAATTAGATGGTAAGAGAGGAGAAGTGATTTCAAACCTCTATCTTAATGATCTGTATTGCCATATTAAAATATTTTTTTTAATTCTTCTTGCTAATATTTCTTTTGAATGTTATCTTGATTGTGGATTATGATGTAAATTGTAAAATTAAAGATGTTAAAAGTGTGCACAGGGTTTCTGTTTTAAATTTTTCTGAAAGAATTTGCTCAACATTTTATTCAAAGTTTTTAAAGCATAGCTTTTTTTTTTTTTTTTTTTTTTTTTTTTTTTACAACAATATAGATTTTTAAGAGTTTAGTAATAAAATGCAGCAGCTACTGTTAGTTATTGCATACCTAGAT
This sequence comes from Argiope aurantia, assembly GCA_026543865.1. Taxonomy (NCBI): domain Eukaryota; kingdom Metazoa; phylum Arthropoda; class Arachnida; order Araneae; family Araneidae; genus Argiope; species Argiope aurantia. Next base: position 101,368 of record JAPMOR010053376.1, on the reverse strand, counting down.
GTCCTGAAAATAAATTTTTGTGACATCTTAAAAAAAGCGATTTGTATGAAATAATAATATTAATGATTGAATTATATGAAAATCCTGAAATTATTATCATGTAAATTGTTCTTTCTAACTGAAAAGAGATTAGTTAATAAATCTTGGTGTTGATTCCTGCACATATGTTACAGTTTTTTTTTTTTTTTTTTTTTTTTTCCTGTAAAGCACAGAAGTTTTGTGGCAATACATAGTGCAGCAAAAACCAATGCACCATTAAAAAGAACACATAATTGGTGTTTTAAGGACATTTGTTTAGCATTTGTCAAACATTTAAAATTTGCATTATTAAAATTTGAGAATTTTTAAGTCTTTTTCTCCAAGAAAATGTAAGAACTAAATTGAAATTCTGACATTTTGAATTTTGTTATCTTTTTCAGATTTTTGTAGCTCATTATTTGAATATATTTCTTTAAATTAAGTACAATTGAAATGCTTTTTATTATTGTTTTTTTTTAATTTTGAGTTCAATGATTTTTTTTAATCTCATCTATTGGAGAAGTTTTACTTTACAGATTTGGTAAGGAGCCCAAATAGGGAGTCATAAAGATTATTTTTTAATAGTTCCAATTCTAATAATATAGTACAGATAAAACTTTTAATTTCATTGCCTTTCATTCTGTATCTCTGAGGTCTCTTAATATAAACTAAATTTCTCCTTTTTATTTTTTTTTAATAATGATTCAAAACTTTTAAATGGTATTAGACTTTTCTAATTACTTTTATATGATTATACATTGAGCGAACACCAAAGAGTGGAAGATAATATTAGTTTTTCCTTCTATTGTACATTCATTTGTGACCTGAGACTAAAGTTTTTGCGTTAATAATGAAAAATTATAATTAAGATCAAATTTTCTTATATCAATTAGTATTTTAATTTTAATTAATCATCTAGTAAAATTCAAAAATGAACTTTTGTTGGATCAAATCATTCTATTTTGCATATATTTTAATAAATAAAATAAAAAATCCAAAGATACATTTTATTATATAATGCAGTTTGTTAATTTATCCCATAGGTGTTCGATGTAACAATTGTAATTAAACATTTTAGATTGTATGTTTAATGCAATTGAAAAATGCTTTTGTTCGGATCTAGTTAGTGAAGGATAAAATTCTATCGGACATTGATAGTTGACTTTTAAACTGAAAATAACTTTTCCCGATTAACATTGAATTTCTGCAAGAATTTGTTAACAATATATTAATAAAATTTAATTTACTTCAGTTTTAAAAGTTGGTTAGTTTAGCAAAATTGTATTGTGAGATCCAAGTCGCCCAACAGGTGTGATAAGATTTTTTTAAATATGTAATCGTTATCGTACCTTTCGTGTTTTTTATGAGGTTACAAATTTGATGTTATTAGTCATCAATAAATTCATTTAACATAAGAATCTTTAAAAATTTCCTTTTGTTAATTTAATTCAACACTAATATTTCTTAAATCCCGTTTATTGTCTGCCTTTTACAAGTTCTTTTATTATTATTACAATTTCTGACAAATTTTTTCTGAATATTTCTTTTTAAATTTGCAATAAACTGATAAATAATTTGACTTGTTTAAATGTCTAGAAACCATGACTAAACTAATTTGCGAAATGATTCTTCTTGAGGATTAAAAATAATAATTCGATTATTCTAACGTGAACTTGGTTTGGGACTTTTTATCATAAAGAATCAGTATTATAGTCCTTTAAAAAAATTTAATGTGTACATTTCAAGATTTTTTTCTTTTTTGATTTTATATTATAGTGGCATCTTACTTAACAAATATAATTTTTCCCCATTTTTTTAAATAGAAAAGTTATCTAAATACGCTTTAAAATTCGGCGAAACTGAGACAGCATTATCGTTAAATGAATATGTAGAGTTCATAATTATTTCTAATCAGGGCAATGCTCCTCATCTACATTGAGGTACTACTACAATACAATAATTTTATTGGAAATATACACTGCGCAAAAAAAGTAGAAGGACACTTGATTTTGTAACAATAACCAAAAAATATTTTATTTTTACTAAAAAATTTTATTAGAAACATTTAACAAATGTTTCAAAAAATACAATTTTAACATCAGAATTATGATGTTCAAAGATAAAATATTAATGGCAACGAAAATAGTTTCTCTTTTTTGAAACTTTGTAAAAAAAGTAGAAGGACAGCATTATAATGAATGAAAAAATAGTGACTTTAATAAGGAATGGTCTTCCCATTTGCCTTTATAACTTCAAACATTCTGTTTGGAAGTGAATTGTATAGAGTTTGAATTTCAGTTTGACAAAAATTGTCCCACGAGTCATTCAATGCTTCTCGAAGCTGAGTTTGCAAATCAGATTGCCTTCCATCAGTATGAACTCGATGAACTAGCATTGCCCAGATGTTTTCCACTATATTAAGGTCAGGACTTTTGGCTGGCCATGGTAAAACATCCACATTATTTGTTAGGAACCAATTTTTGACTCCAGTCCCGGTGTGAATGGAAGCTCCGTCTTGCTGAAACTTTCATTCTTCACCCCCCCCCCACGTCAGCGGCATAAGGAAGAAGCTCGGAATTCAGCACTTGAATGTAGTCTGTATTTTTTTGCCTACCATTTAAGAAAACCAGACTTGTCCTTCCTCCGTATCCAACAGCCAACCAAACCATTAAACTCCCTCCTCCCATTTGTCGTGTTGAATAGTATTCGCCTTCAGTCCCCAGACAATGCCAGTAGTGCTGATATCCGTCTAAGTTAAATTTCTTTTCATCGGAAAATATCACAGAAGTCCATTCTGTAGTCCAGGACATGTGCTCCTTAGCCCACACTAAACGGTTATCAATGTGAGCTTGTTTCCACTTAGGATGATGTTTCCGTTTTTTGAAAATGAATTTTTTAGATCTTTTAATATAGTTGTAAACTGTTTGTTTCGTCACATGATTAAGTCCTGCTTGATTTCTTGCCTTTGAAACATTTCCTTTGTTCTTCTTCAGCACACGAGCAAGTTTTCTTTCATCACGTGGTGTTAACTTCTTCGGTCTACCAGTCTTCTTTTTATTTCCATTTTTATAAGGATTTCTGATAAAGTTTGAAACTGTATTGGGGCTCACCTGCAACAATCGAGCAATCTCTCTGACACCTTTACCATCATTTTGATATGCGGAAATTTGCCCTTTTTGCAAATCGTTCAAAGGTATTCCTTTAGGCATTTCTGAGAACGGAGAAACAACGTAACTTTTAAACAAATTAGATCTTTTTCACAGAAAAGGATAAACAAAGTACAAAATCACTGTTTAAATAAAGAACAACTCACTAAATTAAATATATTAGCAAGTGTCCTTCTACTTTTTTTACGCATCGGAAATTATATATACTAATTTTCTTGGTAATATTAGTGGCAGATGTTTAATTTTTGCCTAAAATGAAAACAAGGGTCATTAAATCTGCATAAATATCTGGTAGTTAGGAGAAAATAAGAGATATTAATTGGCAAAAAGACACTGTCCTTCTACTTTTTTTACGCAGTGTAATACAATTTATTTCATTGGAAAGTTGGTGCTCTGTCGCGGCTATTATTTCTTCCTCTCCTGGCCAGAGTTTCTAAGTGACATAGAATTAGTTCCATAAGTTCTTCGGCAACTCTGGTTATGTTATTCCACTAGGTTATTTATGTCGTTGCTATCCACCTCTATCCCCAACTGTCGGTGATTAAAGCTCCATAGGCACTTGCACAAATCCCTCGGAGACGCGTTCGACAACGGTATTCGGCCAAAATTTCTTCTATGTAAATATGAGTTCTCTTCAAACACGCTCTCAATTGAGGCTGATACAACCTAATCCATCATGTGACGTTACGATATTTCCTCGCCATTGATTCTCCGAAACATTGCTTGTTACGAAATCAATTTTTTTACAATTTGTGTTGCTGCTTTTGCGAGATGATCTTCAAATGATGTTTCACCGAATTATTTATTTAACTATATGCGCACTTTAATTTTTTTAAAAATAAGATTGTTTTTAAATTTACTGCTAGTATAAACTTAGTTTTTACACTTTCTTTTAAACAAAGTTTGAAAAAAAGAAAGAAAGATAGTTGATTCCTAGTATTCTCCTCGTTTTATAGTTTTTAGAATCCCACTCCCCTGCTCCCCAAAAAATGATGTTTTGAAAATAAATTTGTCTATTCAACAGTATATATGCGATTACAATAATTATAGTCACAAGCTAGATGGATGAAATTAAGTATATAGTTTTATCACGAAAATCGCGTGAATTCTGGACACAATCGATAGAACAGAAGAGACCCAAAAGGCGTGTTCTATTCTCATCATCATACGGGAGACGTTAAAACGCAAAACATGTCAAATTAGGGAAGACTATGAGAGAGTCAAGAATAACCCTTTTTTTATTATGATTATCATGAGATTTTTTAAAAACAAAATTGAAGGTAAACTTTATGATAAAAATGAAATAGTACAATATTTTTTGAAGGACCCTTCTGCGTCACCAAGTTCGGCTTACTTGTTAACACTAAAGCTACCACGAGCCGGTCAAATGACCGCTTCCAATGGCAATTCCAATATATCGGTGAAATGCCGGTAGGTTTAGTGTTAAAGCGAACATCAGTCCTAGGTTAGATACTCCCCCTCTTTTTTTAAATATAACTTCAACATTCACTTTCCTGCAAATAGTAACCATACTTCAGTACTTTCATTTGCATATTTATAGAATTTTATAGAAAATATTCTGTAATGAATTTTTGAAACATTTGTCTTTTTTTTTCTACGGAATAAGTCACTGTCAGAGCATCATTTATGATTAATTTCATATCTATTTCCTCACGATACCTTATCGGATTTTTTCTTAGAAAGATTTTTTTATTTTATCTAAAATTTTATCATTGATACGAAATTGAATAATAAAGTAGCAGTATAAATATGTGCATGTGAATTAAAATAATGTACTTTTAAGAGTTGTAAAGTATTGTACTGTAGTCCTTTTGTAAAAGTCAACTTTGAAATGTTATGGCTGACTTAAAAGAGAGCTATTTGCGGCTTTAAATTTAAATAATCATATCTATTTCGATTTTAACGTTTGTCAATTCAAAATAATGAAGTGCAACCAGTGAATGAAGTTCAATGGCAAATGAAATCACGAATGCAGCTAGGGAACCGGAATGTCATTTCATTGTTAAAGAAGTGAAGCGAAAAAGTTAGCGAAATATTTTGTAAAGAAAAGTGCCTTAAATATGTAAACTTTCATTTTTTCCCGAAGACGTAAATTTTTCTTTTTTATACTTAAAACATTCCAATTTAAACATTTCAGTATGGATAATTTCCACCGGAATCATGTAAGGATTTGAAATACTTTTTGAGAATTACCTTTCCTTTAAGATTTTTTAAAAAAATTGTTACTGCGTTATTTTTTTTTCCCCCTACACGAAAATTAAGACTTCATGTATAATTTTAAAATTTCAATGTCAATATTAGTATTTTTAACTTTTGAGTTTTATTTGATAAAATAAATTGATATGTTTGAAGATAAGGATTTTCATTCAGTTTCCCCCCCCCCCATTCTCCAGTAATTGGTTTCTTTAGTTAATATTCACAATTTATGCATTTATTATTTGTTTATTGATGTATATATATATTTTTTATTAAATAACTTGAACAGTTATCTATAGTTTTATAGATAAAGCAAGACACTTTATGCCCTTATTTTGTGTATAATCTCTAAATGCAGATATAATGGCTTTAATTGTACTGTCTTATTTTTAAAGTCCTCCAGCTTAGTAAAATGCCCAAAATAATTGCAAAAGTTAACTTATTATTAAATTTTATCAAGTGAATCTTATTAAATAAAACATCGGTCTCTTAAAAAATTTCTTCTTTACTTTATTAATGGAAACTCAACTGTGTAAACTTATTAACATTTGTTAAATATTGCCAACTTTTATCTGTTTGCTTTTATTTTCATTCCAGATCTTCATTTCAATGTCATGTATTATGTTTTTCTTCTGTGTATTGTCCATGTATCCATATGTAGTATTTGGTGGTCGTTGCAATGAAGCAGTATGTGCATCTATTGTCAGCAAATGTATGCTGACTCAATCGTGTAAATGTGATGCTAAAAATATATCATGCAGCAAAGACTGCTTCTATTGTTTGGACTTTTTATACTCAGAATGCTGTTCTTGTGTAGGTGTGTACATTTTAGAATATTTCTTACCTGTCCTTTTTATATATATATATATCATTTTTAGATGTTTCTGTTGCAATTTCCTTTTCTTGTCTTTTGTGCATATTTTGCCCTTCTCTAATTCTGATTTTAGTTTCTTTCAATCGTATATGTTTTTGAATTATCTGATAATATAAAATTCTATAATACAAAATATAATTTATAATTTAATCAATTTTATAAGATAATAGATACAAGGTAATTCATTGGGAATGAGGGTTTGTGATTCTAGAGCCTGTTATTTCCTTTTTTGCCTTAATCATATGATTAATTAATTAAGATACATTTTTTACTATATATATAATGTTTCTCATAATCATATTGTAAATCTTAAGTACTTTTCCAATATGAAAGATGAAAAACTTTAAAATTTTAATTGGAGATTAAATGAAACCAATCATTTTTATGGTAAGGTTAGGTTGAAAAAAAAATATGAATTTTTACATTTGAGACAAGATTACAAGTTGATTCTTAACTGAAAAGGAATCTCGGAAATGTAATCTTTTATAAATCTGTTCATTTATTTTTTGTGTATATTACAGTTCTAGTATTTTCTACAACATAAATTAATTTATTTTTAAATATCATATCTAAGGAGAAACATTTAATCTTAATTTTTTGTAGTAATTTCTATCTATGTATATAGCTTACTATTTTTCTGACTTGTAAAAAAAAATGATATATCAAATTCAAAATATTTATTTTTTAGTGATGGAGAAATATCAAAGTTTGTTGTGAGTAAATGTTTGATATCACTTATCTTGTGCTTTCCTTTGCATTATTTTCCAGCATTTTTACGAATTATTTATTTTATATTAGATTCTTGATATATGTTCATTTGTAAAATTATTCATTTCACTTGTTTCTCTATCATTTACTTATTGGTGAATTTTAGGAAAAAAGTTCAGGTATTATACTTTATAATCGGGCAATTCAAAATTATATAATTTTGCTTTACATCCAAACATAACAAATATTACAATGTGACATTAATTTGGGATTCAATTGTATTTTGGCATAATTCAAACTGCTGTATTATATCATTCGAGTTTTTTTTAAAACCTATGATGGAAATTTATTTTGAATATTCATATTGCTTTTATAAAATGAAATTTAAAGAAAATTTTTAAATTTTATGTTGAGTTTTGTATTTGCAATGTCTTATCAGTTTTGTAGTATACTTACTTGATTAAAGTGCTGACCATCCTGACAATAAGTTATAAGAGTCAAACTAATTATAAGAGCTAAAAATGTCATTTTTTTAGAGAGAGAAAAGTGATACTGTGGGCTCTGGAAAAATACAAGAAATTTAAAAAACATTTTTAGATAGAGTAAATGCAACGAGTTTTGAAATTATCTTTAAAAACTTGGAAATTTTAAATTTCATTATTATTTTTTTTTTCATCTAAAAATGTCAATCACTTTAAACACTACAAGAATAAAATATAATAGACATAGATCTTAGCGCAAAATAATATTATTTGTGACTATTAATTCATCAAAGCTCACTTCTTTTTAACTTGCTTCTTTTTTTCTTCTCATAGATAAGTCTTATTTCCAAGACTGCAAAAAAAAAAAAAAAAAAAAAAAAAAATACTGGTATAGGAATAGTGACTATAATCTACTTAAATACTAATGAAACTTCTGAAATTAGAAAAAGATACTTCTTAGCAGACAGTTTTTTGTATATGAAGAATAATACAAGAATAAATATTTGGGCACATATCCAAAACTTTTGCTGTTTTAAAACATACATTTTATTTAAATCCACATTTATTCACTTTTCCCGTAATGCTGCTGCTAATCCAGTAGTATGTGAAAGGCTAGTTTACTTTAACTACTTTATTCCAAAACACAAATTTCCTTTGCATGGTCAAAACTTGCAAAGATCTAATTTGAAATTTTCCCCCAAAAATGAAATTGAATATATTGAACAACTTAATTAATTTAATGAAGAAATGCATTTAGATTATTTTTATTCTAATGTTTGGAGTCCCAAAGAATTTTTTGATTTTGAGGAAGCTGTAAAAATAGTTTTTATTTCACACGACCTTGCAGCTGGGAGAAATGGATGTAGTTTCAATAAAAATATACTTAATTGTATGATGTCATAAACTTTTATGCAGGTATCTTAAATATTCTAATCCCAAGATACCTGCAAATTTAGTATGCTGGAAGGGTTATGAAACCTTATAAAAACTTAAAAAAGAAAGGGTACAACAAATGCAAAACAAATTATTTCAAATTAAATTTTGCAAAAGAAAAAAAACAACTGTTGATTGAAAAAAATCTTATCTGAAATTGATGCTTAAATATATGAACTGGTAGAATATTAATAATTTTATTTTGTAATCTTTTTTGTTAAGTAATCATTAAATGGTTTGTATTTTATTCCATTTGAATCTTTAATTTTGTGTAAGTTCTAGTCAATAACTGTAAAAATATTTCTTCTGTCTGTCAGTATAAACACTAATTTAGTATATTATTGTTTCAGATAATGTTGAATTATTATTTACTGCTCTTTGCTTTGCCAATGATAAAAACTACAGGAATGTTATTATAACTAGCACATAAATAACATTTGTGTGCTTTCTCTTATGCTATCTATACAGGACATAATAGGAAAAAAACAGTCCCCCCACACACATTTAATTGGCAACCCTTACATAGATTAAAATACTTTACGAAAATACAACTGTTCAGGGTTATTTTCCAAAAAAATACAAGAATGTCACTTTAATAATAAATCAATTATTAACAGACTATACAAAAATCCAAATATCATATTAGATTACAATACTCTTGATCAACTTTGAATACATGCATTTGTGAAAAGAAAACAATTGTATTTTATAATAGTTCTTCTAGCTGTTTACTTGCAAAGCATTTAATCTCTGAACATCAGTAAGTGCCTAATGTATAGATGGGGGATAGACTTAAAGAAAGATGTGTAATGTAACCGGAAGATTAGGATTAATGACAAAATGGTTTGTCATCAGACTCCATTATTAAATTACATTTAACTAATGAATTTGATTACATTGATTCATTAAGTACATTGTGATCTTTTTTTATTAATTGAAAAGACATATTTAGCTTCTATTTTAGCTGTTGTGATAGCAGAAAATAACTATTTTTTTATTTGATTACAAATTATCTTTGTATATTACTTAGATGTGGTATCATAAAAGCTATGGTGTTATTTTCTATTTTAATATTTTTGAGTCAATTATTGAATAACTCCAATTAAAATATGCTTGCTGTTTTGGATATTTTCATTTAGAGATGTGTCCAAAGACCAATGAATCGGATAACTATTTGAGTATGAAATCGCACGTTGAAGATTTACCAGAACCCTTTCCTGATTTGTTTAGTGTTCTGACAGAAGAAAAAGATTCATTGTTAAGATGGACATCTTATACATTTCCAGTTGAAGTATCATTTATATCACTTGATAAAGATGTCAAATTTGTCACAGGTACTTTATATCTATTATATTACTGTTTCTTTTTGTTTACTATGTTAAAGTTAAATTCATTTTTGTAATTCTTTTAATTTGTAAAAACTAAATACTCGTATTCAAACTATCACTGCATGCAGTTTTATATTTCTTTTTATTTGCTTTTATATTTTTATTTAAAAAAAACTTTTTTTTTTTTTTCTAATGCAAGAACAGGGCCATAATGAAAGACTTCGGAGGGGGGGTTAAAACAACAAATAATAAAAGCCATTTTATATACTTAATCAAAAGAAATTTTTTTGATAAGATTTCTTATTTTTATGTGCTATTATGTTTTTCTTTTATCCCAATTAATTCTTATATGTCAGAAAAAAGATATTGGTAGCTGGCATCGTACAGTGTGTAAATTGCTTTTATTCTGTTAAAAAAAAATAAACTATTAGGGAAACAAACTCATAATGATTTTATCAGGATTAATTTTTGAATGTTATTATTCTCAGTTCAGAGAAAAGCTGAACTGCCAGATTTTTAAAAAATAGTTGTGAATAGTTTTTATTAATTTCAATGTTGAAAATGATTATTCAATTCTAACTACAGTCATAAGAATTATAAAGTACACTATGCTTGCTGTCCATACATCTGGGAGACTTGTTAAAAATGAACTGTAATTATTATCAGATTTCTACTAACCTTTAACATTATTGTTACAAACTTAAAACAACAAAAAATTGTTACAAAACTTAAAAAAAAAAATTAAATGATGACTTAACTAAAAATGACTGGAATGGCATTGTTAATGATACATCCTCTGGAATATTTTGCATAAAAATAATGCTTTATTGTGGAAAACTTTTTGCCTTTGAAACACTGATAAAGCTAACTGCATAATGATTGTGTAAAGCACGGTCACATTAAGATTTTAGATCTTTTATTTGCTCATTTTTACATAATTCGTCTTAATGTTTTCTTATTTTCTTAATCTTTGATTTTTTTTTTTTTTTTTTGATTTTGTTAAATTTAATGTAATGAAAAACTTATTCTAATAATAGATCTGCTGTTTCTAATTGCAAAGACTGAAACAATGTTTAGATATTCTAAAGTTTCACATTATATAAATTATGTGTAGATCAAGTCAAATATTTCCAGGTTTTCCCCCCCCCCCCTTTGGTTTATTATTATTATGTACATTTCTTACTGGTCAAAGTGTTACAATTGAGACATTCCTCTGCATTAACAAACTTATGTTTTAATTCATATTCTTTATTATATGTGCCAGCCCAGTGAATTAAGATATTTTTTTTAAAGAAAATCTGCTTTTTTACATTATTTTTTATGTAGTTTCTTCCCAGCAAATAATGCTGCGATTACATATATTGGATTGTTTGGAAAAATCAATACATTTCTGTATGCTCTTTCTTTAATAGCATTTTTTAAAACTATTGAACTAGATTCTGGACAATTATATATTCTAAGGATAAGACTTTATACGGTAAGAATAGATTTGCCTATCATTTATTGTCGGTTTCGACTAGAATAATCAATTTCAGCTTAATATAAATGCAGTCTTAGTTATAAAATGTTCAATATATGTTCAAATGAAATTGACTTTGTTGTTTGTCATCTTTCAGAATGAGTTGTTTGTTTGGTTTGAATCATTCATTATAATTCTTCATTTTGTATGTGGGATGATTTATTTTAAGAAAGATTAAATAGATGTATCTCTTTTATCTCTGTTGGAAGACTTGGAAATTTAATTTAATGTTATGAGCAAAATTTAATTCACTTAAAAAAAAAACATATGCTTTTTTTTCTCCACACTTTTCTCCACACCACTCTAAATTTTGGTCTTTGTCTCAGTTGTAATTAAGGTATGGGCAACAAATCTATAGTAGAGCTTCCAAAATCATAGATAGCAATTCCATGAAAATTGTTAGAATATGTTAGGGTCATGAGAACTTTAATTTTGCTTATTTATTCATATTCTTCAATACTTGTAAGAAAAATTATTTATTTTTTCCTAATTTCCTAATGAATTCTTATGAATTTATTTTTCAATTCAGGAGTTAGCAGCAAACTTTTTTTGACTGGAATTGTGTAATAAAAATATCTTCTACTCAAAAAGAGACTGTGAATGGGAAATTGTTCCATAAAATGAAATAAATTAGTGAAAAGGTTACATTAACTACTTAAGAACAAACTTCTTAATTATTTTTTTTTCCTACAGAAATTACTACTGTCCACTTTAATCCTAATCTAATAAAACAAATACAATTTACTTCTTTGTGTAATCATAATTAAATTATGATTTTAAAAAATTATTTCTCGGAAATTACTTTTCTTAATATAATTATCTGTAATCAGATTAGCAATTTTATATCTAACTATTCATTATTGTATTTCATAGCAAAAACAACTGACAGTAATGGAGGTCAAGGCCAGTTGGAGCCAATGGCTGTTAATTGTACTGTGGCTTATATGTCCCAGTGCATGCCTTGGAACAAATGTAAAGATTCATGTTGTTCTATGGGAGCTTCAAGTTATCGCTGGTTTCATGATGGCTGTTGTGAATGTGTTGGATCAACTTGTGTCAATTATGGGATAAATGAAAGCAGGTAATAATAGCTTCTAATTGAAAAACAATGGGCATTTTATAACTCTTTGAAGAAATTAATGTTTTGTTTAAAATAAGTGATAAAAATTATTATTTAGACATATGCCCTGTTAATAATAATAATTAATCATGGTAATCACAATAATTTTCAATTTTAAATATCTGGAAAAAGTAATCTGGAGTTCTATTATGTTTATTTTTAATTTTTCAAAATCTATTTCTACATTTGTTGTTCATTTTATTAGTTATTAGCATCATGCTGAGATAAAGTATAAAACAAATCAGAGAGGATTGCAGGTACTGGCTAAATCTTAGGAGTACTTTCTGCCTTAATTTCGTATCTCTTAATAGATAAACTAAGAGTTGAAGATGTAAAATTGTTTTAATGTTGTTTGTGTGTAATATTGAAAGAATGTTTGAATTTTGCAAATATTTCACGACTTTGTTTAAAATGCTTGAAAGATCATAAAATTATTTCTGTATTGGGAAAAAAATTTTATTGTTGCAAGTGAATATGATTACTTTTACTTATAAAAGGCTTGCACTAAAAATATTAATTTTCATATTATAATCAAGAAGAAATATAATCCAGAAAACCTTAAATATTTTATTTTTGCTATTATACTTTTTAAAATAATACCTTCTTTCTGTGAAAGTGAAGCTTCTTTTTCTTCCTCTTATTCTTTTAATTTTGCAGCAAAAAAACAATTTTTTTTTAACTTTGATGTTTTAAGTCTAAATTAAGTATAAACCTGTTGAAGATTTAATCTGTGTGTTGGTGATAAATTTATCACTGTTGAATTGAAGAGTATGGAAATTTTTAATTTAAAATATTATAATTTGTTATTTTTATTATTTAATTTTAAAATTTAACTTTTATATAAATATTTAAATTTTGAGGAGAAAGGGTAAGTCCCTGACATTTCATTCTTCCATATAAAATTTAATTCCAACATTTATGCAAAAGACAATTTTGTGGGTGAATAATGTTAATATTAATTATGTGTGAATTTCAAGTATTAGATTTTCTTTTACTAATTATTTATGTTAATTTCAAGTATTTAATTTACTTTTGAATTATATTTTATTATATAATAACATGCACAATAAATACTTTTTAGGAGTTTTTTTAAAGCATTTTTCTATGTTTTCAATCCAACGCTATTAACACAGATTTGCTTATATAAAAAAATGCAGTTAAAATAATTTTCTAAATGAAATGTGTTTATTTGATTATACATCCAACATTTTTATTCAGTTTTGACAGATCAACGTAATTATTATGATGAGCAGTTCAGAATATTAAATTAAACCATAAAAAATATAAATTTTTAAAAATGGAACTACTACTAATATTTTTATTTTTTTCAGATGTTTAGATTGTCCACCTGACAAAGATCAAATGACAATTGAAGAATTGAATGTTATCTCAAAAGATACTGTAAAATCAGATAATTTTTCAGATGATTCTCGTAAAGGACAAGAATCTCAATCAAAACGAGAAGATGATTTTGATGAAATGCAAAGCATTGATGACTGAGAAAATGTGCCATTTCATATACATTAATATAATCAAACAAACGTCCATATAACCATTGTTTTGTTGCCAACTTTACCCATTGCTTTTATCTGTAATAAAATTTGTTTATATATTTTTTAATGTTTGTTTGTTATTTTTAAGAAATATAAACAGTAAGCAATATTATTATAGAAAATAATTCTCAATTTAATAACCAACACAATTATTTTAATATTTAAGAAAAAGAATATACACTTCTATTTAGAAAGCAATATGAGTATTTCTGAATTAATTTGCAGCTTTGATCACTTTTAAAACTTTGATTAATTTTGGAATATTTTTAATTGCCTGAAAGTTTATTTCCTGGATTGATTAAATTTTAAACTTTAATTTAAATGAAAGCATTTTTTTTTTTTTGCTTTTTTATGAGAACTTTTTTAAAGCATTTTGTTCTCTTAATATATTTTAGGATTAGTACCATGTAATACTTCTTGATAATACTAATAAAGTAATTTTTTCAGCTGACAGCAATATAAAGAATAACATATAAAAATGGATTATTAACTTTATTTTAATCACTGAAGAAAATCTGCTCCATTCTATCCAAAATTGCAAATCTACTCCCAAAAAAATCCATTCGCGGAAAGTCTGGCGGTTTGAGTACAAATGAACTTGATAACTACAAAAAGCAAACAGCTGGATAAATTAAATTGGGTACATAGGTTTATCATCTAAAATATAAATACTAATGACATTTTAAATCAAATCCATCCAATGGTGGACTGTCTTTTGTTCTATATTTTCACATGTCTGTAAAACAATCTTCAATGAAATTTGGTATGTTATATAGTGACTACAGCTGTAGTTTAGTATCAATAGGCAGTCAAAAAGACATCCAAAATACATATCATTGCAATAGATTCAGTAAAAATGCTAGATTGGAGCCGAATATTTACATCTCGTATCTGTTGTGGTGTTATATCATTTGTGGTGTGCCAATATCATTTGTGGTGTTGCACGAAGTCCACAATTTTATGAAGGGTTAATACCTTTATTTGAGAGTATTCGAGTAAGTTCTGGAAAGACCATCCCCACTGATTTTAAATGCAATCTTCACATTTTAGTAGTCACAAAACTTAATAACTTTTACACAAATAACTGGTTAATGAATTTCTTATTTAACACTTTTGAATTGATTGAAGTGTTAATAAGTAAAACAAATATCATAAATGTTCTTTAAAAACTTAGGAAGATTTTATAAAAATTACTATGAGACACACTAATGATGACTTAGATGAAAGATTCTTTCATACTTAATGTCCATTGTTCAATTATTTCTTCAACACCAAAGGAGAAAATGTACGTGTCTGCCTTTTCGCATATTTCGGGCCAAATCGTTTGAAGTTGGCACAAATATACTTTACAGGTTGGGAATATGGACAACTCTGCTTTTTTTGGGGGGGAGGGGGGACATTGAAAAGAGAGCTAATAAATAAATAAAACAATGAAATTTCAAAAATTGTAGTGATAATTTCTGAAAATATCTTATAAAAATAGTAATTTTATCTTTACATTTAAAATACTTTTTTCTTTTCATGGATATATTAAACTGATGTGCAGTTCCTCCCAATTTTCACAAATGTTTAAATTTTAGTCAAACTTATTTCACTGTTTATAAAATTTCTATATTGCTTTTAATTTTTTGACAAATATTATTATACTTCCAATAATTCATTTTAATCAAAGATTTTACTTTTAAAAATAAAAGTTAAAGAGCAGTAATGGTTTTATAACCTTTATTAAATCTCCTTTCCTCGTTCTATATGATTTTAAGCATAAAGTAATTTTAGTTTAAGGATTGGGTTTGTTATATTTTATTTCTTATTATCATGTCAAAAATACACGAATTATTTAGGAAATATTCATACTTCTAAGCTATAGATATTTAAACTATGGATTTGATAAGTAAATGATAATTCTTATTTTATGATTTAAGGCATCTGCAGCTTTTGATAGAAGTTTTTTTTTTTTTTTGGTAATATAACCAAATATTCAATTTCTAATCTCATAGTAAATGCTGTTATTGAAATAATAGTTAGAATTACTAATGACTTATTGGATAAAAAAATTCATTATATATATATCAAATATTTATAATCAATATATTCATTATATATATATATAAATAAATTATTTTCCCAAATTATTTATTCACAACTTAACATTTTTATTAGTTGCAACTTATGATTGCCACAGCGTTTTTCGTATTGTTACGAAATTTCTGCCGGGGTTCGTTTGGATAGTGAGAGTGATATGGTGTGTGGAGAACGCTCAATCAGCAGGCAGAAGTAGAATAAAAACAACGACGTTTATTTACACGAAGACACACAGGACAGCACAAAAACGACAACTATATACAGCACAGAAGACGATTATCTTCACCCGAGACGTGTCGCATACAACCAGAATCTACTGCAGACAGTAGCGCACAGCTCAGTTCAGCACGAGCTTGACTCCGTCGCTGCTCACCGCGGTTTCCGCCTCCTCCGCTCCGTCTTCGGACTTGGATTACTGATTTCGCTGCTCTCGAACTCGGACTACTGGCTTGACTTCTCTCACAAGGACACAAGGAATATTCTTTGGAGCGCCGGCGCCCGCAGGGCGCCATCTCCGGTCGGCAACATCTGTTGGGCTCGGCTGCATCGTTTGGACTGGAGTGGAAAAGGGTCTTGACTGAGGCTGGTGGGAGGGGGTCTTGGTTTAAATAGTCTGGTTTGGTAGTGGCTATTGTCCAATGGGAGGCTTGCTGCTGTCGTCGGGGTTGATTCAGGTTAGCTGGAGGGTTGGGCTATGGCGGAGGTGTCTTCTGGGATACATGGTGAGAGCAAGTTCTAAGAGCCTGGTAGAGTGGTTGTGAGGGGGATGGGGTGAAAAATTTGATCTTGGCTGCCAATAGGAAGGGCGAGATGGATCATGGAAATTTTCAGCTTTATTAAGGGATTATTAGGTTGATATGAATATTGAAGGGGTTAAGATTTTTTAATCTTGGCTTATTAAGTTGATTCTGGTTGGATTAGTATGAGTCTGGGTCTTCTGGAATTTGGATTAGGGATGTATTTTTCAATTTCTTGGATTGCTGGGTTGTCTATGTTTTCGAGGTCTGAGAAAAATTTGATTGCTATTTTTTTTAATGAAGTCTTTTAGTGATGGGATATTGAGGGCATGTCGGATGTCTTTGTTTTTCATGAACCATCTCGCTTTTGTAATTTGCCTGAGAATAATGTTTTGGCACCTGTCTATTTGATTGATGTTGGTTGGTGCTGCATATGCCCAAACTGGACATGCATAGGTTAGAACAGGTCTTAGCATCGCAGTATAAATAAGCACTTTGTTATCCCTACTCATTTCAGAATTCCGAGCAATTAGGGGGTATAGTTTACGCGAGTTATCTCGGAATTTATTTTTAATGTAGTTGATATGTGATTTCCAAGTTAATTTATTATCCATAATTACGCCTAGGTATTTGGCTTCCTGAGACCAGGGGATTATAGTATTATCAATTTTAACGTTGAATTTTGGCTTGTTCCTCTTCTTGGTGAAGAATACAGCCTCGGTTTTTGAGGTGTTAATGGCAATTTTCCACTCGTGGAACCAGCTTTGAAGGTCTATTAAGTGTTTATTGAGCGCGTGTGTTATGTATCTGATGTTTTTGTTTTTGGCCAGTATCGCGGTGTCGTCTGCGAAAATGCAGAGTTTAGTGTTTAAATTTTGTGGGATGTCGTTAATGAATATGGAGTAGAGGGTGGGGGACAATTTTGCCCCTTGTGGCACGCCTGCTTGTATGGAGCGAAGTTTGGAGAGTGTGGCGTTTACTCTAACTGTGAATTTTCTTTTGGTAACGAATGAATAAATTATTTGTATTAGTTGGGGGGGGTATATTATATTTAATTAGTTTGTAAATTAGTCCTTCAAGCCACACTCGGTCAAAAGCTTTCTGTATGTCTAGGAAAACAGCACCCGTGTTCTCTCTCTTCTCAAATCCTGAGGAGATGTATTCAACTGCTCTGATTAACTGATGTGTTGTTGAAAGTTTGGGTCTGAAACCAAATTGGAAGGGGATTAAAATATTATTTTCAATAAGGTAGTTATTTAATTTTTGTAATATGAAGTGCTCAGTAATTTTACTAAAGTTTGGAAGGAGAGAAATTGGTCTATAGTTGGAGGGGATAGTAGGGTCTTTTCCAGGTTTGAGAATAGGGATCACAACTGCTGTTTTCCATGCTGTGGGGAAGTATTTGAATTTAAAGATCAGAGTCATTATATGGTAAAATTTAAATTTTGTAACAAGGGGTAGGTTTTTAATTATTAGATTGGAGATACCGTCAATGCCTGGTGCTTTTTTGGTGTTAATTTTTTTAATGTAATTTATATACTCTATTATGTTGGGGGGTTCTAATTCTGATTGATTGTTGATTGAGAAGAATTTTTGGAGTGTTGTTTCGACTTCGTTTTCTGTGTTTATGTTGTGCATGTCGTTTAGTGTAAATTGTTGCTCCAAGCTTTGTGCTAAAGTTTCTGCTTTGTCTGCGTTGGAAATAGCTGTACCGGCCGGGCCATTAAGGGCTGATATTTTAGTGTGTTGTTTTCTCATGTATTTTGCTGTGTTCCATAGTGTGTTATCGGTTGGTTGAAGAGATGTTAATTTATTATTCCAGTCATCTTGGATTGCCTGTTTTTTGGTTTTTTCTGCTAATCTGTTTAGTTTGTTATATTCTTTTTTTGCTGCTGGGTCCCGAGTGGTTTGCCACCTTTTCCTTGCGGTGTTCCTTAGTTTATAAAGTTTTTTCACTTCACTGTTTACATGTTGGGTGTCTGGGTCTATTGTTCGAGAGTTAGCGTTAAAAGTGGTTATTATTGTGTTGGAGAAATTTTCAATGAGGGTGTCTAATTCTTGTGTGTTGTTGGCTGTGGAAGTTAGGTCGGTGTTGTTTAGGAAGTCAGTTTTAAATTTCTTCCAGTTGGTTTTAATTTTATTACTGTTTTGGGGGGTTTTAAATTTGAAATAAAAATTTAGTATTACTGGATTGTGGTCTGAACTGAGCTCCGGGACTGAGGAGATGTCGTAGGGAAATAAAATGTTTTTTGTTACGGCAAGATCAATAAATGATGCAGAGTAAATGCCGTATCTAGTGGGGGTGGGTGGGGCAATGATTTCGTAATTGTACTTTTGGGTGAATTCGTGTAAGTTTTTACCTCGGGTTGTATTTTTGTTGGAGCCCCAACTAACGTGGTGAGCGTTAAAATCTCCACCAAGAATGCATAAGTTTTCCAATTGCATTATGTTTTTTAAGTCCAAGGTGAATGTTTTATCTGAGGAGGGGGGAATGTAAACAGATGCTATTAGTATAGGGTTTGAGTTGGGTAAATTTAGGGAAATGATTGATGCTTCTATTTGTTGTAATTGCGGGGGTGGGATTTCGTGGTGGGGTAAATTATTTTTTACTAATATTGCAGTTCCTCCGCTGGGTTTAATGGGGTCTTGGTTAGGTCTATAGCTGATATATGTTGTGAAGTTGGAAATTTTAATTGTATGGGGGGGGTCTCAGGCAGGTTTCCTGTATTAAAATAATGTCGGGGCTGTGCTTATTTATAAAGTCTCTTAACTCATAAGAGCGGGAGTTGATGCCGTTTGCATTCCAGAACACTATTCTTAGACTGTTTGGGGTGAATTATTTTGGCATGGTTGCTTGCAGGAGTGATTCAAGTGTAGATTGCGGGGTGTTAGATTCTTTTACGTTTCTGATTAAGTCAAAAAATTGGGGGAAAGCTTTCAAGACGTCTCTCAGGGCTATCAGTGTATGCAACAGTTCAATTATTTCTCGTAAGTTTATTTCTTTTTGTAGCTCCTGGTATTGCTGCAGTAGTGGCGCCATCTGTTGAGGTGGGGTGAAGGATGAAGTTGGTTCTGCTGCTCTTTGGGGGGCTTGTTGTTGGTAATTAGTCACGGCGGCAAAGGATCGCTTATCAGTGAAGTTGCTATTGAAGGTTGAATGGGCTGGGCGCGGTGGGGGGGTATTCAGCTTCGGGAATTTTTCGCATCCCCTCCATGACGCCACGTGGCCTTTTTTCCCACAGTTGATGCATTCGGGGGTCTCCAATCTGTCTGTGATGGGGCAATTACTCGTTCGGTGGTCTTTTCCGCATTTCAGACATCTCGGCTGGCCTCCGCAAGTTGTTGAGCTGTGGTGGAAATAATTGCAGTTCCAGCACTGGGTAAACCCTGAGCGCTTTTGAAAGCTTTCTATTTTTATTTTGAGGTATAATAATTGATTTAAGTTGTAGATTTTTTCTGAGTTGGGGGATCTGGTTAGTTGTACAAAATAGATGGGGAGCTTTTGTTTAGAACGTTGTTGAGTTAGTTGTGTTACTTTTTCGACTATGAAATTGTTAGCTTTTAATTCTTCTTCAATTTCTTTTGGGTCGGTTTCTATTGGGAGGCCTTTTATGACAACTTTTAGAGGCCTTTCACTCCTTGGGGTGATTACGTAGTAGTTAATTTTTTTCGTTGTTAATAGATTGATGATGTTTCGGTAATCGTCATCGTTCTTTGGCGTGATTCGGATGTATCCGTTTGAGTGAGTATTTGAGGTGCCGGGAAATTTTCTATTTATTTCTTGTAGATTTAGGGTATAATCTTTAGTTATTTGCATCATTATTGGGGGGATGATGGGTTTATCGTTTTCCTCTCTAAGAGTTTCAAATCTATTTTTTATTGTAACTGGAGTTGGTAGTAGAGGAGATTTGGGGGGGTTATTTGGTCTGGCGGCCCTTTTGGAAGCAGGGGAGACTAGAATGAACTCGGAATATTGTTTAGTTGGAGAGTTTGGTTTTGATGTAGGGGGGGAATTTAGGGTTCTTTTTGTTGCAGAATTAGGTTGTTTTTGGGGGTGTCTTAGGTCATTTCTGTGCACGATGCACCACTCTATCGGGCAAAAAGAATTTGTCAACTCACCACCGACGAGTTGTCTTTCGTGCCTTTTTGTCATCAGGAGCTCTCTTTTGGCGTTGATGAGTTCCTGGTCCACTTGGCCAGGTGGCTGGCTTTCAAACATCTCTATCTGCTTGGTTAGGATGAAGATTTCCTTCTCCACTCTATCGTGGTGTAGTGCCAGCTCTGAGGTTCTCTCGCAGGGAGCGAACTTGTCTCGGGTGATGCTCAGATTCTCAGTGTTTTCCTGGGCGTCCATAGCGCCCTCGTCGTCTTCCTTCTCACTCATGCTAAGCCAAATTTCTGCCCTTCCAAAAAACTGATCCTTAAAAGGACGAGTCGGAGAGAAGAACACTAAGAACACAATGCTTGACTTCTCTGGCAGCTGCAGCCCCTTTTATAGGTCTCAGGAGGCGGGGCTAGAAGCCTCTCAACCAATCAGGAACGTTCGAGGCGTATCTCGGTTCCTACTGGACGGATCGGGAAAATCTCGAAGTTTCGGGTATAATCTATTTTGGCGCCAAATTGGTCGCCAAGCTCTGGGACCCCCGACACGACGCCCAGACTCTGTCCCATACAGATGACTGTAAAACATTCTTTCCATAGATGGAACCAACTATGCTGGGAAGCCGAATTGCAGGTTTGTAACAGTATGTATGTGATTAGGATTAAGTAATAATTTATATTTCGGAATTATTTTGGTATGCAATGTATATTTTATGTAGATAAAAATGGTTACCATGACTTTTCTTTTCTTTTTTTTTTAAATTCAAGTATGCATTTCCTAACATAGTAATTTTACTTGTATTATAATTAACAGAAATATGTATTTATAATTATAATATTTTATTTTCTCATACAAGCATTATTCAGCTCTAACCTAAAAGATTTTTCTAACAATTTTTGTAATAACTAATTATTTTATAATTCAATAAGTAATTACAATTATTGGCATTTAAATGAAATTCTTGATTGAACAAAATGATAAATAATCTTTGTAAAATTTCATATTATTTTGAAATGTCTAGTCATTCTGCCAAGTGCCTTTTCAATAGTTAAATATAAGGATCTAAATCTTAAGCTGCAAAACGCTTTGTGCATTTTCATTTTGTTTAGGCATAGTTCAAACAGGAATGTACTTTTAAATAGCATTTTTTTCTTTTTATTTTTCTATTTATTTATTGTCATACTGTTTTCAGTATGACAATAAATAGATAGAAAATAACAAAATTAAATAAATTCAATAATTAAATTGAAATTGCTTGATATTATGAAATTAGTACAAATTTATTGATTGAACCAATTGAAATTTTAAATTCTTATGTACATTTCATGTATAAAATATTTATGTAAGAATTAAAACTTACACATATTCGCCTACAATGTCAACGTTTTATTTTATCTCTATCTCTATTAATAATAAAAATTAAAGTTTGCATGCATTTTTTAAAAATATTTTTGAATATATTTTTAATATTTTTCTCTTAAAGCCATCTAATTCATTCCTCAATTTCGAACCCTCTAATAATGGCATTCAGGTCACTTGATCTACTTATGTCACTCTGTCTGTGCCACTGGTCTTTAGCTACCAAATATTGGTGTGACTTTATTTGAATAATAGGTATAATTAAGAAAGAGTTTTCAACATGTTACTATATTTTCACAATAACTTCGGGACATATTATTGTACAAAATTCTTTTTTCAGCCACCTCAAAAAAACAAGTTATTCTCTTGATAGTTTGTTATTTCTGTACAATTTTTACCCTAATATTAATAATTAAAAAAAAATGTTTACAATACTCTTTATTGTTTTAGTTACTGGATTTATACTGACAACATTTATTTTGTTGATATTATATCCAATTTTAATATCATCACAATGAAATGATATAATACATGCTCTTTATTACTGTTATATAGTTAAGAGCAAATTTTGGAAATAAAGGTCAATGAGTCAAGCCTATAATACTAGCATGTTTTATGATAGTAATATCAAACCTATAATACTTATTATCATAAAACAATATTTTTTTTAAAGAGTTCAGTCTCCTTTGAATTTTTAAAAATTTACTTCTGTTATATATTTTGAGTTATCAGAGCCATTTTTATCGCCCTAAAATGCCCGCTTACCTGTTCTCAAATCACCATCATATTACTGTATAATCGAATTACCCTAATGAAGTTTTATATTAAAAAAATTAATTTGAGTAAAATCAATTACATGGCAAATATTATATTATGCACGTTATCTAACTATACATTGTCGTACGTCATACTATAATATCATGGTATTATTCATCCTTAAAGAAGCGCACTGTGATTCCAAAACGAAATAATAAAGGCAAGCTCATTTAATGCACGTCAAATATCACACAAAACATTTGGAATATGTATTATATTTTGTAGGTGACGAGAGAATATAGCGAAGTCATAGCATAACGCAAGGAAATCTATAATTATAACATATGCGACTACATTCAGAAGGTGAATGTAACGCTATATAATTTTATTTAATAGGGTAAGCTGGTTTCATATATATTAGAAGAGATAAAAAATGTTATCTATATTAAATGAAGCTATCTTAAAAAAATAAAGTAAAGAGATTCCTGATTCACCGTTTATCGGGAAAACTTGAAAAAAAAGTAAGTTTTTCGGATTTTAGGATAAGCATTTCTTGGATGCAGACATATCTTTATAAATGAATAAAAATGAGTTAATAACAAAGCGATTAATTAAAGAACGGTTGTGCTTAATTTGTTTTTGTGGGGAAATGCAATTCGTAATTGTAATGATAATGGCCCAGGAATGATAATTCCTGTGCCATTCCGCTAAGGCAGAAAAATAAAGATCCAAAAATTTTACTAAATGTAATATATATATGTAAGATCTAAGCTTTATCTATTATTTTTAGTGTAATTATTTCAAAAAAATGCTCCGAAATTGCAATTACAAAATTTTTTTACGTGTGTATCTAGAATTGAGAGCTAAAGAACATTAGAATGAAAAACTTTTTATTATCATCTTATTTGATTTGTAGGAAAACAATTTTTTGTGTTCAAAAAACTAATCAACTGAGTTCACAAGAGCTTTGAAAAATTAAAGAGGATTCCTGTTAACCTACTTCGTATTACAAAATAAATAAATAAATAGATGAAACATATTTCTGCCAGACCATTAATAAAAATAATTCATATTTGTACGCATACAAGTTTCGAGTTGGCAATACCACTTTCATCCGGGCTCGTCGCGTGTCCGACGACTTGAGAGGTCGATTCGGTCATATTGGAAACCTAAGTTACAAGTTATTTATTTAAAAATTTAGAGTACATTTAGACCGCAAACATGTTAAGAGCATTTTCGAGGGCCTCTACCTCGCTACTTAAAGTAGCCAAACCTTCCGTTTCTATAACTAAAATAGCCGGACAAGGCCAAAAATTCATACCGTGCATTTGGTCCACATGTAAGTACTTACCGGTTAAAATAGAAAAAAAAAAATATTTGTGTACATGTCTGGGTTTTTCTTTCGTTTTAGTTGTTTAAATTTACATTCCGTTGCATGAATAAGTATTATTTGTAAATTTGTTTAGTTTCTTTCTAAACCATTTTGTCCTTCATACGGGGTGTTATCAGTGTTAAAACCATCTATGATAGGTAATGAATAAATTGTGAATTTTTAAAAATCAGTATTAGTCTTTAATTTTTTCATTTAGAACAGTTTTGATGAATTATTAAATTATAGCTTAAAAATTATGTTGCACACTGGCTGAATTTTGTTTTAGGAATGTAATTTAAAATTCTTGTTATCGCAGCCATGTTTACGATTCTGCAGGATAGCTTCTTTCCTCTACAGTTAGTTTTATTTTCGACGAAATTTCAGTAATTTTTTATGCTTCACGGAAGAGTTATCCAAAATAATTTTTTTTTAAGTAGGTATTATACAAAATAACTTGTTTATAAAAATAAAAGTACATATTACCATGTTCGACTAAAATGGAATTTTTACTGCTGGCAATACAATGTTATTTTCACTTGCAGTTCCAAATCTTGGTGCATAAATTGCTAATCAAAGCCGAATTAAAATTCTAATTTAATATTTCACAAGTTGGTTACAATGGTATGTAGTGTTTGATATAAACAAGAACTTATAATTTCAAATTCATATATTTAGAATTCAGAGATATATATTTCTTATTCATTAATGAATTGAAACAATAAAATAAATGTATTTTAATAATTTTTAGAAATAATTCAAATCTTTTTAAATAAAATCATCCCATGCAAAGTTATTGTAGTTATTTTAATATCAGTGAAAAAACAGACATATTTATCACTTTTTAAAAATTTTCTGGAATTCCTTGTTGACTGAAAATAGTGAAATAATAAAAGCATTTTATCTGATCAGGTGTTTATAGTCAAATCATAAACAAAGTTTACCTCAGAAGATAATACAAAACAAAACTTGTAAGAACGGCAAACTGTTTAATATTGATAAAATGATGTAATTGTTTTATTTGTTAAAATATTGAATGTAATTCTATCTTTCATGAATTCTCTGAATCTGAATATTGTTACATTTAAATTTAAAGTAACGTAAAAAGCTACGATTAAGAAATTAGATTCTAACAAGGTGAAATAGCATTTAATTATAATTATCAAAATTTTTGCGCTCAGTTTTTAGTACTTATTAGAGTTAACTTTTATTAAAGTTGAAATTATTTTGGTTTCTTGTAAAATTAGCTGTAAGATATCATCTAATTGAAATTTTTTCTTAAACCAAATTTCTCTGCATGTGCTTTGATAAAGAAGCTTAAAGCTAATTTTTAATAGTAGGAGATAGGTTTTAGAAGTTTTTAAGAATACATTTTATCTATTGCAAGTGACCTTGAAGTTGAATGACTTAGGTCGAGACTCTTTAATGTTTCTTTATTTTTATTTTAATTATTTGGATAAAAGGCCGATTCTTTTTATTTCCAAAACGAAAATCTGAAAAGAAATTTAAAATTATATAAAGTTAATATTCAATATTATTTCTGCAAAGATGTAATTCTGTTGATCTTTTATTTAAATATTTAATTGGGGGTATTTTATGTTTGTTAATTTTTCTTTTGCATAATTAAAGGTCATGACCTGTAATTAAAAAGTAATGTCTTACAGGAAAGAGTTTAAACTGGATGGTAAAATTGAAGGTATCAAATAAGTTGATGGGATAACACTAAAAATGTGTAATAAAGTATAGATTTATATTTTGCTTGATTACATCTTTGATAGTAACTATTTTTAATATATTACAATATGATAGAAAACAATTTTTTTAAGTGTCATAGATTTATATAAAAAGAAATTATAATTAACATTAAATTTACTGATGCAAATTCAGCATGTTGCTTTACCTATCTTGTTTTAAACTTATTTTCTTACTTTCAAGGGTTTTTTTATATACTTCTTTGAGCTTAAAATTAAAAAAAAATATAGTGATATCTCTGCAAAGATTTTAAGTTGGGAACCATTCTCTGGCTTTATTACTTTTATCATTTCAATGTTAGTCAATTATACTTTATAGGTAGTAAAGGTTTAAGACAGAAAGTAAGTCATTTCAATTGCTGACTATTATAATGGTATTTAGTTATTATTTTCACTTTTCAAAACAAAGTGCAGTAAAATTCTAATTTGTAAACTCTATCTAAGTAAATGGAATTTAAATCTTAATAAAAATCAAATTTAGAAGAGATCCATTAATTAAACCTTTTTATTACAGCCAATCAAAATTATGCAACTGCAGCAAGTGCTACTCATGCGAAAGGAAAAATTGTAGCTGTAATTGGTGCTGTCGTAGATGTCCAGTTTGAGGATAAACTTCCGCCAATTTTGAATGCCTTAGAAGTAGAAGGAAGGAAGCCTCGTTTAATTTTGGAGGTTGCTCAACATTTAGGTAAATTTCTTTTACTTTTTTTATGTATCTTAAGTATATGTCCCTCCTTCCGAACGCCCATCTAGACCATCTATTAATTGGCAAAATTTTTTGATAATATGTTCTTGCATTATTAAAACATGTTTGCCAATGGCATGCTACTAATCTGCAAGAACCTTTTTAATTGATCAAGGTTATAATTGTTTTTCTTGGCTTTGATTTTATCAGATTTTTTTTTTTGTGTGCGGGTTGTTGCAATGATTTGTAATGAATTATTTTTGAACAAATAATTTTAACAAATGAAGATTTTATAATTGGAATGGTGCTGTTTATAACTTTTATTAGATTTTTTTTTTTTTTTTTTTTTTTAAGAATTGATCTTTTTTTTTATTTATATGTATTTTTCAAGTAAATGTTTGTTGAAATTTCATTTTTTTTTTTTCCCCTTCCCTTTTAGACAACTAGTTTCAAATTTATTTATAGTGTTCCACGTATTTAAATTGGTCTTATATTTTTTCTTTGAGATCACATTGGTGGGTTTTGAGTTATAATCAATAAGTTCAAATAATAAATTGGAAACTTTGTTTTCTGATTACTTTAGTTTTCAGAAAGAAAAATAAATATCCCATTGAAGATATTACTTACAACTCTTTGTATCCTAAAAATATTTTGTCTTATAGGTTGTAACTAATTGTAATATTTTAATAATAAATTTAATTTGTAATGTATTATGACATCAAAGTATTTTATTTATATTCATTTAATTTGAATGCTGCTATTTAGTATTTTAAAAATGAGTTAAGTTATTATTTCATTTAGTTTGTCTTATAAAATTGGCCTTTATTGAAAAAATCCCTTATTGAGTTATAAAATCATATCCTGCCTTAATTTAATAAAAAAAAATGAGTTAACTTATTAGAAATATTAATAAAACTATTTTATTTTTCAGGTGAAAGCACAGTCCGTACCATTGCTATGGATGGTACCGAAGGCTTGGTTCGTGGAAACGTAGTTATTGATACCAACGCACCTATTACTATTCCTGTTGGACCTGAAACATTAGGAAGAATTATTAATGTAATTGGTGAACCTATTGATGAAAGAGGCCCTGTAGTCACTGACAAGTTTGCTGGTATCCATCAAGAGGCCCCTGAATTTGTAGAGATGAGTGTAGAGCAAGAAATCTTAGTTACTGGAATCAAAGTTGTAGATCTCCTTGCTCCTTATTCTAAAGGTGGAAAAATTGGTAAGGTGTACTTGTTTTAGTATTGTAGAATTGTTTATAAATTAAGAAATGTAAATTAAAATAATTTTTACTGGATTATGCATTGTTGTATAAGACAATTTGGTTAATAGTTTAATTTCATGAAATCTATGCATTTTAAAATTAGTTTTTAAAAATGCAACGATCAAATTAGTCTTTATTGATATATTGTTTTTTAAATACTTTTTTTTTTTTACTATTGTAATTTAAAATTATTTGATGTTAAAAAAAGTTTGTATAAAATATTTTGTAATAATTTCTATTGCTAGTGTAGTTTCTAACTTATATAACTTAAGTTAAATATCATGAATAATATTTTTCATCTTATTCCATTGAAGTATGGACAGAAAATAAGACATAAAAAGTTAAATCAAATATGAAATTGCTGAACTTCTGTTAGCAGTGAATGATTTGCAAGAATTCTTTGTTTTTAAAAAAATTTAATAAAATTTTAAAATATTTCAATTTTGTATTAAACTTTTCTTATAATTGTGATGATTGAATTCTTTTGAAATTAGGTCTATTTGGTGGTGCTGGTGTAGGCAAAACTGTATTGATTATGGAACTTATTAACAACATTGCCAAAGCCCATGGTGGTTACTCAGTGTTTGCTGGAGTAGGTGAACGAACCAGAGAAGGAAACGATTTGTACCATGAAATGATTGAAGGTGGTGTCATCAGTTTGAAAGACAAAACCTCTAAGGTATTTAAATTTTTATGAAATTTTATTGATTATGTTTCATATCATGAATATTTGTCACCACTTTTATTAGTAAGCAAATTTTTTCGTATATAGTACAATTCATAAAGCATCACTTTTTGTTAATAATCCTATCAAAATTTCATTGCAGTTTTTACTGTATTCTTTTAGCAGTTGAGATTCATCTCAAATAAGTCCATATTAACAAGCTTGTGCAATAATTTTGTGACAACATCATATATTTGCTCCTGTTGTGATAAAAATATGATTAGACAAATACAAAAAAATTATTTGTATAGATAAAAAGTATAATAAAATTATATTTCAGTTTCTTGATAAAAAATAAAAATATTTTATAGTTTAAGATAATCACTTAAAAGACTAAAAATTGTACTTGATCAACAATATATTACATTAAGATTTCTACCCATTGATTCAAATGAAAATTGGTTTGATTTTGAACATTATGATTTGGATTCCAATAATTCGGTTGATGTTCTCACACTTGGCTGGCTATCCTTGGTCTTATAGAAAAGTATCATTTTACTATAGCATTTTGAACAATTACTGTTAAATAAATTTTAAGATGAGAAGTATAAGTATCTGTAGTTTTGAAATTTTCATTGAGGTAAAATGCAAGATCATAAGTAGAATAAAACTGCTATTTATCTACTTATTAGGTTTTTTGATTACTCTTTGTGCTGCATATTTTTGTATAATTAACAGTGAATCAAATTTAGGAGGCAAATGCATTTGTCTTAATAATAGCTAAATATAATCATATTGGCATGTATACTGAGAACTTTAGTAAATGCTTAATTTTTTATAAATGTTTTATGGTTTGAAATATATTTTAAAATGAAATGGTGTTATATGAAGCCCATTGATGTTCTTATATATTTGTTAAGGGAATGAAAAAGTAGGAGAAACGAGTATTTGAGAGTTCGTATATTTTTCCTAGGGGTATCAGATGTATATACATCTATATAATTTCTATTTTGGGATGGAGATTTTGAAAAATTAATTTTAAAACTGGTATTTAAACAAGCATAAATAAAAAAAATTGGTTATTTTATTGGCAGTGCATTTTAAATAATTTAAATTCAATTTCAGTACATATAAATTTTGTTAGTTTATAATTGAAATATTTTTTATTGCTAATAAAATGTTAGTTCGGGTTATTTTTTTATCTGTGAATGTGACCTTTAAAAAAATAAATCCCATGATCTGGATGAGCATTTTTATATATACATGAAACTTATTTAATGTTAATTTTAAAAAAGGAGGGAGTAGTTGACTTGAATTATTCAATATGTGTTATCCTAATTGATGTAATTTTGTAACACATTTTCTTATCTATAATCTGCTTTCAGGTATCTCTTGTATATGGACAGATGAACGAGCCTCCAGGTGCTCGTGCCCGAGTTGCTTTGACTGGTCTCACCGTTGCTGAGTATTTCCGTGATGAAGAAGGTCAAGATGTGTTGCTCTTTATTGACAATATTTTCAGATTCACTCAAGCTGGTTCAGAGGTAACATCTAGTTTTCATTTTAAATCATTTTGTGAATTGGCCAGAATAATTTTTCCGTAAAAATTATTCAGCTGTTTAAATCAGAGTAATAAATTCATGAGAATGATAAAAAAAAATGTAATTATAAAATAAAACTTTTGTATTTTAATAATTTGTATTCTGAATGAAAAGTTAATGTATTTGATTTAAAGCAGATACATTGACATTCTTTTGCATTTGTTATGCAATAAATATGGTATTGTTTCATCGCACAAATTTTTAAGAATTTTTATTCGTTTGTATCTTTATTTACTACTCGAATCAAATAAAGGATTATCCAAAAATTACTAAAATTATGTTTGTCTCTTTAAATTTTGAGGAATAGTACATGATTGCTAATAAAATAATTATAAAAAGCTGATATTGTAGCAGTTGTGTAACTGTATTATTCGTTGAAAAAACACATTCTGTTAATTGATATATAAATGTTAAAGTAATAATGAGAATATAGTTTAAGTGAGATTCAGTTGTATATTTTTCATATTTGCTTCTTATAAGTATATATATATATTAAACTTCAGACGAAATGAGTGATTTAGTTTTTGTAAAAATTGCGAGTTAAACTGGAAATGCTGATGCTGCAGCCAAATTTTTTATTAAATTGGGGAATTATATAGTTGTAAAATAAAAAATAGCTGATTTTCATAAATGTAGTAAATGAGAATATTTTATTGAGCTTATATGCGAAATAAATATTAGATGTCTTATTTTCTTTTTTTCAAATGACAGGTATCTGCTTTGTTGGGTCGTATTCCATCTGCTGTAGGTTATCAACCAACTCTGGCAACTGAAATGGGTACTATGCAGGAGCGTATTACCACCACAAAGAAGGGATCCATCACATCTGTACAGGTAAATTTTCTGAAATGAGACAATTTTTAAAAAGTAAGTTTTATGTATACTGAAATATCTAATTGCTGATTTTTTTCAAAATTTTCCTGAAGATTTTGTATTTTCTTTAGCTTCTGAAGAATTAAACTGTTCCTATTGTGAATTTTACTTGTTTAACACACTGTCTATAAAAAAAATATTTTAATGATTATATAAATTTGATTCATTGCTGCTGATTGACTATGCTGATTATATAAATTTGTTATTTAATGTTATAAAATGGTAAAGACATAAGTAAAAAAAAGTTTTCTGTAGTCTTTACATTTAAATTAATTTTACTTGTTAATGAAAATATATAGATTTCATTTATATTCTTATTAGCCAAGTTTCTTTGCTTTCATGTTTTTATTCTTTACTATTTAAAACGTGGACCCTGATATTATACTGTTTTCTAATCATTTTAAAGATTTTCTGTTTCTTAAATTTTAAGAACTATGATTTTCTTTGAAATTGAATATGTTATCCTTAAATAGAAATTCTATTGAAAAGTAATGATAGTAACTATTTTTAAGAGTTAGAACAAATCGCAGTAGCTTAATAGGAACTTTGGCATTAGAAAATAAACATTAGTTTCAATTTCTTTTCCATCAAATATATATTACTATAAATTTGAGTTATTTATGTGTCTTGTAATATTACCGTGTTTAATTGTATATAAAATAACTATCGACTTGGATATTATCTTTGTTATTTCACTGTAATTCAAAAGTTTCGGGTCTGTTCCTAATTGTTTAAACTTGATATAATTTATGAACATGGATTGTTTTCAATTTTCTTCCCTTTGAATATAAATACTTGCATTTAAATATGTATTAATTATGCATACATTCATTTTAATTAATAATTTCTGATATTGTAATTCTGTTTCCACAGTGAAAAAATAGTTTGGACTAATAGTAACTTCTCTTTTAGGCTATTTATGTACCTGCTGATGACTTGACTGATCCTGCCCCTGCCACTACATTCGCCCATTTGGATGCCACCACTGTATTGTCTCGTGGTATTGCTGAATTGGGTATTTACCCTGCTGTAGATCCTCTGGATTCAACATCTAGGATTATGGACCCCAACATTGTAGGACATGAACATTATGACGTTGCTCGTGGTGTGCAGAAAATCCTTCAAGTAAGCTGATTTCATACATTTAAATATTCTTCTACATACTCAGTTATTGTTTTTGTATTTTAGGTACGGTACTAAATTTGTCTAATTAGATCAAAATTACTAAATTTCAAGTGAATTGTAATCTTTATTAAATTAATTTTAATTCGCTATTACTTTTTCTCAGAAACTAGCTTTTCTATTTAGTTTTAAGATATGGTTTGTATATGGATTGTAATAATAGATTTTTAAACGAATCAAATGTATAATTTAACATTTCTAAAAAAAGTATGGGTAATATATTGCAGATGATTCTGCTGTCACAGTAGATTTTGTGGATTATAATTTCTTTCACTATTTGTAGGATTACAAATCTCTGCAAGATATTATTGCCATTTTGGGTATGGATGAGTTGTCTGAAGAAGATAAGCTTACTGTATCTCGTGCTCGTAAAATCCAAAGGTTCCTGTCCCAACCTTTCCAGGTAGCTGAAGTTTTCACTGGCCAAGCCGGTAAATTTGTACCATTAGCTGACACAATCAAGGGATTCAAACAAATTTTGAATGGTAAGATTTTGTTAAAATTATTTTAATTTAATAAATTTAAAATTCTAGTTTTGTATTCATGATTTATTCTTTGTTTTGATTCAGAATTATAAATTTTGAAATTCTTTATTACTTGCTGAAAAGTTGGGGAGGAGGATATCTTGTAATTTGATTCCTTTTCTGAATTTAATATCTTGATTTTCTATCGTTCATGTGTGGTAGTAAATATATTGTCAAATAATTGTTTTTCACTGTGCCATTATTACAAGAAGGATACTTCTTCCTCCTTTAAATTGGTAGGGGAGGGGGGTCCTGTCTTTGATATATTGCATTTTCAAGAATTCTCTCATTTCTTTCTAATTATGTCACAGTCAGCAGATTTTCACTTAATAAATTTTATTAATTTTAGTGAAATTAAATCCTTAATTGAAACTAGGCATTGATTAATTGGTAGTTTGAGAACATTTAGCTGGAATTGCTTGTTTTATATACTGAATATTGCATGTATCTTATGTAATTCATAATAATTGTAGTTTCCATTTCAGTGATTCTCTTTTAAGTTTAATCCTTGTAACTTTTCTTTAACTAGATTTTACTTTTTTCCTGTCATTTAAAAAAAATTATTTGTACTTTTACAGGTGAAATGGACCATTTACCCGAGGTTGCATTTTATATGGTTGGACCAATTGAAGAAGTAATTCAGAAAGCAGAAAAACTTGCTGAAGAGTCATAAAAACATGACTAGAGACATTAGTTAATTAAGACATTGAAGAATATTATGGAAATTAGATGTATCATTTGAAAAATAAATCTCAAATTTGTTGAATACATATTTCAGCAGTTCATCCTCTAGATTGTAAAGGTCTGCACTCCAAGCTTTTTCAGAAAATAAAGTTTGTATAATAAATCTAAGCCCATGCCTTTGTGACTTATTTTTAACATTAGTTTTATTAGCTTAATTGCCTTATAAAAACACTCTTCAGATAAAAGTACACAAATTCTTCATTACACTACAAATAATGTTTTACTATGAATTGATTTTTGAGACCTCTTAAAGAGCCATGGGGATTCTTGGCTTCATGACCAAATGAGAATTGGATTTTATTCCATGAAAAAATGGTTACTTTAAGCTTAATGCTTTTATAAATCATCTGCATTGGATGTACTCACTGATATGATGTGGACACTTTGATTAGAGTTCTAGCTTGGATGTTATCTACCGTGGTAAATTTAGGCATCTTCTATCCCAAGTAATGTGATTTATAAAGTTATATTTAATTACTTAAGAATTAGTTTCACTGTTTTATATTTTTTTTAACTTAATCTATTAATTTCTAAGTTTGATTTCTTAGTTTGGTTACTTTGTGCAGACATTATATACATTTGTCTTGGAAGGGCAGATGACTAGAGTAATTAAATTCTTGAAAATTGTATAATTATTTAATGATTTCTTACTTACAAATAAAGTTATTTAATTATGATAAATTATAAGAAAATTTAAATTTGAAATATAATATAAATGTATTTTACAAGACCTCTCGGGATTATAACATAACCAATGTATGATCCAGTATATTATAAAAAATTATATTTTACTTATTATAATAGTCTTAACTATTCACTATAAACACATATTGTAGCCCTAATAATTCATGTAGTTAACATTCTTTTCAAATTGATTATATTAGATTAATAAATTTTTTTAATAGATTGTACCTGTGATCATTAACCTCATTGGCCATTTCAGAAGTCTTACTAATTGCCCTTGGTATTTTTGTTCAAAATTATCTGATTTTGCCAAGATACCATAAGTATTTACATATAATTTAGTTTCCTATGTTGTGACATTTTTAGTATCTTTAAAAGATAGAATTACTCATGAATTTCGATAGTCTTAAAGTAATTTTAGATGAAAGATTAATAAAAGAATCTTTTTTTTTATATATATAGTTAAATAATTTTTTGTGTATCTTCTTGATTCTATAAATAATCTTTAAAAGTTTGCTTCCACACTATTTAGATTTTATTCAGTTTCTTATTTCAGTTATAACCATGCTGCAATTAATATCAAATGGCAAAAAAATTTATCATTTAGATAAAATGACAAAAATAATTAGGATTATATAATTGTTAGTTGCTCTTAAAGAAATGTTACTAGTGTAACAGAATGCAACATTCTTAAATTTAAACTGCAGAAAACTCATATTTAACAAATTAAAATAAGCAGTTGCATTTTCCAGTATTATATATTTGTTAAGCATTTACTGTTCTACTTTCTCTATTAACTAATTAAATGGTACCTTTTATTTGGAAATCTTTGATACTTATATTTATGAATTTCATAAATACCCATTAGTCAAATTATTACATTTATGAATAAATGAATTTTTACTTGTATGTTGAATATGTGATGTCCAGTCATATCAGGTGGTTGAGTGTTAACATACAAGAAGGGGCATGGAGATATGAATATTCAATTTGGAAAATATTTGCCAAGATTTTACTTATAAATATTTGCATAAATTAGAAAATATTATTTTTCATTTTGAGAATTAAATTCCTTCTGGAAATTTTAAGAAACTTGAACTTATTTAATGGATCCAGAGCAAGATAAAGCACGAGATTAGTCTTTGTATCATGCAAGCATTTCCTCAATAAGAATTTTAAAAATCTAGACAAAAAAGTGCAAAAGCTCTGGCATAATTTTTTTTTCTTTCTGCAGTCTATTATTCTATTTTATTAACTTATTTATATAAAATATGCTTTAAGATTGTGATTTTTTTTTTCTGTATAAAATAGCCATCTAGCTATTCAAATTTCTGCATAATCATGTTTTATGATGGCATATAGGAATATAACATTTTTTTCCAATTCAATCAAGAGTCAGCAGAACATTGAAGTATTGAAAATATTGTAGTCTGAAATCATAATTTGGTAAATGAATAAATCTTTTGATGAAATCTAGACTTCTCAACTTTCCTATAATTCTGTCTTTTTAAATTTTTTTTTCTGGGAAAATATCTAGAGTTTACTACTGAATCTTGTCATTTAACTAAGTTGAATTCGAATTAAATTTGAATTTTTGTAGTTTGTGCGATCTTGATACTGATCATTTATGTAAATAGTGCAGATAATGAATGGCTTTAAAAAAAAGATGAAGTTTGATTTTTCAATTTTATTGATTGAACTGGAATTTTAAATAATAGTATTCTTCATTCATAGTAATTTATAAATGTAAAAAAGCAATTTGTGAAATTAAAGTACTTATATTAAATAACAAGTAAATTTTGATACTTATCTTTTGTTAGATTACATATTTCATTATTTAAATGCATATTATAGTTGAAAATTAAAGAATTTCCATAGTGATGGGTTAATTTAAAAATGAAATTGTAATAACAAATTTTCAGCGTAATAAAAATTAGTAGAGTTTATGTAGAATACATTTTCTGGTATAACGACGAGCAGTTAAATAAAATTTACATGTATATGCGATTAAAATAACTCGAAATATTAAGGGATCACCAACATTCTGCAATTTTTACTTGTTTTAGGTTCTTAAGTGTTTGCAGCTAAAAATAGTGCAGAAAATTATCCAACTTCTAGATAAACCAATAAACTGTTTAAAATTGGATTATTTTTTCAGTATAAATTAATACATATTTTAAATATTCTTTTCCAAATTTAAGATTTTTTGATAAATGCAAATGAAAGTGAAAAAACATTTTCTAGTTTGAAGAGGGCGGGTGGGAGGCAGTAGTAAGAGTTCAAGCATTGGTGCTTTAATATTTGCGAAAATCTTCAGACATTCACAAACGTATGAGTAATGAGGCAGGTATTATCTATATAGTAGTCTTTTAACCATGCAAGCAAGTTCCAAGAATTCCCTTTTTAGCATTTCTCCCTATAAAATAAAATATTTTTAATGGCTTCGATTTAATTTTCTATGACAAACTGAAATAATAAAACGTTTTAATTGTAAGTAATTGCACAAGAATTGGTTTCGGTATTTTGTGCGTTACAAAATTTAAATTTCAAAATAATTTTAAACAAAATGTTTTTTAAAAATGCACAATTAACTCATTGTAAATACTTTTATACGAAATTTAGCATAGTCAGTTAATGCCGGAAGGAGGGAAACCATATTAATCAGCAAGCAAATTTGAAAACATAAAAAAAAACACTATTAATAATTTTTTCAAAATTTGAATAAGTTTGAGTTAATAGCTCTATAAAAAGAGAACAACTTTAAATGAATTTGAAAATACCGAGAAAAAAAATTAGTCTTTCCCCATCTCCTAAAATTGCTAGGTCCTGGGCAATTGCCTGTTTGATAATGCAGCCCGAATAATGGAATACTACTGCCATCAAAAACGTGAATATGCGCAAAAGTTGCAGATACTAATGCCGTGTTCACACTCAGCCAGTTATAAGATGGCAAGTAATTGTCCCGACGGGACAAATACAAGCCGCTGTATTGTATTTTTTCATACTGCGCATGCGTTTGTAGAATTTGGCGGATTTTTTTGTGGCGTGAAACAAATTGATCACTTATATTAATTCCGATATTTTTTGTTCTTTCTAGTGCGAGATTGTGCTTTTCTTAACATTTTATTTGTCCTTTCTTTTCTAAAGTTTTCCAAATTTAGGTATGTTGACCTTTTTTTTTTCTAAATTATTTTACCATTTATTTTTTGTGTGTGTCTAAATATCCATTTTTTTAATACGATATGCAGTGAAAAAGAAAAATTCAGGAACGCCAAAACGGGAATTTGTAGTCGAGCATGGAATGCCTGAATCTATCTTATGAAACTGTGGCATACATCCCTTTCTACGCATGCGTTGCCTACTTGCCGTCTTATAACTGGCCGAATGTAAACCTGGCATAAAGTAGAGTTTATTTTCAGCCAGTTACAATTCATTTAGTAAGATCATGCATGTGCAGAAACTGTACAGTACTTGCCCCGTCCAACCAAGCACTTGTTATTTTCTGCTCTTTTAGCGCATGAACAATCTTCCTTCTGCGCATGCGTTATTTCATTGGAAT
>JAPMOR010053376.1:38706-63497 GCA_026543865.1 Argiope aurantia | reverse complement strand
TCGTTTTGGCGGAATTGTTTAGTTACTGGACTGCTAACCAAAAGGTCCCAGGTTCTATCCTAGCGCATTCGCATACCACTTCATATTTATCAAGGGATTACATTCTTTTTGTAAATAATCGTTATATGATATCAATTTCTTGTAATTTTGTCAATAGAAAATTATGTGAGTGTGGAAGAGATAATTCAATACAGAAAACTATGAGAGTTCATCTACCCTTGCGCACTTCCATTTTCGCTCAGTATGTTTGATAATGTTCGTCCAAAAATGAATTATCAAATAGTATCTGCAGTAAATGATCGGCAATGTTAAATTATTTGATCTTGAGTGGGGGAAATCATTGAAAAAAGCTAAATGAAACATTTTTGGTTTAAATTAGAGAGAAATACTCGCTAAATTATATGAAAAAATTTCAAAAATCAATATTAAAATATAGAACGCAAGGATTAAAAGTTTGATTATCAAAACTTTTTGGATCAACAGATTATTTTTTATGCTTTCTCAAAACTCAATAATTTACAATAAACATTCAAAATAAATGTAATTAAAATGGCAATTATTTCATATATTCAATATTGTATTAGATTTTTTTAAACGATCATCAGAAACGATGCGAAAAGCAAATATGTCCTAAAAATCACCCATTAACAAAATATTAAATAAAAAATATATTTTAAAATTTTAGTTTTGAGATGCATTGAGTCACCATTAAGAATCTATATACCAAATTTCACGCTTATAAGGGCTATAGATTCGTTTGGTCACTGCACATATACACATACATAAATATTTCCTTTTATAAGTATAGGCAAGAATACTAGTATAAACGTTCAAGATAAACAACAATATGTTTCCTAAACAATTCGGATGCTTTATAGCGGGAGCATTAAAATTTAGTGGAAACAAAACCTGATTAACAGTATTCACTTTTTCTTTTTTTATTGCATTTAGTAAAAAATAATAAATAAATGACGAAATCTTATCATTTTTCATCGAGAAGTTCAAAGAGTTGTGGAAAAAAAAAAGCACCTGTTTTATAGATAAGAAACAAATAAGTTCAGCAGTCATTCAGATAACTAAGCGATATGAATTCCGGATCTTCAATGAAATAATGGCTGAAATAAGTCCAATCAATCGCGCAAATGTTCTAATGCTTTTATGTATTTGTATTCTACTAAACCTATGTCTAAAACCTCACTAATTCTTTTATTTAAACCACTGCCTAAGAGCCCTTTTTTGCAGTTATTGACCTCATGTTCTAAAGCAAAAATAAGTGTTCCGACATGTCTTACCTATTTTAAAAGTTCGTCTGATGACTTTTATATCACACTGTATAACATTACTGATAATAAACGTAGCATTAGAAGATATTAGTATTCAGCGGGAGTGGTATCACCAAAAACTTTTTCGCGTACTCTCGAATAAACTTGTCAAGGCCGAGATCGCCGTACACCTTGGCGTACAATAGTTACGAAATATTAACTTTTGGCGTGAATTTAGCATTTTTGCTGAATCTGTGTGATCGTTGCTTGGCGAGTTATTAGGTAATTAATCCCTCGCATGCGTTAATAGTATCTAAAACTCAATTTGTGTTTTAAGCACATTTTTCTTAACTGATTGAAATAAAAATTTCATGCAAATTGTATTTGTAATCACAAAATCCCATTCCAAATTTGATATGTTTAAGTCATTGTAATATTGACTTACTTTCGTTTACATATTTCTAAAAGTGTAGAGCGACAGACAATCAGCCCATAATTGGATTTGGCTCAAAATGTGACAAGTGTTTACACTATAGATGCTAAATCTGTGTGCCGAATTTTATTTATCTAGCCCTCTTCGATATGTAATTATCGTATTAACTTATATTAAACAGTTAGACTTCTTCTGAACAGATTTTATTTAAGATTTGATAGAAATCTGCAAATTTGGTGTAAAGACCGCATACAAAATTTCAACTGCCTAGCTCAAAGCGTTTTTGAGTTAACATAGTCACAGACAGATGGAAAGACATTTTCCATAAATGCGATTTTCAAGCTTAGGGAGGTCTAAAAAGTAGAGATTCGTCAAAATCTTCGAATTTTTTTTGACGATTACTATTACTTTCTTTACGCCACGTTTACGACAAATTAAAAATTACCAAAGCTAGAAGAATATACGTATATCTGAAGAAGAGAATGACAATAGAAAATTGATTTTATTAAAGAATTCTTTTAAAAAAATGAAGTATCAACAATTGCTTGCATTCATGCGGTAGTATGATGCGGAAATTTGAAGAAGGTGAGCATCTTGCCATCAGAGGTCCCTCAATTAATAATTCTCATGGGTTTCATTTCTTTCATTTCTGCGTTGTAATTTGGAATGAAGTTTGCAAAGTTATTACCCATGTTATTTCTGCAACCAGTAGATATGGTCTTCTCCTTCAAATTTCTCATATACCGAGACAATACACCTCAGTCACCTGAAAAATGGGGGTGAAAACTTTTGGCATGGTGGCTTATCATCGCCTTAAGGTAGATACAAGTTGCCATTCACAACATGGATTAACTAGGAGTGGTCTCCCAAAAACTTTCTCGCATACTCTCTAATAAACTTGTCATG
Source organism: Argiope aurantia (assembly GCA_026543865.1). NCBI lineage: Eukaryota > Metazoa > Arthropoda > Arachnida > Araneae > Araneidae > Argiope > Argiope aurantia. The sequence goes on along the minus strand of JAPMOR010053376.1, from coordinate 60,896 downwards.
CCAGAGAACGCCTTATATGGCATTAGCGTACAATAGTTACGAAATATTAACTTTTGGCGTGAATTTAGCATTATTACTGGATCTATTGTGTCATCCCTGGCGAGTTATTTGGCGACCAATCCCTGGCATGCGTTAAAAGTATCCAATAATCCAATTTGTGTTTTAGATACTTTTAACGTATTTCAAAGCCCATTGAAAGAAAAAAATGGACACAAAACTGCGCTTGTAGTCACAAAATCCCATACCAAATTTGATATATTTGAGTCATTGAGTTTTTTAATTATAGCGTTTCATGTTTCTGAAAGTACATATAGACCATCAATGAATCCGTAGTTGGATTTGGCTCAAAATTTGACAGGTGTCTACACTATAGATGTGGAGCGAATTTTATTTGTCTAGCTCTCTTCGTTTTGTAATTATCATTTTAACTTAAATTCTAACAGCTTGACAGACGGACTTCTGATCAAATTTTATTCAAAATTCGATAAAAATCTGCAATTTTGTTGTAAAGACCGTATACCAAATTTCAACCGCATTTTTTTTATTTATCTTTGACACAGATAGACGGATATTTCAAAAATGTGTTTTTCGAACGCAGAAGGTCTGAAATGTGGATATTTGTCACAATATCGAGTGCGAAATTTGTGGCGATTACTATACTTTATCTAAACTAGAAAGCAAAAATGCATCAATATTTATGCAAATAATGGCTTTCTGTATTTGTTAAAAATCACACGGGACAGTTTGTATTTTTTTAAAGAAAATCTTTTGATGCAATAGATGGTCTTGTTTCATTTACAAATAAGATTTCAGAAGATATTATGTTGATATTCTGACAAGTGCTAAAATTAACTAATTTTACTTTCTCACATTTCCTAGAACGTAGTTTTCAACAATTGATTTGGCATTTCATGATTTTAAACGTTGTTAAGAATATTTTTTTTGTTTTGTTATTAGTGATTCAAATTCTTATTTATAAACACTAAATGAATAACGAATGATATTAATAATAAAACTGTTGCTATGAAATTTCATAATCTAAAAAAACAGTAATAATTATTTATTTAATTTTCTTATGAATTATTTATTTCTAATAAAAATTATAATGGATTATTTATTTCTGGAAATAATTTATTTCTTAACATCGATGAGTGTAGCAGTTAACGGCCAGTTAAAATAATGAAAGGAATTCAGTTCGATGTTAGAGAAAAAGTTGCTCGCCTTTATATTGTCGCTTAGTATTGTATAATTTGTATGACATTTTAACTGTCAGCAATCATTATTACTCTTTTTAAAAATAAAGATAAAACATTTTCGAATTGCAATTAAAAATGAAAAAGAAATGGTGATATCTTTTTTTTTATCACCATGCATTAATTCCTTATGATCATGATAAAAGTTTAATAAATTGAAGAATTACAAGAAATTGCATGACAGAAATTTATAATATAAATCACTGTATTATTATTATTTTGTACTTTAAAATATTAATTCACCAGAATTAAATTTTGCTAAAAAAATAATTCTTTTTTTTTCCCACTAAGAATAATGAATTATTTTCACCAGGACTACAGCAGACGAACTATTATCCCGTTAACTATATTTGATGGTCTCAGATTGTTGCGTTCGTGAGTCAGGTAAAATTGAATGCAGACAATCTTATTTTCAAACAAAGGAAACTGTGTCTCAACCTGATTTTAAATCAGCTTTAAGACATTTTCAAACTGGTAGAATTATTAAGACGCCACTGAGATTCAAAATTTAAATTTTGTCGTCATTTACTTCCTACTTCTAACGTAATGTTCGTTACTGGTAGGGGAATATATGATGTGACATAAATTATAAATATTTCATTTATAAGTAACTCACGAGTAGTTTAATAATTATAAATAGTTGTTAATGCTTATTGGCAACAGTGATATGTTATTGAATTGTTGGTTTTGTTGTTTCTAAAGATACTAAAGTTTGAATAAATATAAGCTGGTGTTAATTTGGTAATATTATTTATAATGTAGTAAGATTTCGCTTAATTAATAGTAAGTTTGTCTGTATTCCATTTTTGTTGACACACGAACGTAACAAGATTAATTAACGAAAGTTGTAGAACAAAATCTTATACATACTGGCAGCATTTTAGAAACGAAATTAGAATTATCATTTGCGATATACTTTAGACTTAGCTTTATAATAATATCAGAAATTTTGTTTCCTTGTAATGGGATCTTCTCTATTCATAATGCTCACCAACACTGAAATAAAAATTAATCACCAAAATCGGAGTGGAACGAAGCGATGCATTAAAAAAAAATGCAATGCTTAAAAAAAAAAAAAAAAAAAAAAAAAAAACGCAGAAAGAAAATATTAACAGTAGCCTTCAATTTGGCCAGTGAAAATATAATGAATCAGCAAAAATATAAAATAATAAAACTGTCAGACCACAGCTCATTGACCTTTACTATTTATTTATGCATAGGTTTATTCTCATACCGATAAATCACAGAAAAAAAAAACTACGTCAGTTAATACCGCCAAATTAGAAGTTATTATATTCCATCTGATAATGATGCAGACAAAAGGGCAGTGATATTTTTTTTAACTCCGCCTAGCGGTACAGACGGTGGTGGACTATTATATATACTAATAATTGTTTCCCATTAACCGAATACCAAGGAGCGCTTTCTTCGGCAGTACGAGAAAATGAAAAATGTACTTTTCCATTATACTGGCGCAGGCGATAAAGTCGCCAATAATGATGCAACCAACGCCAAACGGAATATCGCCGGTATAATGGTTTGTAATATAAAGATTTGTTCCGGCGACTGTGTGCTTGGTCTGCTTGGCGAGATTTGCGCCGGTATAAAGGAAAAATACCTCATTTTCTTTGACTGGATACAACAATTATGCCATGCTCTCAGAATGATATATAACATTGAAAAACGCTATATAATTTCAAAACGAACAGTATTCTTTATCTTTTTCACTTGTGCTATTAAAATTCTTTGAAAATATACTAAATTTTCATTCCCAAATAATTGTTCTATGATGTTTTTATCAAATAATTCATTTTGTATTTACATCAAATTATTAAAGCTTCATCACAAAAATGTATTGTAAAACAAAAAGAATTTTAAAATAATTACATGGGACTATTTTAATAGTCTAATTTCAATAAATGAGCGACTCTGCATAAAACTCAGCTCAGACAGCTTTAAAGAAGTAGTTTTTTTAATTTTAACAAATTAACGTGCAATTTACTTTTATGTAATAAATCCAGCTCTTTACAATTTGCCCGAATTTCTCTGTTATAGACAAACGACATAGCTAGAAAAATCATTAAATGCTATTTATATTAATTGATATTAATATTATTGATGTAATGATAATATTATATTAATCAATTAATAATTAATTTATAGTATAATTTAAAATATAATTTAATAATTGAGAATAGTAAAAGTAGTACTACAGAAAAAAATTAGTGAATAAATATAAATATAAAGGTTATAACATTATTTAAATTCTTTCTTTTTTATATTAAGTATACATGAACTAAGAAATTCAGAGCCAATTATCAATTGTATGTTTGAAAAAAAAAGGGGATATAAAAGGAACTTTATTACTATTGACTTGTTTTCTGTCCTGAACACATTTCTTTTATGTATAAGAATAAACATTTTTAAAAAATGCGATTTGTTTCTAAAATTATTTTTGAAAAGACGCATTTTATAAGTCTATAAATGTTTTAAAAGATTCTTATGAATTAAAAATAATTTTAAAAATCTTTTTAGAAATTTTTTATATATATTTTGTACATATTCGAGAGCAGCTGTAATTCAGACGATATTTTCATTTTTCTGAATTAAAATATGAATTTTTTTTATTTTACTCACATAATGTAAACATATCTTTTTTTATACATAATTAGAAATATATTATTTTTTTAGAGATGCATGCAAATTTCACAAACTTCGAAAAAATTTCATGAAATTTTTTTTTAATGTTATAATAGGCTATCATATACTATTATACTTGTTGCTTTCCTCGTATTATTCCACCTAGATAATTTTCGTCCAGTAGAATTATGTCGAATATTTTTTCTCTGTCCAAAAATAACTCAACACTCACACTGGTTAATGATTCCAGATGTGCTGGGATTACATCTGCGGGCAAAATCTTCCAATTTTGGGATCTAGTTGCAAGGTCGTTGGCATCATTCAGCGAAAAATATAATTAAAAAACTTTACTTTCAAAAAACTCTAATAAAAATAAAATTTTAAAAAAATGCCCTACTTTTTTTTTCAGCTGTAATTCATCAACTGTTAGATAATATATTTTTTCTTATCTCGGTGTAATGGAGAACGAGGGATTTTATTTCAGATTAAATCTGATACTTTGTTTCATTTATGATAACAAAAAATTATTCTTACAGAAAATATGGATTTGTTCTGATTTCTACTTAATTAAAGAAAAATTTTAAAAAGTTTCTGTGAATTTTTTAATTTTCATACGAATTTCTTCGAAAAAATTGTAATAATCTCATTCGCTTAGAAATCTGAATTTAAGAAAAATGCATTATAATAATAGTACGTCTTTAGTACGTCGTTAAAGTGGCCGCTCAAAATTGAAATAATATCGCAACTTGGTTCAAACTGCGGTCACCTATTTATTTTTTCCTTAAAATATAATGATTTACTAGATCTAAAGCTTTCTAAATATTCACTTATTATGTATAATTTGTTTTATATTTTATTGATAAGATTAGATGTTATAAAATATGACGAGTCTGAAAATCTCTGTTGTATCTGCAGGATTTGTTTTGCCAGAGCAGACTTTGTTTGCAAGCTACTTGAAGATTCAGTCTGGGATCTTCATCTTGGATACCTTCGTCATTACCAATGAAAGAAAACCATATTATGAAACATTTGTTGAAACAATGAAAATGACCTGATTTTCTTTACAGAAGAGAATATATTATTTTAAAATAAACTATAATCCAGGTTTGGTAGTAGTTCTAGTTAGTAGAAGTTCTTACTTTCTGGTAAATTCGATCGAAACTCGAGATTTTAATGAATCTCCACATTTTATCCATCTCGTAGAAACATAGTATTTTTGGTATTAAGTCTGTATGGTGAATTTTGATATATAGAATTACGATCAAATTTATAGATTGTTTCAAATTTTAGATGAAATCCATTCACAGGAAGTCTATCTGTCTAGCTGTTAGAGTACAAGCGAACTCGATAACTTCAAAACGCAGAGAGCAGGGCAAATAAAATTTGGTATACAGGTTTAGCTTTGAAAATATTGATACTTATCATCTTTTGAACCGAATTCATTAAACGATTGACCGTCTATCGATCCATATTTTCAGCATAATGACTTAAATCAATGAAATTCGGTATGCTATCTTGCGACTACAATGTAATTTCGTGACAAAATTTTAAAAAGAGGTACAAAGTCATCAAAATGACGCTCAAAATACATATTCTCGATATAAATTCTGTTAAAAAATAAGTCTAGATTCCTGCCAAAAGTTTACAGGGTGGTTGGTGAAATTCTTTTAAACCTTATAAGTTCAAAAGGCGTCTCGTATAACCGGGGAAATATCGTATACCTGTAATAAAGTGATTATACTCAATGTATTGAAACATGCTTGGAATGGAAGTATAATTTCCATTCCATCTTTATTTCATGGCATAAATAAATTATAAGCTGATTTATCATAAGCATCCATACTTAGCGGATCTGATACTGTAGCAGCTGTGCCAGTATCAACTTGGAATAGTATTTCAAAATGTGTTTCGATATCATTAGCAGTTGTTCATATATTTATTTAACTGGTGAATGAATACCTTTAGATTTTTTTCTTCTTTTCGAAATCCAAAGCATTCGAAATGTCAGAAAATTTTATTCTCAGATCTCTCTGAATTCAAAAAGCCGGATTTGGAATTGTATCTCTTTATGAACATGATAATTCAAGGATGGAACGAGTTGGAAAGATGAAAAAAGGTATGTGATTTTCATAACAAAATTGTAAATCTGTATTAAATTTTTGGTGAAATCTGACAGGTTTAGTTTAATTACATTAACATTTCGTCTCAAAACAATGATGGAGATATTTTCAAGCCGACTTCGCAATTTTGGGCTGTTGGCCCCTCCTCCAGGTTTCCGCATCACACTAGTGGGGAGATGTTTGGCACACAACGTCAGATTTAGCGTGCACCAAGCTCTCATACCCACCGGATCTTTAATTGGACCAGGATTCGAACTTGCAGTACTTTTGTCAAGATGACACTTCACCACTAGGTTACCTTGGCTTTAAACTCCGTCAAAGGACAGATTGTCTGTTTTTTTTTTGTTTTGTTTTTTTTGTCCAAGCACATGCCAACACGATAAATAAAAAATAACACTAGTTAGATGGTAGTAATTTAGGATACGATTTTATCACTAGAATTGTAGATTTCTAACTAATTGTAGATAGATCCTTTATTGATTGACTGTCTGTCCGACTGCCGTTTTGTGCGCATGTGAATACTAACATTCTAAAACGTACCAAATTAAATCAATAAATTTTAGAATTTGATCTCAATGTCAAAATTTTATATCTGTATCAGAATTTGGATCTGATCAATCTACAGTAGGTACTTAAAAGCCTCTTCCGTTCTCTTATTATGTTATGAAGTTAAATAAAAAAAATAACCCATCACTTAGTATTAGCATATGAGAAAGGTTAAGGAAGAACAATTACGCTGGTTACTTTTCAGCTACCTTTTTGAGGGGGGGGGGAGATTAGCATATTCAATGACGGATATCCGACTAAACAACCAACAATCTAGCTAGGCCACTAGGCTTCGAAAGGGCTGCAACAGGTTAAATAAAGAATTTTATTTTCTTAGTTTCCATATAAATAAGTTTGTAAAAAATACAGAATCTACGAATTATAAAATATTATGATAATATTAACATTTTCCAAATATAATTGGTCCTTATATATCTCATTACGTATTAGAATTTTTATAATGACTGAAGATCTGTTTCAATAATATTGTGAGAAAACGTAGATGACGTGCAGCCTGGAGTCATAATAGATAAATAAAAACTAACACATTTTCACAAAACTTGATAAAATAAAAAATTAACCTAAAATAAAATATTAATATGTGAAAAATACGTGAAACGTGGAACTAAATTGGTCAATTTAATAAAAAAAGTCTCATAATGTGCTATAGTTAGGACTACAAAATACCTAAATCTGCCATTGAGCGTTTTACAATTTGTATATACTATAGAATTATGTCATTATTAGGTAAACCTACTATTATTTAAAAAAAATGATAATCATTATCGAAAGAGACCATCCTTACAATTTTCAAGAAAACGTCACGTTACGGTCCATTACATTTAAGATTGTAATGTTAACTAAAGGAACATCACATTCGTGTTTGTAGAGCTTCGTCAACCGCCTAATTAATGTGAAAAAAATGTGAAAAAAACAATATCAAATATATTTTTTTTGAAAATCTTAGTGGTGAAATTATTAAAAAAATTGACTTCCGAATTAATATCACCAAATGAGGCCTAAATGAATACTTTTTCCCATGCTAAAGATTCCAAAGATAATTCAATAACTTTCCATCATAGGGCGACTTGTAAAATACGTAAAAAATAATAATCTTTGGAATTATGTTTTTTCCAGATTATGAATTTTGAATTTTCGACACTATGACTTAAAAGTTAATATATATACAATTAATAATTTACTAAGTTAAAATAATTTTATAAAAAATAACAAATACCTCGCATTTCATAAAAAATAACCAATTTGGTTTATTTTTTAACATATAATAAGCGTATTAAAGGAAGTAAGAAACAAATAAATAATATCTAAAAAAAGAAAGAGGAAAAGTCATTCTAAATTTGAATATTTCAAATAAATAGAATTAGAAATCTCAGCTAAAATATAAACAGCATATTTTTACAAGCAATAATAAATATTAGGTAGGTAATAGAAGAAATTTTATCAAATGACATAATCTATAATTTATATCAAGGAATTACTTGGATTTCATAAATTTCGATATAAGCAAATACATATCAGAAATTTAAAAAAAAAGCAAGGTATTTTATTTTTAACATTTGAAATAAATCGAGTTAACTTTTAAAAAAAAATTCTGCAAAAAAAAAAAAAAAAAAAAAAAACCCTACCTAGTTATACATTTTAAAAGTGACATTTTGTTTTAAACATTTGAAGAACATAGAATTAACTGCTTAACAATTTCCACAAAAATTAATTAATAAGAAACCTAGTTATAGATTTTAAAAGTGACATTTTATTTTTAACATCTGTAAAAAATTTAGTTAATTTTTTAAAATTTCCACAAAAAAGATATAAACAACCTAGTTACGCATTTTAAAAATTGCATTTTCTTTTTAGCATTTGAAGAAAATCGAGTTAACTGTTTAAAAATTTCAGCAAAAAATATAAACACTAGTTTTACTAACAAAAATAAGTACTAAATAATAACTAGAAATGTTTTTTTGCGCGTTGACGTATTCTACAATTTACGTCAAGAAGTTACTAAGTAGCCAAAATCAGGCAAACTAGCGTCAGTAGTTAAAAATAGCAAACATTTATATCACGGTGGTTATACTTAACTTCTGATAAGAAAGTATGTTTTATTTATATATCGGTTTCATATTTTAAAAAATTTTAAAGAATTGTTAAGATAACAAATTTTAGACTCAGCGTCTGTGAAACGTATGCTTTACGATTGCTTTTAAAAGTGATACTCTTTCAATTTTTTTCATCGCCAAACCAAGATTAAAGAGTAAAAATGATTTTAAAAATATCAGTAATAATGCAAATTCAAAACTTTAATCTAAATAATATTACTTTAAAATATTTTAGTCGAAAATTAAAAGCTTTTATGAAGCACAAATGTTGCCTATTTTGAGTTTAATATCATTTTGTTATAAAAACAATGCAGGTAATATATTTTCCTGCAGAAATCAATGGACGGTACCAGGATTTGAAAAAAAAGCTTTTAGATGGGTAAGTTATTTTATTTTATTTTTTTTACATATATATATATATATATATATATAAAATGTTTTTACTTTGTAAGGATGAAATTCTGTAAACGATTTTTTTCTCATTTTTAATTAATAATAATATTCTTTTATTTATTAAAATCTTTTTTGCTTTGTAAAGATGGAATTTTATAAATGATTTTTTATCTCTTTTTCGTATCTTAAGAGTTCCATTGTTTGTTTCCTGACCAAAATGGAAAATAAAAAGAACATTGGATATTAATTAATGATAAATAAAAAAAAAATTCAATTGCAGGTTGTTATTGAAACAAATTCTTATAGAAACTTATGCATCCAAAGTGATTTTTTTAAAAGATTTTGCTAATAAATATTTAAAGTTCTGAATGCAGAAGATATTGTATATATATCTTAGCGATCCTATCATGATTTTGCATGACTCTTTTTGCAGTGGGTACCCTTAATTTAAAACTCCGCGTAAAAGAATATTACGGTCACAGACATTTTCACAGCTCTAATTTGTCTTAAGTTTTAAAATATTTGCATAGAAAAGAAATTTAATGATATGCATGATAATATTTTAGGTTTCAACTGTCTATTTTTATTAAATTTCTAAAATTACTCTTTAGTCTTTAGTAGCAATAAAACGCACACAAAAAATGCAAAAATGAAAAATATGCATACGAAAAATATTTTTAATCATGCATTTTATACATTTAATATGCGTGCCAAAAATGCATTTAACAATGCTTGTGAGAATAAATCCTGCAATTAAAACAATGAATTGTTGCAAAATATATTTAAAACATTACTAAACTTCGAGGAAAATGTATATGGAAATGAAATTGTTGGCATTGAAAATTTAAATTTTGAAGTTTAAAATCGCTTAAAGACAATTTCGTGCAATTATGTTTTCCAAACAATTGAAAACATAATCAATCTGACACATTCTTAGTTAGTATCTACAACCCAAGAAATAACTACGTTGATATCAAATTTGGTAATTTTAGCTTCAACGAATCATTGCAAATCATTACAAAAAATTTATATCATACATGTGTGCCTCAGACTGTTATAATGTCAAAAAAGAAAAAAAAAGTATTTTGATTTCGATTTGTTGAATCATTGACTTTTCAATATATTGCCATTAAATATTCTCAGACATCCCTCCCCCCCCCCCCCCCGAGAAAAAAGAAGCCTACAACACTGACGTAGTATGACTATATTAATCAAATGGAAATGAATTGAAAAAGTTTTGTAAACAGCTCAAAATATCTTTTGAGAATGTGAAATTCTAAATGAAATAATTTTTTACTAATAAAAGTAGATGTTTATAAATGTATGTATTAACGAAATTACTTTTCATATTCTTTTTTGTTTTTCGGTTTGATTAAATTCAGAGACAAAAAATTCATCAGTAAATTTAAACGTCCACTGTCATCTGTAACGCTGGATAGAATTAAAAATATCCCCGCCTTTTATCTGATTAATTAACGGAGGCGAAATCCCAACTTCTGTTTGGGTATTTTGCAACTGAAACATGTTTTTTATTTATGTTTAAATGATTGATTTATAGGTGGCCGAATAAAGCTAAGTGTGAATAGAAATTAATTATGGGATCGTGAATGTCACATTTTATTTACATTTTTTATATTGGAATGTGGCAAAGGGTAATGAGCTGAAGTTTGCAGCTTTCATCATTTTATATGTTTGTTAAGTATTTTCTTTCGGTATTTTTCCTGTATTTTGTATTTGACATAGCATTTTTTTTCTGTACTAAATCACTATTTGTTTCCATCGATTTTTAGTGATTAATTTTGTTTGAGTGATCGTGAGTTTTTTTTTTAATTCATAGAATTGCAGATCTTTATTATTTGCTTTTTTAATGTTACTATATACCAATTATAATTTTTCTTTTCATTTCTTAAGCACTTTACAAATGTACATGAGATTTTCTACTACATCTTTCGTTTGTTAATCTAAGAGAAATAGATTAAAGCACAAATTTTAATATCTATACTTATAATAAAGCTCAATGTGTGTGTGTGTGTGTGTTGGCGCTCTACAGGCCAGACCATTCAACCTACAGCTACCAAATTTGGCACGTGTATACCTTCGAGGCCGGGAATGTGCACCTGGGGGTTATTTTTTCGAATTTTTAACTAGAATTTTATTTATTTAAAAATTAAGCGAAATTTTGACGTGTTTCTGCTATAACTTCCGAAAATATTACCGCACAAAAAAAGATATTTACATGAAGTTAAAGATCAAAAATTTATTTTTTAAACAATACTAATGTTTTAATCTTAAAATTAAATTTCTATTTTTAATGAATTTTTAAATAAATATTTTAACTATGTTTTTCAATATTTTTTTTTTCGTAAAAAATAAAAATTAAAATTAAGCACGTTTCGCATTCATGGGAAAAATTTGACTTTTTTCAAAGTGTTGCCATCACATTGATTAAAGCTCCAATTAAAAATAAATTAAATCTTTTTAGAAATGAAATCTGCAAAAATATAATTTTCGGCACATGTTTGTAGGAAATGAAACAAATATGAAATATTATTTTTTCTAAAAAATAAATTCAAGAAAAATTATTTTATGATCTTTTACACTCTCTATACAGGGTGTTTATTTAGTCCCGAACCCATTTTGATGTTTAATGACTCATAAAATAATGAAAATATAAACAAACTTATGGCATTTATTGACGGAATAACTCATATATTTTCCTTTTCAGGTTTGAATATTTTTACTTTTGTAAATATCGTCTGCGCGTTTGGTTAATTTCAGATAATTTCATTTTCCAGTCTAAATATCTGTACTTTTCTAAATATCGTCTGCTTATTAATTGCATTTTTCTCTCTTTTGTTTTTGGCAACTATTGAAATGTTATGTTTACTTTTGATGTATTTGTTCTATGTAGTACTTTTGTATGTGATGTTTCATTCAAGCGGATATTAAGAAGAATGCATACACCGCAAGAGAAAGCACGGATTTTATGGTTGTCATAGAGTTAATTTCCAATCAACTAAATCACTGCCTTTTAAGAGTTAATTTCCAATCACTTAAACTGACTGATTTATGAAAATTTGAATATCACTATTCAATAAAAAAAAGGATAATTTTAGATTTTCCATCGATCGCTTCAAAGGAAATACGCCAATCAGCGCGCAGGTTTCTCAAGATTAATTGGACTAAGATTATGAAAATGTTGAGTTTTTCTAAATTTTTAACATTTAAAACTTCATAAATAAGTCTTAGTTCATCGTGGAAAATAGAAACATTCATTCATTTATTTAAAATTTGGTGTGTCCAGAATATTTCTCAGAATTTGATACCTTACTGCATTAAATTTAGACTTCATAATTTTTGAAATATATTTATAAGCAGGAACAAAATATTATTATTGATTTCATTTCAATCCTCTTGAAAGCAAAACTAAAAACTGAATTTTATGCTGAATTTGAGAAATTTTTGTTGAATTATTCTTTGAGATATTACATAAATTATGAAAAAATATTTTGTAGTTAACATAAGACTTAAATACCGAGCGATTCTGTTTGCAATACTCACATTCAATAATAATAAGAATTAATAAATAACAATAAAGATGATAAATAAAATAAAACGCTTGGTTTTTTAAAAAAATATCTTAATATTAATTGCAATTTCATCATTTACATTTTAAATTAAAGTTGAAGTTTTGTCGGAAATGTCAACAAATTAGCAAAATATATATAGTGAATTGAACGAAACGATCTAAACAACAGTATAAGTTTGGTATGACTATCAAAATTTGAAGATTAAAAATGTTTTGTTTGAGAATCCTTTAAAAGACCAGTTACTTAAAATATTTAATTGAAAATTGTTGCGAGCGGTAATACTGGCGAACCGGCTGGTCGCCAAAGGCGGCTAGTATATAATAAATGAATAAAGGTAAAAAAAATTAATATTCCGCATTTTAAATGCAGTATTATTGATAAAAAAGTTTTAAAAAAAAGCGGTAAAAAGTTTCTGAATGCACTTTTTTTTTTTTGGTTTTGTAACATTTTATTAATTTTCAATTTAATTACACCACATCATTTTAAATATAATTCATGAAATTTTTCCCTGTTGCCACAGATTTTGTAAAAATATTTCCATATTATTAATTCTCAGATTTAACATTAAAACATTTGCTATCTAAATGCTCAGAGAAGCACTTCATTCAATGTCAAATATATAGTCACAATATTACCTTTTATATGACATATTAAAAACTCATTTTTTCTTTTCCCCTTACTTTCAAATAATAATAGTAATAAAAGACATTAGTTATTTCACGTTTTCATCAGTTCAAGAAATGTTGACTAAAGAATTCAGCTAGAAAAAGGGAATAATAAAATAGAAGTAAAATTTATTTTACACTGTTCCAAATACTTTAATATAAAGTTCAAGAGCTCATACATAGTTCATACCGATGAAGTCTTGATAAACAGTCTAAATAAAAGGCGAAAGGATCATATTTTATTGAAAAATTACTTTATTTATTTAAAGAGACGATTAACTTTGCATTATCTAAGTGCAATATATTAAAAAAAAAGAAGGGGGAAAAGAAAGAGTAATTAAAAAATAATAATAAAATAAATCTTACCGAGGCCAAGCATACTGAAAAAAAAGTTCCCCTTTCTTAAATTTGCTTTGAAAATGTTTATGTAGAACTCTGCGGAGTTTCGATATTTATATAACTGTATATTAAAGAAAACAGAGCAATATTTTAATATCTTCCAAATTTAAATTTCAGTTGAATTTTTAATTAAGGCCATCAAAAGCAAATAAATTATTGAAATGAAATTCATCCAAAAGCAATTAAATAAGTTATTGAAAAAGAACAACAACGACAAAAAAGAAAATGTGACTAAGATTGAAAGCTTTTACTTGTTGCTGAGCAGAAAATATTTCTTTATATGTAAAACGCTAAGGTAGATAAAACAGAAGTCTTATTACTTACTAATTACTCATTGATATCAAATGATATGAATTTAACTTCTGTACATTTTTTCCCTTACTTCTGATATTTTTAAAAATTTAATTTGGAATACAATCTGTAACAATATTTTTTTAATAGTATGATAAAATTCGACCTTATTCATCGAAACATTCAAGCTCGTTTTTACTCCAGTTTTAAAATTGAGATAAAAAAATTTTCTTTTCTTATGTATTAATTCAGAAGAGAAATTTTCCTTTCAGCCTTTATTTTGTAGTATATAGACTTTTTATTTTATTTAGCCGAGCTGTAATTTATTGTAAACTTATTCAATTAAATTCATATTTTTCAAATTTATCATATAACAATTTAAATTCTTGAAAAAAAAATCATTTCATATTTATAGCTTAACTGTCTAAAAATGACAATAATCTGAGCGAGAAAGCTAGTCGCTGAAGGCTGAGAGTAAATGGTTGTTTAATAATAAAGCTGTTTTAATAATATGTAATAGTTGACGCTGTTTAATTAAAGCAATTTTAATGTTTGCTATTAATGCTAAAGATTACGGTACTGAGGAAATCGTCAGTATGGAGTTATGCATAAGAAATTTAATTGAAATTAAATACAGCCAATTTATCTCCCGAACCAACTGGTGACCAAAAGAGGCTAGTAATTAATATTTTTGAATTAGCTTTTAAGCACCTTTTATTCAATAATGCAATTAGATTAATTTTTAAAGTCTCTTTTATTTGATTTTACTTTTTAATGATATTATTAATTTGAATGAGAATGTGGTTACAGTTACGCAGCTGTGAACCATTTTATGGATTTCGGAAATAAACTGTTCTCAAGTGCGTGTAAGTTATTAAACAAAATAAAACTTATTTGCAACTAGCGGGAGTGGTCTCCCAAAAACTTTCTCGCATACACTCTAATAAATTTCTCATGCCAAAAAATACCTTAAATAACATTGGCTTACAACAGCTCCGAAATATTATTTGTCATGAATTTAGCATCTTTATTGAATCTATCATATCATCTTTGGCGAGATATTTGGCGACTAATCATTGACATGCGTTAGTAATATCCAAAAATCAAATTTGTGTTTCATACATGTTTTTCTCAACCGATTGAAACAAAAATTCGACACAAAACTGCACTTACAGTCATAAATTCTCATGAGAAATTTGATATATTTAAGTCACTGCATTTTTGAATTATCGATCTTAAATGTTTCTGAAAGTACAGATTAACAGATGGTTAAACCTTTATTAGTCAAACCCTTGGTATCTACGCTACAGATTTTAAATCAATGTGCCGAATGTTATCTATCTAGCTGTCTTTATTTTGTAGTAATCGTGTTAATTTATATTCGAACAGCCAGACAGATGGATTTCTTCTGGACAGATTTTAGTCAAAATTTGATAAAAACTTACAAATTTGGTTTAAAGACAGTATACCGAATTTCAACCGTCTTTGTTATCTTTGTTACAGACAGACTGATGGACATTTTCCAAAAACGTATTTTCGAACTAAGGAAAGTCTAAAACTCGAAGATTCGTCAAAATCTTGAGTTCGAATTTTTTGAAGATTGCTATACTTTCTCTAAACTACGTACGTACGCGAGAAAGTAAAAAAGACATAAAATTTAATAGCTAGAAAAAATGCTGCATTTTTCTTCTTCTTATTATTATTATCAAAATGAGTTATGCCCCCAAATGTCTGTTTGGAAGTTGACTTCATATTGTATCCTTTAACTTGAAAAGTAAATATTTTCGAAAAATTTTAAGCGTTAACTCCTTTTATTGTATTTGTTATCTCATGTATTGAGTTTAAGCTACAGATGTTGATTTTCTCATGTGAACTCAAGCGATGCTGTTATCGTAGTCAATATTAGCAGGGTTATTAACAATTATTGACAATAACTCATTTTATGGAGTGGGTGTAGACAGGATACATTAAATAAAGGTAAACTTTTTTTTTACAGATAAAAGAAATATTACATACTGATTTTTTTTTTCAAAATTAGATGATGTATTTCTTTATTGAAAGTTCGTTTGATATTTTTCCCTTCTGTCACAAATTTCCGTTAATGTACTGTATACAAACTCTATTATTACGCTTCTGCAGAAGTAATTTGTTGAAGTATTTTATTTGTATTCCAGTGAGTAATTCATGCTATTTTATTTAGCTTTGCCATCTTTTTCCTGAAAGTTTTGCTTTATAATATCGTTTATATTGTAATCTATTTAGAAATGAGTATGTACTGAAAATATGCGTATTTCTCAGTATCAAATAGAGCAATATTATTTACTGTATTTTTGAAACTTTGGAGCTATATAGTTTATTTTTATTACTTCAAAATTCCTCTTGAAATAAGTGCTAAACATTTCATATTTTTTAGTAAAAATTTCCATTTGAAACATCGTTTATTCATTTATATGTTGAGAAAAGAATCAGTAATGAAAATATATTATATACCTTTTTTTAATATCAAATGTTTCTTCTGAATCTTCTTGTTTCATCTGAATATATATAATTATATATATTTTTGCTACTTCAAAATTAATAACAATAAAATTAAAATAATAACCAATTCAAAAAATTTTAATTAATTTTTTTTGTTTTTTTATGTATTTAAAAATGAACTAGCAGTAAAGAAGTATTGAATTCATAGTTCATTATCAATAGTATGAAGGCTATTTTATATATTCGAAATTTTTGTTCTATCAAAAAATCACTATTAAAATACTATACTAAATCACTATTTATATCACGATTATCACGATTTATATATTATCTTAAATTACTATTAAATAATTTATTTTCTGTGCTGTAAATAGATTTTTTAATAATCGAAATACTTTAACTAAGCATCATAAATATGACTTCTTTTCTTTGATGGTTTAAAAAGATATTCCTTTCGAACGATTTTTTTTCCATCTATACTTATATAAAGCTCAATGTGTGTGTGTGTTGGCTCTCTACAGGTCAAACCGTTTGACCTACAGCTACCAAATTTAGTGCATGTATAACTTGGAGGTCGGAAATGTGCATCTGGGATGCCTTTTTTGAATTTTTAATTAGAATTTTAATTATTAATTAAAAACTAACTTTTCCGCCAAAAAATCTTTTCATTTTCCCCACCGCCAAATGAGTAGGTTTCAGTTTTCTTCCCACGCTAATGAGGCTAGGCTTAATATTTTTCCGCCGATTATTTCAAACGATTCTGTTTATATTCTTAATGTTTGATGCATTTAAAATTAAACATTGCTAATTAATCGATCTTTCAGATTCATTCTGAAGTATTTTTGAATTAAAATAAAACAGAATAAAGGAAATTAAAAATATCTAATCTGCATAGCGTTACCCCACTGGGGTAGAAAAATTCATACATTTGCGTTACCGTAACAGGCGATGAAAATTCACTCATGCGCATTGTGTTTTGATTGTTGACAACTATTATCAACGAATGCGGACTAGATTTAAATTATTTTTAGGTTAGTTGAATATTTTTGTAATTAAATTGTATTTATCTTAGTTATATACTTTTTGTATATGCTTATAGTTTTAAGCACATCGTTTTTTTAGTAGTTTTTTTAATCTGTTTTCAACCGATTATTTTAAACGATTCGTTTTATTTTCTTAGTGTTTGATGCATTTAAAATTAAACATTGTTAGTTAATCGATCTGCTCATGATGAATCTGCGAAAATTTTGTTGACAAATTCTTCAGATATTACATAAATTAAGTAAGATATTCTTTAGTACCCATAAAGTTTAAACTCTCTGTGACTCTGTTTTATAAATACTGACAATAATACTAATAAATTTATAATACTAATAAATACTTTATGTAGTGACTGTTTTTATCATATTATAAAAAAAAATTCTTTGTTTCAGTAAAAAATATTATTATATTAATTACAGATTAATCCTTTCCACTTTAATTTAAAGCATTAATTCTACAGGAGCTAACAGAAAATTAGATAGATACATATTACTTTATGGCTGAAGGTCATTATAATATTATGAGTGAATTATATGACTATCAAAATTTGAAGTTTTAAAATATTTTGATGAAGAAGCTATTAAAATAGGAATTACATAAAATATTTAATTATTAAAATTTTAACGAACATTAAGATTGTCGAACCGGCTGTTCGCCAAAGGCGGCTAGTTTGGAAATATAAGAACAAAAGTTATTGTTGAATTCTTTTAAATAAAATGCTATTTTTTAATAAAATTTATTTCAGCAAAAGAATTATTTTTAAATGAATATCAAACAATTAAAGGATTTCATATTTAAAATATTATTTGAATAATAGTTCATTCAAGGTCGCTTAATACATGTGAAATGCATACCGATAGATTCATTTTGAAATGTATTACCAATTTTATAGGTGGTAAAGAAAGAACATCATAAGACAATGTGCAGCAATATATTAGATTAGCTGCCTTTGACGACTAGATATGGTTGTCTTAATAATATATTTAGTCGTATTTAATTTCAGTTACGTCTTTTTGCATAACTTGTTCATTATTTTCTCAACAAAATATTTTTTTATTGTTGAATTTTGGTAGACAGCAAAATATTTCTGTTTTAATAGTCTCACATCTTTCCGCTAACTATGAATCAGTTGAACGCTGTTTATATAGTCAACTTCAAAGATATTAAAATGTCATTAATAACGCAATTCTTCATTTAATTGCACGTTAGCTTTGGATAGCATTGCTATCCAAAGCTGTAGACTGTAGACTGAGGTAAAAATAAACAAAATCTTTCTTTAATTTTTAGTTAAAGGAAAAAGTCACGGCATCAAATATCTGATGAAATTATGAAAACAATATGAATTTTATTGCTGCAAATAAATGTACCTTTTAAAAATTGCTAAAATTCAGGAAATTCAACTAAATAAGTATCAATAAAAATATATAGGCTTCTAATTTTAAAATAGCATAAAAATTATTTTTGTGAAATAATATTTTTGGAAATTACAGCGTAAAAACTCGAAATTATTTGATTTTTAATCAACTAAAATTATAATTAAAAATTTTTAAAAATTCTCTTCAATTTACTCGTTTGCACCCTCCAATGTTTGTTATTTTCAAATTCCGCAGTCTATGTGAAAGATTCTGGTCTGTAGACCACTAAAAGATGGATTCACATTCTTCATTAAAGAATTCATTTGCAGTAACATTCATTATATATCTATGATGTCAGTAAAACTGACCTTATTCATCAAATAATACAAGTATTTAATATACTTCCGTTCCACTGCTTATATACTGAAATTTATATTTTATTTCCGTACGATATCGAAAATGTCGAAATGATAGAAATGGACGTAAAGTTCAGCTCAGAAAATTCGAAGTCAAACTATGCATATACACCGTTCACGATGAATACTTAATCTAAAACATTATCATGTTCTGAAGATTAAACAAGCTTAGATTGTTTTCATTTAATAGTAAAAGATTGGAATTTAACAGGTGCAATCTGCCATAACTAAGGTCGATGACGAAAACTTAACTGCTATCATTATCTCTATCTATATACTTATATAAAGCTCAATGTGTGTGTGTGTTGGCGCTCTACAGAAAAGACCATTTGACCTGCAGCTATCAAATTTGGTACGTGTATACCTTGGATGTCGGGAATGTGCACCTGCGGTCCCTTTTTTTGAATTTTTAATTATAATTTTAATTATTAATTAAAAACTAACTTTCCCGCCAAAAATTCTTTTCATTTTCCCTAACGCCAAATGAGTAAGGCTTCTATTTTTTTCCCAACAGTAATGTGGCTAGGGTTAATATTTTTCGGCCTATTATTTCAAACGATTCTGTTTATTTTCTTAATGTTTGATGCATTTAAAATTAAACATTGTTAATTAATCGATCTTTCAGATTCATTCTGAAGTACTTTTGAATTAAAATAACACTGAATAAAGGAAATTAAAAATGTCTAATCTGCATAGCGTTACCCCAACTGGCGTAGAAAAATTCACGCATTTGCGTTACCGTAACTGGCGTTGAAAATTCACGCATGCGCATTGTGTTCTGATTGTTGACAATATTATCAACGGATGATTCTTGATTTAAATTATTTTTATGTTAGTTGCATGCTTTAATTAAATTGTATTTATGTTAGTTATATATTTTTTGTATATGCTTATAGTTTGAAGTACATCGTTTTTTAAGTAGTTTTTTTAAACCTGTTTTCGACCGGTTATTTTAAACGATTTATTTCATTTTTTTAGTGTTTGATGCATTTAAAATTAAACATTGTTCATTAATCGATCGGTTCATGATGAATCTGTAGAAAATTTTGTTGACAAATTCTTGAGATATAACATAAATTAAGAAAGATATTCTTTAGTGCCCATAAAGATTAAACGCTCAGTGACTTTGTTATCAGTAATCATATTATAAAAAAATGCTTTGTTTCAGTAAAAAAATATTATTTTATAAACTGCAGATTAATTCTTTCCATTTTAATTTAAAGCATAAATTCTACGGGAGCTAACAGAAAATGAGAGAGATACATATTATGTTATGACTGAAGGCCTTTATATATATACGAACATTAAGTTTGGCAAACCGGCTGGTCGCCAAAGACGGCTAGTTTATAATAAAGACCAATAATCTTTGGTGAATAGCTGTTTCCCCGGAGATATTGGTTGGATTTGATTTCTGTTAAAACGTTTAAATCGTTCGTGCATATGATTCTTTCAAATTATCAGATATTAAAGCTGTCTTATTTTAATTGTGTTTCATATGTTCTGCTATTTTGTACTTAGGCTTTTCCATTGGAGATTGGTCCCATGGTATCATAGCGTTATCAGAAACGTAAATACGTGGTTAATCCATCTTCTAAAATTTGAAGTATTGTTACATCCCCCTTTTTTTTTCTTTATCTTGTAAATTATGCAGAATTAAACCTAATCTATTTTCTTTAGTTTTCAACAAATAGTTAAATATTTGATGAAAGAATGAAAGTGGTTTGAATTTTAAGTCAATAATGCACTCTTTTTTTTTAGAAATTAAACAAAAATATAATGTTAACAATTCATCAGAAGTCAGGATGAATTCGTATTGATTTCAAATTGACATAATTTAAAAGTACCTTTAAAAATTTTTGGGGCAATGACAAATTTATTTTTGTGATGTAATTTTGAGCTTTTTTTCGAAAATTATCAGGAAAAATGCTAAAATTTCGCTCTATTTTTAATTAACTAAAATTTCAAAAAAAAATTTCTTTTAGGTGTACATTTCTATTTGTCAAGTTAAATATGTGCCAAATTTTGTAGTTGTTTGTTGTACAACACAAACGCGCGCGCGCGCACACACGCACACGCACGCACGCACATACATACACACACACACTTCTACACTTCTAGAATGTGTGTGTATATTTGTGTTGGCGCTCTAAAGGCTAGATCGTTTTACCTAGAACTATAAATCTTTGCATATAATATTTTAAAAACGTACATTTCTGGACTATTATTACTTAAAAATTGAGAGAAGTTTTTGAGTTATTCCGCGATAACTTTCGAAAATATTACAGAATAAAAATTATTTCTGCTTCATCTTAAATTAAAAATATTAGCTTTTAAGGTGCCACGTTTTTGCCGTATAATTTTGTTTTCTGTTTTTAATAATTTTTTAAAAAAATATTTTAAGGATATTTTCTAACAATGCATTTTATTTAAGATAAAAAAATACGATTCAACCTACACAAGCATGTTAAGAGTGCGATAGAAAAATTAACTTTTGTCAAAAGCTCAAACTGAAAGATTAAGTTACTCCTTACAGCAAATTAGATTTAGCAAAGCGTAATTTTCAACAGGGTCAGGTCCCTAGAGCCAGATCGTTTTTTTTTTTTTTTTTTTTTTTTTGAGAAGGGGTCATTTGCAAAGCTGAATTTTGTGAGTGCATAACGCATCCGTTTTTTAAGATACCCGTACTGTTCCAATGGTCTTTAAGGTTTTTGCATGCTCTGAATATTTTGTGACTGAAAAAATAGGCATTGCCATTCGAAAATTTCGAATTTCTGTACCTCTAACCGTAACCTAAACCCTTAAACTAACAGTAAACGTAGTCGTTTAATTCTGTGAATACCACTTTGTTGCTGTTCACAGAATAGGTTGAACGGACCAGTCGCAAGAGGT
>JAPMOR010053376.1:7644-38306 GCA_026543865.1 Argiope aurantia | reverse complement strand
TAAGGAGTAAGGAGTAACTTAATCTTTCAGTTTGAGCTTTTGACAAAAGTTATATATATAGACCTCTTCAACAATATTTTCTCATATTGTTGAAAGTTGAAGAAGAAAGACTCTGGTTGAATCTGTGAACAGTTTAAATTTAATCTGTTTAAATCTTTCGAAGAAAAAAAGTGAGGTAACAACACCTCAAAAATTAGAAGATAAATGAACCGAATAATTTTAATAGTACTGATTTGGAAAGATCCATGAGCACAATGAACAAACTATGTAAAAGATAATTCAATTTAATATCTGATAAGTTGAAGGAATCCTGTACATGAAGTTATATCTAAACGATTTAACTGAAATTAAATGTAATCAATATCCTAGGCGAACAAGCTGGTCGCTAAAGGCGATTAGTCCTTCTTATAAGTAAAGATAGAGATAGCGGCAAATCTACATCCTCCAATAATCCTTCTTTAATTGCGATGCACTTCGCTGCTGGCTTAGTTCTAGCATACTGCACGTACACAAATCCAACATTTATTTGTTAAATAGAAAATATTTCAGCTTATTCAGTATATAATATTTTTTTCAGATTGGGTATTCGTTGTGAATAGTGCATCGGTATGTTTTGGTCTTGAGTTTTCTGAGCTGAGTTTCACATCCAATCAAATATAATTTTTTTTTTTTTTTGATATCGTCGATATTTTGCTAAAATAAAAATTCAGTATTTAAGCATTGTATTGAAGTACATTAAACGCTCTTACTATTTGATAAATAAGGGCAATTTTAATGATGTCACAGATACATTACTAATGTAACTGATTAACTAACGATTATTCGCCAAAGTCTCCTCTTCATTGACATTTGTTATATTAGATCTCCAAATTTCGCTCACAACTCTGAAATATAAAGTTTTTATAGAATATTCTGAGACAATTAAATGAATATCTAATTTTTTATTAATATAAAAAATGAAAATAATCAAATCAATAACTGCCGCTATATAAATTGTTAACTGTCTGCTAATAAAGTCTTCTTTTTGAATTTTGCTAATGAGCTGTAGGAACATCTCTTTATATGTATTCTTATTCTGCAACAACAATTTTTTTTTACTTGTTTTTGAAAACTTTATTTTCCTCACCTTCTGATTTCAATTTAAGTGGTATAACAAATAAAAGGACAGCCCTCTAGCGGCTATTGAGAGAAACAAAGAGTCAAGTTCCAGCTGTCGAAAATGTAGCATCATTAGAATTTAGCTAAAATGTAGCGCTGAATTGTTTTATATGTTAATTGCGTTGTTCTAAGTGTTTGTGACTGTAGCTATTAGATATTAAATATAATTTTATTTGAGCTAAAAAATTGTTGCTGAATGATTTAAGAAATACTGACGCCGGCTAGCACAAATAAAATTATATTTATTATCTAATGAGATACAGTCACAAACACTTAGATACGACGCAATTAACACATAAAAAATTTTGACAAATCCTAATGACGCTATATTTCCGACATCTAGAAGTTGACTCCTTATATTTCTCTATAGCCGCCAGAGGAATATCCTTCTACTTGTTACAGTGGCAGATCATTTTGAACTTAAGACCTTTCTTATATATATCATTAAATAACTACTTTAAAACCCGTAAAAACGGAGTCCAAATATTTATATTAAAATAAATGAAAAATTAATAAAAATAGTGGCAAAGTAGAGAAAAAATTTTGCAAAGTAGTACCTATTAATTTCCTTACAACAAATTCATCTGCGTTAATTTAAAAAATTAAAAATAATTAAAGAAAAGATTATACAGAAACAAAAATGGCATTATTTTAAAGGTTAAATTTTAAATTTTAAAATGGTGTAACATTATATTTATTTTTTGGGGATAAACTTCCTTCGAAAAAAAAAAAAAAAAAAAAATGCAAAAATTTGACTAATTTCTCATAGCCTGAAGCTGCCGCTGCCGGGCATGCTTCATTACCTCGCGAAAGTTTGAGTTTTCTCTCCTTCGCCAGAGCGACTTAACTTCTGCTTGCTTTTAAGCATTGCTAAAACAATAATGCCAATAAAAAAACGTTACAAATTTTGTATAAAATACCAGAGGGAGTGGTCTCCCCAAAACTTTCTCGCATACTTTCAAATAAACTTGTCATCCCAGAGAACACCTTGCATGTCATTGGCGTACAATAGTTACGAAATATTAACCTTTCGCATGAATTTAGTTATTATACTGAATCTATCACTTGATCCTTGGCTAGTTTCTTTGGAGATTAATCCCTGGCATACTGTTTATAGCATCCGAAAACTTATTAGGGGAACAATCCCTGTCATGAAGGTTAATAGCATCCAAAAACTGAATCCGTGTTTTAGACGTGTTTCTTGCAAAGTGACTGCAAAAAAATTTTTAAACAGAGGTATACTTATATCCAGAAAACCCATACGAAATTTGATATATCGTCATTGTGTTTTTTAGTTATCACATTTGCATGTTTCTGAAAGAAAAAGAGCTACAGATAGTCTATTCCTTGTAGGATTTAGGCTATTGTTCCTTGTAGGATTTAGACAAAAGTTGGTAGTTATCAACATGATAGATTTTAAAACTGTGTACCGAATCTTATCCATCTAGCTCTCATCATTCTAGCTCTATCGTATTAACTTATATTCGAAAACTGAACACTGAACGGATTTTGCTGAAAATTTAATAGAAATCTACGAATTTGGTTTTAAGCCTACGTATAAACCAAATTTCAACCACCTATCTTAAAGCGTTTTTGAGGTATTTTTGTCACAGACAAATAGATGAACATTTTCTGACAATATGTTTTTCGAACTAGAGGAAATTTGAAACGTGGAGATTCGTCAAAATCTCGAATTCGAATTTTTTTGAAGATTTTTATATTTTCTGAATACTAAGTGTACAAGAAAGTAAAAATTTAAAAAAAAATCAAATAAGAAAAACTTAAAGTCTTACTGTTTTCTTGCAAAATAATATCTTTATTATTTCATAATATTCTATTTTAAATGTATTAAACATTCATAACAATTGAAGGAAAATTTTCACAGGAATTGAATTGATATCTTTGAAAGGGTAACATATTGCATTTTAAGATGACATGAAAATATTTTTTCTGGTAGTAATTTTCTACGATGCTAAAATAAAAATAAAAAAATTGGTAAATTTCTAATTAAGTTAATTTTTGTTGTTTGAAAAATCGTATATATTTTTTCTATTATCTTAAATTACAAATGTATAAAATTTGAATGAACTTGGCTCAGTTATTTAGGAGATGTGGTATATACATACAAACATATAAACATACAAAGTTACCAGGACTATTATTTATATTAAGGTAAACATGATTAGTAAACAGTGCTTCGTTTATTATTTATGAGTAAATTATTTATAATTCAGACAACATCCTTATTAGATGATATTTTTAACAATGAATGTGATATATCTTATATATCTCCCTATGTACTATGGCGTCATTTATTTTTTCTTCTGTAAGATGCCACGAATTCCAAATTTAGAGCTGATTGGTATGGATTCCAAAATTTAAATGTCTCGTTTGCATCTGATGTGCAATAGGTTAGTTATATTGATTCTATTCTATTGATTTAAAAGTGGAGTTGCAATTTTATTTTTTTATTTTTGCATATTTTGTAATTTATTTAATAAAAACAAAAAGTATATTTTTAACATACTATTTTCATGAAATTTTCTTTTAAAAGACATGGAAAATGCTTTTTTCTTGATGAATTAGAATAAGATTTTATGATAAAATTTATTGCATAAGATAATTTGCTGCATAATCAAGTATTTTTTTAAAACTTATTATTTCTTTTAATATTAGAAAATATTTTTCTCGTATTGTAACTTCCATCGAAATATATCATAAATGTATGGATTTTCAAGGATTTCACAATAATTTGATGGATTTCATAAGAATATTACTTAAATTCTTCCCTTTTTAAAATTGATATTCCAAAAGAAAAAATTACTGAAAAAAGATTCCCGAAGATGATAAAATAAAATAAAAAATTCAGTACTGAGAAACTATTTTCAGCTTAAATAATTATAAATGATTTATGGTAAAAATATTTCTCAATAGTTAATTATCCCTCCTTACGAAAACAATTAGACACATTAACCTTAGATTTGATTTTTATCATTTTTATTGATAAGTATTCTTTTCTGAAAACACTATAATAGCTCATTTTTAAATTATTATTTTTTTTCTGACTATTAATATTCAGAACAAGATAATACGAATTTCAATTTTCATAATGATGTATGAAAGTTTTCGCTTTTTTAGAACTTGTAAATACTTAAAAAGCTACAATAAATCTAGAACTTTGCAAGTTTAACGTTCTTTTATTCTTTAAGACAGCTGAAATTCTTATGATTATTTTAATTCATCTTGTAAGAACATAAGAACTTTAAAAAATATCCGAATGAGGAAAATTCTTGTGATTTTTTTTATTTCTTTCAATGTTTTATACATAAATAACAAACATAATTAAATTAATCCCTCATATAATCTGCTTTTTTGATATATTATTTTTTAAACTTATTAAAAAGAAAATTATAAAGGCAATTTTAAAAATACATGGGTTTTTATGCATAAAAGCAGGAAATCCTCATTTGAATATTTATGTAAAATAAAAAAAAATCTAAAAATAAATATAATCACCAGATAGAAAATATATAATTAATTTCATTCTAAAACTATTTTAGATCATTTTTTTTTGGAATTTTCTTTAGATAATTATATACAATACAATTCATAATTAAGAAAAGTGAATTTATTTCTGAAAGCTGGTATAATGTATGATTTTTAGATATCTGCAATTTCTAATTGATTATTATTAATTTTAAGAAGCTTTGATTTTTTAAGAATAGTTGACCAAATTGTGAACATAAAAATGCATTCCAGATTGGTATTTAAAGCAGGACACACGTTGAAATTCATTTTATTATAATTAATGAAGAAAAAAATAAATAATTCTTAGCTAATGAAACACGTTTTAAAAACTGTTATAATTCCAATTTCGCTACACTATTCATTCTATATGACATACACAGATTTTATATTGAGTTTTCAGTAAATAAAAAAGTTTTCATTCATTCGTTCGATTAATAATTATCTACAGATAAATTATTGCTGACTATATTTAAAACATAAAAATATAGCTTATATATTACAACATTTCAATTATTTCTGTAAATAAACTTAATTTTCTAAATAACTAAGTGTACTTCGAGTATCCTTATAACATGCTATTTTAATTATAGAAAATTTATTAGAAATATTGCTTTTCAAAAAAATTCTGTAAAATTCAATTTTTATTAAATCCAGTATCCAAAATCCATATTTTCTCGTAAATCATCCTAGGTTTTCCATCATTTTCATTTTAATCCAGTTTGGTGGAAAATTATACAACAAAAACACAAATTTATCTCACTAATAAAATTTTTCATTAATTTTTAAAAAATCGTCTGCCGAAATAAGCTTTCTCCAACCAAGCGAAATTTCTAAATGTAATATATGCTTACAAGATAATCAAATTTTGTTCAACAATTGCTTAGTTGTTACTCTTTGTTTTGTTATGACTCTTCTTAGTCATTAAATTCTACTGACAACTGATTTTTTGAAATTTATCAAATTCATTCCAATTTACATTTTCATTCCAATTTTTTTTCTATCCAGATTTTATTCATGTACTATTATTCTATGCTTCTGATAGGTCTTGAGCCTTTTTATTATTACTGAAATTAATGCTTGCGATCAATTAGCCACATTTTTCAAAACATTAATTCCGAGTATTTTCAAATCAATTCTAGGAAACAGAACATGTATTTTGTTCTTAAATAAAAACCATTTTTTGTAGCACCATTTTTGTATGTGGTGAAAATAAGTATGACGATCAGATTATAAAACAAAACCGCAAACATATGCCGATCTATATCACGAAAAATATAAACAAAATCCTCAGAATATAATCACGTAGTTTACCTAGTTCCTCGAATAGAGGAAAAGAACAGGAAGTTTTGGTTTGAAGTTGTTCTTAGCCGGGCGGAGTTTTTCTCATCCGTATTAAAACACAGACGATTAACAGCTCGAATTAAATCCCGCGAGAAACTAATTTGAGGGAAGATCTGGCAGCTCTCGTTACAACAGATTAGCGCGTTCTTTCGCAATTCGTCGCGGCGCACGGCTCAATTGTTTTTTCACCAGTTCTTCCCTGCGCTTTGCGGCCGAATGACCTCTTCATTTAATAGGTACATAAGTCCGAGAATCTTCTGCAGCGGGTCATGGTCAAAACCTGCTGTTCGGAAAGTAAGAACGTGATGCCGTTCCGTTTGTTGTTATCTCATGGGTGGTGATGATGCCACGACAAGCTTCGCAATGTGATAACTGGCCTCATGCAAGTAGTTAAAATTCTTTTTTTATTTGTTTACTTAATTTACTTCCGTTTTTGACCTGAAGTTATATATGCTCTGTGTATTAGTATGTTTGTGTGACACATATTTTTCAATGCTATAGTGTTGCGAAAAAATGTGAATTCTTTATATTTAGACATGAAAATTTTATTTAAAGTTACCTATAAAATGCAGAAATTATATTTGATTTACACAGTACTATTACAGATGCAATGTTTGCTGAAAGATTAAGTTTTTTTTTTATGTTTAAAATTAAAAAAAATAATTCCATGATTTTATTTTGTGTTTACATGAAACGAGCTTTATATTGCCAATTTAAAAACTGAAAAACTGATTTTCTCGATGATTCATACTGTAATAGTTTTCATTAAAAGTTATTCAATTGAAGTATTCATTATGGTTTTGATTTTAAAATATGTCAGCATAAAACCGACAACGATAATTTTATTCATTGAATAGCTGTGTGCATATGATGGAAAAAGAATATATATTCTCAGCTTTCCATAAAAAATTTTGAAAGGCAAATATTTCCATAATAAAAATATTTCTTACTAAACAACTTGCTTACTTTATACTTTACATGAGAAAAAGTTATATGAGCAAATAAAATTTATTTGCTTTTATAGTATAATAGAATTGAATTATATTTTTATCTACAATTACAAACATTGTCTGTAACCTTATGAAGAGGTTTATACGTAAATTTCGCGAATTCACTAACAGAATACAAACGCGTGGTATTTTTTAAATATGTTAGAAGGATATGAATTAATTTTAAAGAATTAATATTGATTGGTAAATTTTGATTTTTTTATTGCAATCGATTTAGTAATCATCTTTAAAATATTAATTTATCTTGAAACGATACAAAGCTCACTTACTTTTTATATAAAAACGGATTTTAGCAATTAATGCTTCGTAATAATATTTAATATTTTACACAATATTGCTGAGATTATTAAATTAATCAAGGAATGGTAAAAAAAATGTTCATTTATATTTATTAATTTTAAAAGTAAATATTTTGATATTCTTAATGGATATATGTGGATATAAATGACTCCATATAGTATTACAAATTTCGAATTACTCTTTTTTAATTTTCTAAATTATTTGCTCAATGGGAAATTTTTTAGTAGTTTGTATAATTTCTATAGTATAATTATTATATTGTGCAGTATAATTAATATAGATTCGTATAATTTGCCATGTAAAAAGCGTTATGATAAAAATTACCCAGCACATGAACTTAAGAGCTGAGAAACGGAAAGCTTCCTCCTTTTCATCCCCCCCCTTCTCTCTCTGCATAATATTATAATCTCATAGTGATTCTTTTGTCAAAAATTATCCTGAATTCGAATTTTCTTAATGATGATTTATTTATAATTCTTAATTTAATTCAGTAAATATTAAAACAGATTATGAATTTCTGTTCTAAAAAAATTAGAAATTTGCAAGTTATTGCGAAAATTAAGAGCCAAAATAAATAAAAGTGATTATATTCTTACAAACTTGAAGATGTCGTCAAAAAAAGCAGTTTTCACTTGTTTAGCGCATTGTACATTACAATGATCGCTGATGACTGAAGGTGTATTGAAAATCCGTATGTACATTATTGATCATGTAATTTAAATTCCCTTCTTATATTTCGAGAAAAAGATAAAGTAAGATGTATCTAAAAGATTGTCCTAAGGGCCATCACTTTCCTTCTCGTAGTACCCTTTCGTAGGAAGCACGTCTCGTTATTGGAAGGAGGTAGCCGACCCCTACCATTTTTGTTCTCACCAGTGTGGCGAGAACCAACCACCACACCGGAAATTTCTCATCCTCATTTCTGAGGTGCCCCTTGGTGGGAGTAATTGGATGTATAAAGATATAGACAGAAAAGCAGAAAAAATTTATAGTACAATGAACAGAACGCCGTAAGGCTTCTAAAATAGTATGAGTTTTATGCTTATCGAAATTTAAAATTTAAAAATGTTTTGCTGTGGAAACCATTAAGGCAAAGGTACCCAAAATATTTAACTGAAATTTTGCAACCATTAATTCTATTTTGAAATTTTGCAACCATTAATAACCAACTTGTTGCCAAAAGTGTGTAGTTAATTATAATGGAGAATATGTATGTGTATTGGCGCTCTATAGAGCAGACCGTTAGAGAGCAAGACTAGACAGTTTAAATTTTTAAAAATTATAAAATTATTTAATACAGTTAGTTGGAGGTAAAGTTACTTTGGAGGATGAGAATATAAACCTAGGAGCGACTTTTTAAATTGTAACTAATTAAAAATCAAGTGAAATGTTGTCGTTTTCTAGGGATAATTTCCGAAGTCGTATTGAACAAATCATAAAAATCTTAATAATTAATAAACAACTTTGAATATTTTTTGAAATTCAAAAAATTATTTTTTGGATGATACCGGTTTACTTGTTGCTGAATTTTTTCGGAATTTTGTTGATTAAAAAAAATGTGAATACATTTCATTGTAACCATTGAAATTTGAATCATTTTCATAATTCTATCTAATATTCAATCGTGTAATTTTTTTTATTTCAAAAGTTGAGGAAGAAAGATTCAGTTTTCTATCTGCAATGTTTACATCTCTTCTAAGAATGAAAAAAAAATGTATTTATTTTAGATTTATCTGATTTATCTTAGATTTATCTGATAAGACACATATATTTGAAGGGTGTAAATGTGCACCTCAGAGCGATTTTTTTTTGAAATTTAATTTCATTAAAATTAAGCGAGATGTTGATGCTTTTTCATGACAACTTCCAAAAATATTCCTGTGCGAAAGTGATTTCTACATTTTTTTGAAGTCCAAAATATTATCTTTTTATGAAAATTAAATTGCTGTAAAATTTTTTAGTTTAAATTTAAGTAATTTTTAAAAATATTTCTAAATATATTTTACAACAATATTTCCATAACTTTGAATGAAACCCAAATCGTTTTCACTGCCTCGTCAAATATTTAATCTCGTGATTTTCTTCCATTGTTGAAAGCTAAGAAAAAAGGATTCTATCCAAGTGTATTTTATACGATAAATAAGAAAGTGAAGTTATGGTATCGCAATAGTTAGAAGATATATGAACCTGACATTTACATTTTTAATAGTCCTATGATGTCAGGGGACTTGTTTCTATTAGGACAGTTCATACACACAATGGACAGAAAAGGTGTAAGGCTATTAAAAGAATACATCTTTGACTGAAAATTTGACTGAATTTTGGGCATGGAGTTATGTCTCAGTGATTTTATTTAAATTAAATACAAGCAATATTATAGGCGGGCCAAGCTGGTCGCCAAAGGTGGTTAGTGAGAACACGAAAAACATGCAGTTAGAAGATACATTCACTAGACAGCAACGCTTTAAATGGCCGATTTTCAATTGGATTGTTCAACTACACAAGAAATAGAAAAAATGCATTTCTTCTAAAATAACACAGCGTTAATGTCTTTGAAGCTAAAAATTGCCTTATTGACTGTGTCCTCAATAACAAATCCTAAATAACAGAATTAATTGAAATTAAGCACCGCAATATTTAAAATGAAGCAATTGGGGGCTAAAAGTAGAGTTTCAATTTAGAATTAATCATCTAAAAAATATAAAAAATGTTATTTGTGAGTGTCTAGAATACCTACGAGAATTTATAAAATTCCAAAGCAATTTAGAGATAAAAACGATCAAAATAAATATGAAATTAAAAAACCAAACTGGTACTATCAGTTTATTGCATGGTGTGTGAACTTCTTGATCTCGAATTTGCTTGACGAGAGTTTTACTCAAAATTAAATTATTATTTAAAATTTTCTGTATATTTAAATATACACAGTAGAAATGTAAAATTAAGTAATATAAGTGTTTTCTACTTATCAAGATTTGGTTTTAAATATGCATGCATTGTATAGTTCATACATATTTTGGTATTAAATTTTGACCTTAAGCTCAAAAGCGTAATTGCTCTGAGAAGTTTTTATATTCGTTGCATAATATTGCATTTGGAATTTAAATTTATTATAAAGTTAAATTTTCTAACGAATTTAATATTATGTAATTTTTTGTAAAAGAGCCAAAAAAGCCTACAAATCCTCTTCTTAAACAAAATGATATTTGAAAGGTTTGTGCTTAATTAATAAGCGACGTGCAATAAGGAACAAAACTATTCATACCGCAGGAGTTTTATTGAAAGGATTGCAATTTTTATATAAATAATATAATTTGAATAGTGTTTTAAATTTATAAATACTTTTTGTTATCTTGGATAATTTATAGTATTTAGCCTTTCAAGAAAAAATACATTTTTTTTGTATATTTTTAGACTTTTATTTTCTTACTCTTTCATAGAATTTATATTTTCTTCCTGCAATTTTTTTTACTATTCATTCTTTAATTTTTTTTATCTAATATTTTAATGCTTATGTTTAAAAAACCATTTTTGAATATTTTGCCTGGATTTGAAATGAATAATTTGGACCATCTATTTTAGGATTAATATCTGCTTATAAATTGATAGATTTTTCATTTAGGCAATTTATAAGTTCTTTTATCTTGCCTTTATTTAGAAAATTATATACTCTTTTTTTAATAATAAACCAAACTTAACAGCACGCGAAGCACTCATTGTTGCTAGAGCATGATTCATAGATCCTTTCTTCTCCATATATTCAGTTCATTTTCATCGAGAAAGATAATAATTATTTTTATTCATAATTACGTATTATCTGGTTATATTGGTTCATGTCTTGCGCTACTGAAAAATAATTTTAATTTCATTTTGAAGTGTCATTTTATTTTACGATTAATTGCCTTTCACTAAGTATATTTATTTTCTGAATGATATTCCATTACATTTTGTTCGAATAAAAACATTTTTTGGTTGAACTTATTAATCTGTGTAGTAAAATCTTCGTTATTATTTTGATAGTTCCTCTTTCTATTGATTCTTTCAAAACTATTTTACAGTGTTTTTAGAATTCTTTAATTCATTCCTTTTCCTATTGAAGCTTATTTTAAATAATTTTCTTTCCTTTCTTTTCATTTTGTTCTGAATAAATATGAACTATTTCTTTTGATAACATATAAACGGTACAATGGCGACTCAAAACGGTGTTTCTTATTTCGATACATATATTTTTAATTGGTGCAACTTCAGAATAAAATTTCGCTTTGATTAAAATATTATTTATTTGAAAAAAACCCAGTAAACATTTTTTAAATTGAATTTCTACAGAAGAAATATATAATAAAAAGATTTTTTAATTTTTAACAAACGATTCTTAAATTCAGATCGAAATTAAGATTACTATTTATAGAACAAAATACCTAATATATAAATATATTTGTTCGGTATAAACTTACATATACAAAAGGCAATTCTTATTTTAATTTTATCCTCTGTATTGGTTTTGTTATATTAATCTATATCTATACTTATAAATAAAGCTCAATGTGTGTCTGTGTGTGTTGGCACTCTACAGGTCAGGTCATTTGACCTACAGCTACCAAATTTGGTACATGTGTACCTTAGAGGTCGGCAATGTGCACCTGGGGTCCTTTTTTTGAATTTTTAATTAGAATTTTAATTATTAATTAAAAACTAACTTTCCCGCCAAAAAAATCTTCCATTTTCCCCACCGCCAAATGAGTAAGGCTTCAGTTTTTCCCCCCCAATAATAATGAGGCTATGGTTAACATTTTTCGGCCGATTATTTCAAACGATTCTGTTTATTTTCTTAATGTTTGATGCATTTAAAATTAAACATTGTTAATTAATCCATCTTTCAGATTCATTCTGAAGTACTTTTGAATTAAAATAACACAGAATAAAGGAAATTAAAAATGTCTAATGTGCATAGCGTTACCGTAACTGGCGTTGAAAATTCACGCATGCGCATTGTGTTATGATCGTTGACATGACAACCAAAATCAATGGATGATTTAAATTATTTTTAGGTTAGTTGCATGCTTTTGTAATTAAATTGTATTTATGTTAGTTATATATTTTTTGTATATGCTTATAGTTTTAAATACATCGTTTTTTAAGTAGTTTTTTAAACCTGTTTTCGACCGGTTATTTTAAACGATTTATTTTATTTTCTTAGTGTCTGATGCATTTAAAATTAAACATTGTTCATTAATCGATCTGTTCATGATGAATCTGAGAAAATTCTGTTGGCAAATTCTTGAGATATTACATAAATTAAGAAAAATATTCTTTCGTGCCCATAAAGTTTAAACACTCAGTGACTCTGTTCTCAGTAATCATATTATAAAAAAAATGCTTTGTTTCAGTAAAAAATATTATTATATTAATGGCAGATTAATTCTTTCCATTTTAATTTAAAGCATAAATTCTGCGATAGGTAACGGAAAATTAGAGAGATACATATTACGTTATGTTTGAAGGCCTTCATAATATTATGAGTGAATTATATGACTATCAAAATTTGAAGTTTTAAAATATTTTGATGAAGATTCTATTCAAGTTGGAATTGCGTAAAATATTTAATTATTAAAATTTAAACGAACATTAAGATTGGCGAACCGGCTGGTTGCCAAAGCCGGCTAGTAATTAATAATTTCAACTGTTATGTTGGATTATGGTAAATGTATTGGATTATGGTAATTTTTTAAATCAGCGCTTAAATTATAAATCCTTAAAAATATATTTAGAAATGATTAGGAATGCATATGCAAACGATTTTCTCTGCCCTTCTTACAAACAAAATCTTGCTTAACTTTTTTGGAGAATTAAGATTGAATGTCTTGATTAACAGAAAATCTATAAAAATTTATTTTCAAACCGTAATTTAAAATACGGCTTTTAAATGAATGCATTATTTATTAAAACTATAAACAATCTGTTTTTTTTAATTGTAATAATAATATTGCAGCCATAGTAACCATATAAAGATTTCCAAAGTAACATCCAGTTAATCAAACTTTCTACTTTTTAATTCTTATACACGTGTGAATATAGTTTAAAAGTAATTTTAAAGAAGCTGAGTTTTCACACTTGCAACTGTTTTTATTCTAGATTAGTTCAGAAAACGAAAAGACTTTGAAAAATGACCTTTCTTTTGTTTTGACTCTATTCTATAATTTTTACATATAAATTAATATCAGGAATTTATTAATGAATTTTACTGTCAAATATAATTCAATACCAAAATGTTTTCTGTGTCTCACAGTTTTTGGAGAAAGTTGTTTGTTATGAACACTTCAGTAGTTTGAAATATTGATAAAATAGAATATTTGTCGAGTAAATTTTGTTGGTGAATTCTTTTCCATGCATTCATCGCTATTTCTATCTCGAAAAACATATATGCGATTTGACATATAT
Organism: Argiope aurantia; assembly: GCA_026543865.1. Taxonomy (NCBI): domain Eukaryota; kingdom Metazoa; phylum Arthropoda; class Arachnida; order Araneae; family Araneidae; genus Argiope; species Argiope aurantia. The sequence continues at coordinate 24,531 of JAPMOR010053376.1, read as the reverse complement.
TGACTTCGAGTATTAACTGTTAACCAGAATTCTCAGACATTTTATAAATACTTTTCCCTTTTATTTCTCGTTCTCCTTTTTCTAAACTTCTGGTCTCATTGAAACCTAAGAATTTCGACAATTTTGAGCTTTTATTTGTTCTCATTGGCCCTTAAAACTTCTTTGCAACACTTTATTGGATTTAAATTTGATCGACTGAAACACTTAAAAGCACATTTAAAGGAATATGCTCTTATGTTTATTATCGCTATCAAAGATTTCTATGTGGATATCTATCAAACATCTTGTTTCTCACAAAAATCATAAAAAACTCCACTTGACCTATGAGGAATTTACGTATTTTGTGGTCATATGCATCGCACATAATGGGGCTCCTCTTTTAATAAATAGTTCGATTCAGTTTCATATACATATTTTTGATTTTATCAATATGTTAATGATTTATTTCAATAATTTTGTAAAAATGCATATATTTTTAATTATTTTAATTATTAATTATTTATTTACGCTCTATCTGCGTTAACACGTAATTATATTTAAGCAAGCGGCTGATGTTTACAGATACTGTAATAACCCAGTAAACAAAATGAAATAAAAAGGAACCTGACTAATTGAACTACCATCCGAGGCACCTCAGAAGCTTCAGGTATGGTGGTTGGTTCTCGCCACCTAGGTGGATAAAGAAACGGTGGAGGTCGGCTACCTTCTATCGATGACGGGATGTATTTTACACTGGAAGGGTTGTATCGTGGTCGGTGATGGCCCTTAAATCTCATCCATAGTTCCCGTCAGGTTGTTGTCGCGACCATCCGTTAATCAAAATTTTCCGTGGTCCTTTGGGTGGGTCGGAGTAACCGGTTATGATAATTGCACTGGAATGTGTTGCTATTACCTTAATATTTTATAATTCATTGAAATTATAGTTTTTATAATTTATTTTTCGGTTGGATATACAATATTTTTTAATCGATGTGTCTGCGATCCATGTAGGCTGCCTAATCTACCTCGTCGGAAACTGCATTTGGTATGCAGAAACTTTCTCATAAAATACAAGTTCTTTGTTCCTAATACTTAAAATAAACAAGAGCAAATTTTATTATTTTAATATGAACATAATTGATATTAATACTTTTTATAATATTGAATTAAAGTTTCTCTTCTTGTGTTAATGGCTCTTGAAAAATTTGCCCAAAATAGTTACGTGGGTCAAGTTTCATTTTTTCCCCCTCTCCATCAGACATTTGCCAATACTTGGCCCAACTTGAATCACACGATTTGGACCTATAATCGATAGCCGTAGGTTTCTGCGAGAAAAATTGTTACTTAGTGATCTAATTTGCCTCGAGGAATGTCTCGCGGTTTCTTTTCTACTTGTTATACGAATGTGGGTCAATAACACTGATAAGTACTGTGGAATGCAACAACCCTCCCCTCCCCCACTGAATTGTTAGGAATAGCAAAGGCCACCTGTTCATTTGTAGAAAATAAATGGTTATAATTGCTATTTCATGCCGTTTTAACTCAACAGATTGAAGATCAAATGTAGCTTGGAATTTGAAAACAAATTTTTTTCGGGATATTGTTTTTTTTAAATCCTTGCTTTAAAGAACTTAACTATTAACGAATGCTCATGTGCTTTACGCAGTATAGTGGTTCATATTCACATTAGCAACAATTTCGTCATTTTTAAAAAGTAATTTTGAGTAATTTGTATAGTTTATAAACAAAATTATTGACCTTCTAATTTTGATTTAGTGAAATTTTTTAATTAAACATTTAATACTTTGTATAGGATTTTTCCATTAATTAAATTGTCGAATCATTTTTTTTTTCATTTCTGATATTTCCTTATAGAGACTTAAGGTATGCGACTACGTTCGAGATGAATGTTTTGAAAAACGTTGGAAAGTAGTTACATTTTTGAATATTTGCATAAAAAAAACTTGAAGAAATATATATGAAATCAAAATATACTAGTTAAGTGGCAAAAGTTTATTTTAAATGGAAAAAATTGTCTTTTTTGTAAAAACAGTTATAAGGCAAAAATTTTTTAGATTAAACGTTCATCAAATGATTTGTTTAAAATTTTGCAGATAGCTTAAGAAATATATTATTTAGTTTTTGAACTAAAAATAAACTGTTTTTCTAATCATTCTTTAAGTATTATTCTTTAAATGATAAATAGCATGAAATTTTCAATTTTGTTCACATTGTGAAGATCTAAAACAACCATAAAATATTTCTAAATGAATAGATTACTCATCCTCTAAGTTAAGGAACTGTAGAACATATTGTGAAATCATTATACCAAATTTTTGTCAAAAATATATATTAGAGTTTAATTCATGATTTTTTTTCTTAAAAAAATACAACTAAAAATAAGAATTTAAGAAAATTGTGTTTAGTATGTAAAATAACATATGAAATATGTAAATGCGAATATAAAATCAGTTTAACTTCCCAAAAAATAAAAACAAAATTCTAAGGATTTTATAATGAATCCTGTTCAAAAATTAAAAATATTAAATAAAAAATAACAATTTCGCGAAAAATTTGACGTTTTAAAATAGTCATTTATCTAGAGCAAATATTTATGGATAATAAAACGAATTAATAAAAATAAAGGATATTCAAACCTCTACATTGAGATATAACAAAATGTTATTCTTAATCATCTACACTTTAGTTTTGAAATAAAGATATTTAATTGTCTTTTTTATTTTATTTTTAAAACTTATCCTAATATAGCAGCAACAGCATGCACATTAAAAATGTTTTTTACATCAACACAGCGCGCTTGAGTACAAATTCAGTAACTAAAACAATGAAAATATCTATATATACAGATGAATGCTTGTTCGTATGTCTTTTATACAAATCATTTTTTTTGTCAGATCTTGAATGTAAGCCAACACATATGCTCTTCAACATGAGAAGAACGTTAATGAGAATTTTCAGAAGTTCAAAAATTATTTAAAATATGCATTAGTTGAAACTTAAGCAAGTTTTTTTTTTCAAATTTTTCTTCAAAAAAAAAAAAAACCAAACGATTTTTAATCCAAATGACTTTTATATAATCTCAAAATTGAAATAAAAAATGTTATCTTTGTATTGAAACCAATGCCATTTTCGTACTTTAAAAAAAATCTAAATTTAATAATTTTTTAAAAATTTAATTTGATATAGAATCTGTAATAGTGCTTTATTCTTTTGTCGAAATTGAAATTAATTTAATTGTTCCATCAAACCCTTCAATTGCATATTTTTAGCAATGCTAAATTAAGATTTTAAAAAATCGCTAGCTTTGGACAACAATTTTGAAGCAGAATTTTCATTTCTTCTTTTATTTTGTAAAATATTCATTTTTTAATTTGGAAATTTACACTCACAGCGAATTTTAATTGATCGATTCCATTAAATTCACATTTTCAGACCAAGAAAGAGACATTTGAATTAAATGCATCCAATATTAATAGTAGTTTAACAAGCAAGAAAGTCAGTATACTTGATAAACGATCTGGTCTGCAAAGGCGACCAACTGAAATAATATTGATAAAATATATTTTAAATATTTTAAATGTATATAAAAATTCGAGACAAAATAGTACAAAAATAAAATTAATACCACTGAAAAACTTTTTTTTTTTGCATTAAAGTTTTTACAACAATATGATCCAAAATTATTGAGGGAAACATTGAAATTTTGACTGATTATTTTCTCGTTTACGTAGTATGGAGAAAGTATAGTAATTGTCAAAGAATTCGAACTCGAGATTTTTGACAAGTCTCCACATTTTAGACCTCCCTGAATTCGAAAAACGCATTTCTGGAAAATGTCCATCCGTCCGTCTGTGACAAAGATAATTTGAAAACTCTTTGATCTAGAAGGGTGAAATTTTGTATACAGCCTTTATTGTAAATTTCTATCAAATTTTGAATAAAATCTGTGGCGAGGAAAACTGTCTGCCGGTTTTCCGAATATAATTTAGCACAATAACTGCAAAACGAAGAGATTTAAATAGAATTAGCCAAATTGAAGGAATGATTGGCCGTCTGTCTGTCTGTACCTTCAAACTAATATATAAACGTGAAACTCGAAATTGCGGTGACTTGAGTGTATCAAATTTGATGTGGGATTTTGGGACTACACTTGTACATGATAGATTCAGTAAAAGACAGTAAACAGTCACGAAAAGGGAAATATTTTGTAACTATTTTATGCCATTGCCATGCAAGACGTTCTTTGGGATAACACCTTTATTAGAGGATATGCGAGAAAGTTTTGGGGAAACCACTCACGCTAATTTATAATTTGGAATCCAATTTTTTTTAACCATTTTTTTGTGATATTTCTTACTTGGAAGTAACAATGCATCAAATTTGGTAGTTCTAACAATCGGTGCCGTAAAGCATTTTCAATGATTTTTTCATATCAATGACGCAATTTACAGAAAACATTCTAATTTATAAACATAAGCCTTTTAAAATTCTTTTAGCATAAAAAGAAAATCACCTGAAATTTTTTTATCTATAAATAATAATGGACAATAATTTTAATCTTTCTTATAAACCAGTGTTATAAGCCGCCCAAATGATATTCATAAATGCATTTGCTTTAATTTTATTCAGTGGCCTGCCTAGAGGAATACATTTGAAAACAAAAATCCCTGTCAAAATGGCTTTATCACTACGATTGCTTTTAATAGATTTAAGCGGAAAACATCCATTCGTTTGCACTTAATTATTTAAAACAATTCCTAGGCATTATTTCATTCTACAAGGAACTAATGAATAAATTATTCATTCTGCTTTACTATATGCAGAGAATTCTATATTTATATATTTATTTTGATGCATTATGAGTAATATTTATTCATGAAGCCCACCAAGAATAAATTTAAGCTATTATTTGATACCATGTTACATCTAAATGGCCCTACATGGAAAAACATGCAATTGTAATTAATTAGTTTTAAAATAAAATTACTTGAATTAAAATAGAATCGAGGAAAACATACAGCTGGGAATTCTGTTCCGAAATGATTTATTTATAATTAAGAAGAATCGTTTGTCTTAGAGTAGACGCGCTTCTTATCTAGGTCAAGACTGATAAACAGTCTGCGTGCTAAGTAGAATGTGAAACAACTTTCTTTAAAATAAATATCGCAATGTTTGGTCTTCTATTCTTATAAAATGAAGTAAATACATACGTGCTTGCATGCGTTATATTTCTGCGGTGTCCAGACAAACTTAATCGCATTTGGAAAATGAAATTGGACATAAATGAATAATAGTGATTCCAAACACTTCGGATCCCAAATATAATTATTTAACATAGAACAGTTTTATTTTAAGATTTTGTATTAAATCGGATTATTTTTATTCTTTCACATTTTCTCAAAGTATCGGTATGCAGAACAAAAAGTCAAGCATTGTCAAAGGTAACAAATGGTTGCCATTCTAAAAAGCTTTTGTTTTACACATTCAAAGTAATATTGAGACATTTAAAAAATATATCGGATTTTCAAGAAAATTTTATGAATTAAAAATAAAATTACTGCATCAATCATTGTAAATTCGCCATATTTTTCAAATTTTTAGGAATCATTATTCGAATAATTATCCTTAATTTAAAGTAAAAATGATAAAAATACTTTCATTGATTCATTTTTTTAAAATATTTTTTTTCTTGTAAGTTCAAAAATTTCTTAGCTAAATCGAGAAGAGAAATTATACCTTTTTTGCTGATTCGGAAAGCAACCAAATCAGGAGATACTGAATAACGAAAATTATTTTTATATAATTTAAATTTTAAAAGTACCATTTTCAGAAAACTTTATAAATTCTTTGTATATTTCATTTTATGACGTTTCTTCCTTTTTCAGCTATTTGTTTCGATTTTTATCATTTGTAGTTCGATGTATCATTTGTTTCAATTTTAATCGTCTGTAGACGATATCATTGTCACAAATCAGTATATATAATCGTCCGCTGCAGTCTATTACGCTGAGTGAAGTGAAAGATATTTCAGCCGTTTTCGTCTGCATCATTCTGTTTTGGCATCTCGTGGCTTAGAGAAATTTTTTTGGTGTACAAATAAAACTAAGCAAGAATGTATTTAGTTATTAGTTAAAAATGAGTTAAATTTAAATTAATTAGGATTGAAAACTCACGTTTTATTTGCATTTTTTAATGCTAAATTATGGCAAAGACTAAAAATTGATTTTAGTGATTAGTTTTGATTTGAATATTCGTGAATATTATGGATAGAGAAGATACCACAACAACTAGAAGAAACTTTTAATTTTGCAATATATTTATATCTAGAGTGTATTACAAATAATAATTTGTTTCTTAAGAACTTTGCTTAAGATATATTACTATATGCATGATATTTTTATATTGTTATATGCATGTTTACAGTATACATGAGGTAAATATTAACTGTATGCATTAGATTTTCTACTACAATTTTCATTAGTTAATCTGTGATAACCATAAGATCATAAGAAATCTAAATCTAAACTGAGTTTAAAGTTAAAATCTCGCACCAGTTTAAGGAAGAAAGATGTAGAATAGAAACTAGGAATAATATATGCTTCATCTGCAAATGTTTATTGTTTTTTCATGAACGACTTGACTGCAATATTTATTTATAGATTTTTACGTGAGAATTTTTGTTTGATAAAAAGAAATTTTATTCGATGTATGAATGCAGTTCTTCTGTTTAGAAAAGTGCAGATTCTTGAATAAAATTCAATATATACAGAAATTTTCCGTGCATGAATTTTCAATAAGTTGGTGTTATATTGTATTTTCTTTCGTATCAACTTATGCATTAACGGGGCATATGCGCTTATCTTATAGCAAAAATATTGAAAATATTCTATGAATACTTTTATGACTATTTATGCGTCTCTGTATTCTTATTGAAAAATATTTTTATAATGCCCTATGTTAGTAAAAGAATTTATAGAATAGAAGCAAAAAATAACGTTTAACTCCACGAAAAGTATTTGTTTCTTCTGCGTAAGCAACCTTCAGGTCTTCCAAGAATTGTATTTGTTTACTAATATTGCAGTAATTTTTTAATTTGAATATTTCTTTTTGTGACAACTAAATATCCTATAGAATAAAGTGTAACATGTCAATAAACATAATGCATCGCATTAGCTTAATCGAATTTTTATAAACTGTTCGTTTTGAACAAATATAAAGGAAAAAGGATTGTTCGTGCAGTATTCAGTTAGTGCGCGTAGTTTAAGTATTTGAGAAGACGCGTTTTTTTTTTTCAAAAAAGTATCATTGCTTTTTATAATGTTATAATTCGAAAATTTTTAAATAGCATCAACTTTAAAATACGATTTATTTTTTATACATTTTTGTAATTATTTCATTGAATAATTTTTCAAAAATTATGAAATGAACTACTTGGAGAGAGTATTCAATAAATAGTTTTATTCAAGTTTACGAATTAATTTTTGAATGTCAAAATCTGATTATGCTTAAATAATTCTTTTAATTTGAATTTTGTACGTTTTTATTAAATATTGAATAAAAAAATAGCCTTTTTTAATTTTCCTCTAGTTTATTTTAATTGATTGCGAAATGAAAAATTATTTTGATTCCATCTAAATTGGCATTTAAATTACCTTGTATTTCTTTGTTATAACAAGCAAAATTATTAAAATTGATTTATTTCGAATGTAATTTTTGAAAAGATAATATTTCAGATTTTTAGTTAACTTGTAATTTTTTTTTCTTTTATTCCTTTTATTAAGTTTATGTTTCAAAAATTCCCTTTTTTAAAAAATTTCAAATGTTTGAAATTCCACTTTTTTTATCGGCTTATTATTTCTTCAAATTATATAAATTAAATTTATTAAAATTATATAAATGAATTTCTTCAAGTCTTCGGGAAGCATGAATTTAAAATTACTTACCATCAGAAAATCTGATTTATTTTATGATAAGATAGTAATTTCATGATAAGAAGATAAGATCACTGAAGATAGTTTTTTTAAACATCGACACTGTGTACAGATATTGAAGCAGTTTTTGATATGTTGTTGCCGTTTTTAGAGTACTATTGTTTTTCTACAGAAGTCCGGGACCCAGAGGAATGCTGCAACTGCACAAGTTGACGATCACACTGATCACTTGGACTGTGGTCATTTACCTCACAGCTACTGGCGCCAGATGTTGGGTTACATCTCAAAGAATAGGTAAATATTATCTTTTCTTTTCAGGTATTTCGATCATACTGTTAAATTTTATGTTATTGAAGCAAATTTTAAGACTGGAAAAAGGAATAGAAATGTAACGTATTGTTGAAAAATGCTCAAGTGTTTAGAAGAGAAAAACGAAAGTTTGCTCTGCTCTGTTTTCTGTTGTTACTTAAGGCACTTCACAAGCCCTCTGACAGATCTGTCAGCGATTTAAGCCGAGTGAGCGTCTCTTGTTTTTTCAGTAGTAGTAGCTAGGACCAAGAGTATCACTTAGCTACTTCACACTTCACATTTGTTTACACAACCCCTTTTTACAAGGAGGGCACATTCATACACCTCACAGATAGAACACAGAAGAAACATGCCCGGACCGGGCCTCGAAACCGGGCCGCCCAGATCACGGGGAAGACGCGCTACCCCTATGCCAGGCCGCCAGCACTTTGTTTTGTGATTGGGCATATCATAAATCTCTTTTATGATATAATAATTTGTAATAATTCTCATGGCTCAAGATTAGATGCTGATCAGAACAAATTATCCATTAGTCTGTGAGTTTGTATATTACACTATTGCTTATCAGGACAGTACATTCTGACACTGCGGTCGAATGACCATACATAAACTATCTTTACTTTCTCATGTACCTTGTATAGAGAAAGTATAGTAATCATCAAAAAATTCGAATCCGAGATTTTCACGAATTTCCATGTTTTAGACCTACCTAAGTTCGAAAAAACACATTTTTGGAAATTGTCCGTCCGTCTGTCTTTCTGTGAGAAAGATAATTGAAAAGCGCTTTGTGCTAGACGGTTGAAATTTGGTATACGGTCTTCACACCAAATGTTCAGATTTCTCTCCAATTTTTTAGCAAAATCCGTTCAGAGGAAATCCGCTTGACCTGCTGTTCGAATATGTTAACACGATAATTACAAAATGAAAAGAACTAGCTAAATAAAATTCGGTACACAATTTTAACATCTTTAGTGTAGATACCTGTCAAATTTTGAATCAAATCCAACTACAATGTTGACTGTCTGTCGGTCTGTACTTTCAGAAAAATTTTAACACAATAATTCAAAAACTCAATGAATTAAATGTATTAAATTTAGCATGGGATTTTGTAACTACAAGTGCAATTTTCTGTCAAATTTTTGTTTCAATTGATTGGGAAAAACGCTTCTAAACCACAAACTCTATTTTAGAATAATATTAAGCGCATGCCAGAGAATAATCACCAAATAACTCGCCAAGGATGCCATAGTAGATTCAGTAAAAATATTAAATTCTAGTCAAAAGTCAATATTTTGTATCTATAGTGAGCCAAGACCATGTAAGGCGTTGTCTGGCATGACAAGTTTATTAGAGAATATGTGAGAAAGTTTTGGGGAAACAACTCTCACTTCTTTTCAAGTTATCTTTATTTATAGTACATAATATATATACGGGTGGCTTTTAGGCTTTCTGAGGTATATTTATGAAAATTACGATTTACGACAACGCCCTCTAGCATCACATTGCTCTAATTCTGTAGGTAAATTCCATTATAAAATTTTCTTATTTCGATTTTCTCTACGTGCCTTTATATTAGCATCAGTTATTTTAAATACTAGGTAAATGGAAATTTCTTTCCTTCTTTCTTTCTTTCATTTTTTTTTTGCTTTATTATTGCTGATTGAAATTAGGTTCTTTTAACACCATCTGACTTTATACCTAATTTAAATAGGACAAAACTCAATGAATTCCATACCATCTGACTTTATACCTAATTTAAATTGGACAAAACTCAATGAATTCCATAAAATGAGAGTAATATATTATTACTAGCCGCTTTTGGCGGCCAGCCGGTTCGCCGATCTTAATGTTCCTTAAGATTTCAAGTTACATACAAATATTTTATGTTTTCAATTGCTTCTTCATCAAAATATTTTAAGCTTCACATTTTGATAGTCATATAATTTACTCATACTTTTAAAACGACCTTAAGCCAAAATATACTATCTCTCTCTCTCTAATTTTCAATTAGCGCCCGTAAAATTAAAGTGGCAATGATTAAACTGCAATCAATATAAAGAAAAAACAATTTTTACTGTAACCACACATTTTTTAAAAATATGATTACTGGAAACAGAAACGTTTAGTATTTAAGTCATACGTGCACTACAGAATCATTTTCATAATTTATGTAGTATCTTAAGAATTATTCTACAAAGATTCATCAGAAAATTCAGTTTTTAGTTTTATTTTCAAAAGGATTTAAATGACGTTAAGTATATATTTTTTATTTTGTTTGTGTCTATAAATATACTTAAAACAGTTATGAAATCTAAATTTTATTCAGTCCTTTGGTCCTAAGGGATCATATTCTCGAAATATTCTTGACATTGCAACTTTTAAATAAGTAAATTATCTATCTTTTGCTGTCAGATATGATCGATTTATGAAGTTTTGAATAGAATAGTTTAGAACAATCAACATTTTCATAATCCTAAACCAATAAGTCTTGAGAAACCCTTGGCACTGATTGAGATATCATCTTTGAGATGGTCGATGAAGTGGTCTAAAAATCACTCATTTTTATTAAATAGTGTTATTCAAATATTCATAAATAAGTCAGTTTTAGAGACTAATTTTGTTGATTGGAAAGCAACTCTCTTTATTTTAAATATTTGTCTTTCAAGAATATTTTGTTAAAAATGATTCACAGAGCAGAGGATCTAGATAAACATTCGTCATTCGTTAGAGTATTTATAGATTCAAGTTATATGAAATATAATTGTTTACTTCATTTAGACAATTTTTCTACATGCATTTCTATTATTAAAGATTTACAAATTAGCCGTTGGGCATTGAATTGAAAGGATATATACTAAACCATGTTTACCTTAAGTGTAACTGATTTATGGAATTAATAATGTAGGTATTGTAAAAGATCATAGAAATCTTTTCTTTGCATTTACTTTTTATAAAATATCCTATTTCATATTTATTTCATTTCATACAGACACATGCTGGAAATTACATCTTTGTATGCTTAATTTGCAATAACCGTTGATTTATTATTATTTTTTTAATTTAAGATTTTGTCATTAAGATGGCAACATGTTGATAAAAGCTAATAATTGGGTAATTTTTTCCTATACACGCGTAACGTGCTAGTGCAAGTTAAATTTAATTTTTATTTTGTGCGAAATATAGTGTTGAAAAATATGGTTAAAATATATCTAAAAATTCATTAAAAATAAGAACGCAATTTATAGGTTAAAGCAATTGGTATAATTAAAAGGTAATTTTTTAAACTTTAACTTGATGCAAAAATCAATTTTGTGTTGTAATATTTTCGGAAGTTATAGCGGAAAAACGCCGAAATTTCGATTGATTTTTAATTAATTAGAATTCTAATTAAAAATTTAAAAGAATTGCTCCGAGGTGCACATATCCGGTCTCAAGGCAGACACATGCCAAATTTGGCAGCTGTAGGTAAAACAGTATGGTGTGCAGAGCGTCAATACCTACACATACGAACACATTGAGCTTTATTAACGACGGGTTAATTATTAGGATATAGTTCATAAAAAAATACTAAAATCGCTATTAAAAAAATAAGAGGGGGTGGGGGTAGGAGGGTGAAACTTTGTGGTTATAGATATTTTTGATGCCAAATTTAAAAAAAATTAGAATTTTTTTTTTGGATAGGGACACCCTAATTACCTAGCGTTCTGAAATATGCTTTACGACCTATTCTCATACCTACCACATACACATAAAAAATTTCATAAAAATCGGTCGAGCTGTTTTGATAGGAGTACAAACACAAACACCGTGACACAAGATTTTTATATATTAGATTTTGGCGGAATACTTTAAATGTGAATATAATTTATTAATATTTCAGACTCCAGAAATAAAAAAAATCAAAGCAACTTTTTTTCGTTCTAATGTTTTTTAAAATTATATTTCAGAATTCTTATTGAGGTTTTAGTTAATATTTTATCAAAATAATTTATCCATGAAACGTATGACATCTTATACGAATCTTGATATAACTTCTGAATTTTATTTATATTGATTGGATATACTTTAAATTTGAATTTAATTTATTGATATTTCTGATTTCAAAAACAGTAGAAATTAGAAATTTTTTTAAAAAAATTATGTTCGTTCTAAGTTTAACGTACTTCAAAGTACATTTCAGAATTCGTATTGAGATTTTAGTTAACATTTGAAGCTAAAAATAATTTATGGACAAAATATATGACGTCTTATAGGAACCCAGATATAACTTTTGAAAAATATTAAATTTTTTTCTTTTTATGAATAACTCTTATTGCTTGTACGAAGAAAAATGAAACTATTTTATCCTAATTGATAAGCATGCTATTGTTAAGGATGAAAGAATTTTCATTTTTTTAATTTCTAGAGGGGCAAGACTTTTTATAACTTCATTATGAGGTAGATAAAAATAATAGATGAATCTCAGGAACAGTTATTTAATTATTTTCTAAGTTTCACATTTCATAAGACAAAACAAACACTAACACGAAAATACACGACACTCACTAAGAATACAATCTAATAATGACCCCCAAGAAGGATCATGGGAAATATACTTTGATGTTAATAAGGCAACGTCATCTGTTGTATCAAAAGAGAAGGCAGTCGAGTTATGTAACCGCTACAGATTAATAAAAAAATTGATTAGTTAAGTGTGAAGAAACTTTCACTAAAACCTCCCTTATGCTTCACTATATATCAAATGAAAAAAATGTTGTAATATAATGCTAATTTGTTAATTTTTGTTATTAATTTTTTAAAGAGGGTGTTCTGTTTCCTATTTTTGATCAGATGTAGAAGACAAAGCATCAAGTCCAAGAGTTCTGTTGACCGTTAACTCTCTGGCCTCGCACAATGTGGAAGGCATCATCACAGAGCGGTTGCTGGAACTTAACTGGTTTAACGCCCCTCCTGGCATGAATGAAGACCCCACATCCTGGGTAGGTCTCTTCAACCATGATCCAGCCGAAGGTAGCCATGATCCATTAGAAGTAGCATCCACAAGAAATAACCCAGATGGCTTCTATAGAACACGAATACCTTTCCCTAGGATCGAATTTTTCGATAATAAACTCACTGAAGGGTGTCTCGGATTCTGGATTGGTAAGGCTGCTCATAATCCTGATTATGCTACTAATCGCCCTTGGCGGCCAGTTAGTTCCTTAGCATAATTTAAACTAAATATCTTTTGTGCAATTTGTTCATGATTCAACCAGTAAAGCATTTTTAAGCATAAAATTGTGATAGACATCAAAAACGTGAGTTTATAATAGTTTTACACATATTCTATTTATTGCAAACATGAATATTTCTAAAGGAGTCGAGTCCACTGACGTCAAAGAGCATTAAATGCGTAATGAGTTCCTGCGTAATCTATTTCAAATTACTCGCTGTCTTTTGCGGTAATACGATTTAATTTACGGATTCCAATTTATAATATGTAGAATCTTCCTTTCAGCTTTCAACAATGGAAGAAAATCATGGAATTAAATATTTGATGAAACAATGAAAATGATTTGAATTTCGTTGCCGCAATGAAATGTTTTGTTCAAAGTTATGCAAAGAAATATTTAAAAAAAACATTAGGGAACAAAATTTATCATAAATTTGCATGACATTTAAATTGATATTATTAAAAGAGCATTTTTTTTTTAAATTTCAAAATGGCGAGAAAATTGTTTTACGCAATATTTTCGTAAAACATCGTTGAAAAAAAACGCCAAAATTTTGATTAAAATTTCAAAACAAAAAAAAATTACTCAAAAAATGTACATTTTTGACCGCTAAAGTATATTTGAGCTGAATTTGGTAGCTTTACATCAAACAGTCTATCTTGTAAAGTGCCAACATAGAGATGTACACATTTCCTTTATTACTGGAAAAGATAAGTAATTAATAATCTGAATTAATGAAAGATTGATTTTTTTACGCCAGTAATATTGAATTTTCTACATATTTATATTGTTTTTTGAAGTATATTTTACTTCTACAACTTTGAAAAAGAGTAAGTTTGCACTCGTTCGAATATATTTATATATAAATTATTAATAAAAATTAAAAGTAAAAATATTTTGGTATGCTGTCTTAGAATATTAACTGCAAATATTCATGTTAATCATTTGAGTTTTTAATCATTCATTTCAGAGTTCAAAACTGTGTTTATGACTTTACGATGTAATAGAACGTTCCATATTATAAAAGTTCTATGTTTTCATCAATCTAACCATTATTATAATAAATATATACTGAGAATTATTTTTAACAAGAATATTTTAATATTCAGCTGACTCCATTTATTTAAACATATTTTTGATTTTTATTAGCATAAGAAATGAAATAACAACAATCTGGTTTCCGCCAAATTAAACCTAATACTGCCATAATAGTCATTACACAAACTATGATACTTTCTAAGCTCAAAAATATGATATATTTCTTGCTGAAATGCAAGGACACTTTAAATATCAAAAATATTCATAATTTTCAAGAGAAATATTTTCATTGCATGAAAGATTATACTTTAAATTACAATTTTACATGGCTTTTTCAAACAGATTTTTTTTTAAACAAAAGCAGAATAAAACTATTGCTTTGATACAAAAGCCATTATTTTTGTTTTGTTTCTTCAAGATTAAATATTGGTCTTTCAGCATTTTTTTTCAAACCCTTTAATTCCTTTCCAGGATATATAAATCTTAACAAACTGGTTGCAAAATCCTGCATCAGAGCCAGACCACGCTGGATGTACGAAATGAAAGACACAATCGGAAACAGAACCTTGAAAGATCTCATGATTCCCGGCACCCACAACGCCGGCAGCTACGAACATTACAGACCGGATCGAAACACTCCCAAAATCCGATACCAAATGTGCCAAGACGAAGACGTCTTTAACCAGCTGGTGTATGGTAACCGATTCTTAGACCTTCGCGTCATTTTCCAGCATGTGGCCGGCAGCAAAGAGAAGTTCTGGATAACCCACAACATCCTCAGAACTAACAACTCCGTTCGAGAGGTTCTGCAACAAGTGAAAAGGTTCCTCGACAACACCAACGAGATTGTTATCATGGATTTCCATCTCTTCTATATGGGTTTCTTGGACAGTTGGGTAGACGATAGGCATAAGGAGCTTATGAAAATGGTCATCAGCATACTGGGAAATTATATGATGCCCACGTCTTACGAGTACTCTACGCCACTTAATGAAATGTGGAAGAACAATAAGAGATTGCTTGTTGGCTATGCATCAAAACAAGGCATAGAGAGCAACCTGTTGTACCCTGGTGTGTTTCATTTGTGGGGTAACAAAGAAACACGACCAGAATTGGAAGAGTTCCTCAACAGGAACATGTGTAACTTCATTCACAGAGGTTTGTGGTCAGCCATGGCAGAACTTACGCCGACGACCTCTGGTGTTCTGATGGACAAGTACGGTGGACTAAGGAATTTGGCGCAAGAAGTTAACGTATATGTCACAAAATGGTTTAGAGAGAGATGGTGGAAATGCGCCAATATAGTGGCAACTGATTATTTCCTAGGAAATAACATTATCGACGTATCTATAGAAGCCAATGCAAGAAAGTTCGGTACAAATTATGTATGATAATAAAATGAAAATTTCATATATGTTACTTTGAGGATTTTTGCTTATATTGTCTTTTCAGACCACATACTCAACGTGAGTCTATAATATTATTTTATAGTTAAAAAAAATCAGTGGAATTAAACCAAAATTGAAAAAAAAAAACGCTCAGTGTATTAAAAATCGTAAGTTAAATGAATTATAATTTATATTTTGAAATATTATTGTATTTCAATGAAAAGCTTAACGAGTTTGCCGAAAATCTATTGAAAAATTTACTCCTCTTAGTCGACGAGTGGAATTTTTACTCCTCAATTAGAATGAGTAAAATTCAACATTTGTTTTAGTGAAAATTAATTATCGTTTTTAATACAAATTATTCTATATTTGAACTTAATATGTTTGAGCATAAACTATTTTGCAATATATAAAAAAGACTTTATATTGAATTTCTAATAAATTGTTTAGATATAACTTCATGTTCATGATTCCACCAAATTGTATGACACTGAAGGCATGTAATTTTAATAATTTTAGTTATTGCTTACATGAAACTTTTTAATAGAGAACCTTCCATGACATCGTAGCGTTATAAAAACCAGAAATGCCTGTTCAGCTAAATTTCGAGGTAACGTATTTTCACTTTTTTATTCATCTTGTAAACTGTACAGTCATTAAACAGAATGCTTATTCTTTGGCTTTCAATAATGGGAGAATTATTATATGAAACAGTGAAAACGGTTTGAATTTCAAGAGAACAATATGATCTATTGTCGCTAATTATGTAACTTTTTTTTTAAAAAAATGCCAAAATTAAGAAAAAATTTGTATGACTTAAATTAATATCATTAACAAAAACATTTTTTTTTAAATTTTTAAATGGTGTAAAATTAATTTTTGTGCAATCATATTTTAGGAAATTATAGTGAACAAACGCCTAAATTTTAATTAGTTAAAATTAAAATTACAAAAAAATCGTTGATATATATATATATATATATATATATATATATATATATATATATA
>JAPMOR010053361.1:0-11201 GCA_026543865.1 Argiope aurantia | reverse complement strand
ATCAAAGGTTTTGTGGCGAGATTTGAATGTCTTATAGATGTCAAACATGCTTCAAACGAATATCCGAGGAAGGATGCAGAATTATTATGATTCAAGGAATACATTAGATAAAAGGTTCAATTAGGGAAATGTAACTAAAATCCTGTTCGAGGATATATTTTTCATAAAAGAATTTATTTCTACTTTGATAAAAGAGAAAATTTGGTAGTTCAAATTAATAAATTTATTTATCAAATTATGGGGGTTTATAAATTAAATAGTTGCGTAATTATTTAGGAATTAATTACGCAAATGAATATAAGCTTTGTTTTCAGAGGATCTTTAAAAAAAATAACGACATTTTATACAATGAAGACATTTCATACGAATTAGACGTTTTTATACAAAAACGTACTTATATTAAAATAAAGAATAAACATAATAAGCATAGTCAATAATTATTTGCAATTAATTTTCTCTAAACAAACTAAAACCGAAAATTTTTAAGGAGTCTCCTATATTGATATAATTAAATATCAGATGTTTTAACGAAAATCTTTTTTTTCATACCTAAATTTTAAATCAATGATACTTACTAATATAAAAATTCCACAATAAGTTTTATTTGCCTTCTTTATAACTTAATTATTTATGATTTAAGTTTAATAAAAAATAAATTAAAAAAATTTAATGAAACAAAATTAAATATAATTAAATAATTAAGTTTAAATATTTTTAGTTAATAATAATTAATTAAATTAAAGATTATTAACTTAATGACTTATCAATGATTAACTTGATGATAAACTTATTTAATTTAAATGATTCGCTACGAAGCAAATGACATTAATTAAATATTTTCAAATATATTATGTTTATATAATGCAACATAACTGCAAAAAAAATGTGAAAAAAATTTAAAAAAATTATTTATTTCTAAGCTTATTTAATAATTTTCACTAGGCTTCGTTTCTTATTCAGGAAGTATTCTAAACTTCGCAAACTGTGTTGTTGTTAGAGAGTAAAAATCTCGAGAATCACCTTTTTCTTTTCTTAATTGTTTCATATGCCAGTTTTATACACCATGTATTTAAGATGCACGTGAGGAAATATCAACGAATAGCATGAGCAAAAAGATGTTAATTTTTAATGATTCCTTTTTTTTTTCGTAAATATATATTAAAATAAATTATGCTTATTAATATGGATGTTACATAAGAAATTATCTATTCATCATCTTATCATTACTTAAATGATTTGATATGAAACAAACGATTCAACAACAGCATGAGGTGTAAGGTGTTAATTAATTATGTAAAAATGAATCAAAAGTTTATCTGTTCAATCCGGAGAATCCTTCAGATAGGAAAATCTCGCATCCATTCCGCTACTTAAGTCTCGTGTAAAGAAAATCGTCTTTCTTGAAAGTAGCAACTTCATTAAAATTTAACTATGCATTATCTCTCCATGGATAATTGCTTTTTATTTACCAGGTTTTTACCAAATAAGCTCTTTTTCATGAAAATGAGACATATTTGGGTAATTTAGCTAACAATTTAATAAAGAATTCTGATGAAAGTTCTGTTAAGCAGGTAAAGAAATGAAATTATGCAATGTTTCATGCAAAGAAAGAATGTTTTATGCAAATCTTTTAAAAAGTTTTTCAAAATTTGGAGTGTTAACACTTTTATGAAATTAAACAATTTATGTAGACTGCTCATTAGCTTTCAGCTTTTGTTTTGAAGTTTAGTTAATCCAATTTGATGTGATTTTGGAATATATGCTTTTATTTTTCCAATTTCTAAAGCTTTATATAACTATAGTTAGCATTATTAATGATACGTGATAGTAAAGTAGAAGGATGTTTGTATGTGTGTGCGTGTGTGTACAGAAATATTGCTATACAGCATTATGGATTTTCTTGTAATAATTTTTTTTAATTTTAATTTTCTGTTTCTTATTTTTTAATTCCAGAGAATAAAGAGGTTTAATTTTTTAATTACTTTAATTATTATATTATTGGTCTTTCTCATGCTTCGATGCTTCCTTAACTATTAATTGCAAATTTGATTGCAATATTCTTTAATGTTTATGGTAATAAATTATGAATTAAAATTTAATCAGTAAAGTTACATTGATAAAATTTTTACTTTCTCATGCTTTAACATAACTTTATTTATAAAAACTGTTGTTTTTGTTCAACATTACTTGAAAAGTAATCAGCATATAAAAAAATAGCAAAATTTGGTAAATAAATTTGAACACAATTAATCAGTCATACATTAAAGTTTTCTATGCTGATTTTCCAGTTTTACATGTAGATGCATTTCCTGGTTTTAAATAAAATATTTGCTTGTAAACGGTAAAGCATGTTTGTTAATTTATTAGTGAGATTGCCAATTTTCTTTTTTAAGTTCCAAACACGTCCATTGTTTTTCAGAAATATGATTGATATACCATTCCTCAGAAATATGATATTTGTTATTTGAATTTCTTCTAAACATGTAATGTTGTTTTTTCTTTTATGAATAATTTTGAAACAAGTATTGTTTTTTTTATAAATTTCAAAGTTGGAAGAATTCCCTAAATAATATTTCATGGGAATGTGAGTCCTAGTTTCCCAAATTAGAGTTCGTACAAAGATGCAATATCATACGTTGAAGCAAACTATGTTTTCCTTTCCTTTTCTTTCATAATGGCTACGGAGATCGGCTGATCAGAGTAAGTTTAACAAACTAAAATACAGGTAACAACTCTTCTATGTTTTTTATATATTTATCCCTCTAAAATATATAAAACACAATTGCTGTATACTTTATGATAACAATTGCAGAAATGAACACAACACACGATAATAGTCAATCGTTATTAAACCGAAACAATAGCATAATTGCGCGCTCTGTTCAGCTGAAGATCTGGCTTCACAATAAATATCCCAAAGAGAAAATTCATTTGACTAAATAGATTTAGTTTTATTTAGATTCAGTGTTTTGCGTTTATATAGGTTTTCTGAGAGGACATGAAGATTTCCAGAATAAACTTCGGATCTCAGTTAATTATAGAGATATTACCAACATTTCTGCATCTTTCAAAACTTTCATTTTTGTTACCAAATTCATCACGAAATCATGAAATGAACACCGAGGTCAGGAATTATTCAACGGGTATCCATCTAGCATTTAAACATTACGATTATCAGTTAATCCTTTATTTCAAGGAAAAGACCTACGCTACAGGAAAGCAATATTATATATTCGCAACAATTTGTAACGCTCTTATATATAGTTGCTCACTAAAATGATTAATTGGATGAAATTATAAATATTTTTATGCGTCTGATTGGTAGCTCAATTCTAAATTATTTCTCACTGGCTATAAATTACTCTCTAAGATATAACACAAAGAATCGAAGATATCGGCTTCCTGGCCTAGGGTTAGCGCGTCTTTCCCATGTTCGGCTTGTTTCGGGTTCGAGTCCTGGTTTGCGAATGGTTGTTCGCTAGTTTGTGTTCTCTCTGTGAGGTGTGTGAAAGAGCTCCCATGTGAAAAAGGGTTGTGCAAGCGAGTGTGTAAGTGCCATCTTCATATGAGCTAAAATCAGATTTCTCCCTCGGGTGCTCAGGGGTCCTTATCCTCAGAAGTACTGCATCCCTCTTTTCCGGATCTCTTCATTGGTTTGAATTGGAGTTCAATACAAGAGGGATAAGCAACAACAACCATTGAAATTTGAGATTTTACTGGATGTTTATAAAAGTACTTTTAAAGATATTTTTGATATTCATGTAGCAATTATTATGACAATGTATTTTTTAATTACTACATAGATATCTCTAAACATAAAGGAAAATTATTCACATTGTTAAGAGACAATATATATTTTTATTTTAAATATCAGTTTACAACGCAAAATTTTAATAACGGATGCAATTCGTGCTTTTACGTATTTTATGTGAATCATTTAGCTCGAAAATTAAGTTGGAGGGACATAAAATGGAAGGATATAAAACATGTGGTCACAAGGATAAGCTTAGTAATAACTCAGTGCGAAATTTGTAACTAGCAACAGTAACTCTGATCATGATTCTGTGTGTCGCCAAAAGTGGAGACACACTGTAATAAAACTCATAAATAATATTAAAAGTTATATAACTGTTTATATAACTGCCAAGCACCTAGCTACTGCTGGGCCCAAAGGAGGCTGAAAACAATACAAGGAAACAAAAAGAGAAAATAAGAAAAAGTGAAAATCACAAGGAAAATAAAAAAAGGAAGGAACATAACAAAATGAACAAATAATACAGTTTATATAATGTTACACAATAATAGTATCATACAAACATAAATAGAAAACAATAAAATTTTACAAAATGATAATCATTTAAACTTAGAAAAAAGAAAAATAAAAATAAAAAATAAATAAATAAAAAAGTTTTAAAGAAAAGAGAAAATATATATACAAATAAACAAATAAAGGGAAAATACTAATGAATGAATAAATAAATGTATATGCTGGCTCAGGCCTAGGTAGAGGCTATTCTGTAGGACAAAAATGTTGAAAAACAGTTGATTTTTCATTTTTTCTTATACTAAAAAGATACTATTCCGTTTAATAATACTTGACTTTCTCTAGGCATAGTTTGAAAGACTCAGGCAATATTCGAGTCCAGTTTAAAGCCCGTTACTCTTAGAAAAGATTTTATTCTTGAAGTCACTACGAGGAATGCAAAATCGGTATACAAGCTACAATCAATAAAACGTCCTTTCGTCTCTGCAAAAAAAAAAAAAAAAAAAAAAAAAAAAAAAAAAAAAACTATGGTTCAGAGCCCAAAATGGGGAAGATTAGTTCAGATAAGGAAAAAAGAGAGATTATGCTATTATTTATTTTGGAAAGTCCTCCTTTCATGTTGATACGATACAGGAAATCTAAGAGAGTCTAGGATTCTATGGCCAATTTTATACTTTATAAAATTTGAAATTATCAATTTTTTAAATTAAATTTTATTATAAAATCTTAATTATAATAAAATTGATTTATTTTAATTAGTTATATTAGAATTTATTATAAAATCTTTTTTAAGACAATACGAATAAAGTTCATGGTTTTTAGTTAATTGAGCTAAATATTTACTATCAATTTTTCTATTCATTTCTAGTCAGATGCGTTTTTTTAGGCACAAAAATAATTTTAGAATTCTTCTACCTAAGATTTAATTTTTCTAATATTTTCTAAGAAAATCTTGAATTTTTTACTCTCCAGCTGCTGGCACAATTAAAGGAAATCTGCATAAGTAGCACAATTTTAGTATTTTCTTCAGAATTAATTTGGAGTGCTTCATTAGCCATTGGGAGCCAGTATGAAGATCCGAAATTAGAGCCTTGAGGGCATTCTATTGAATATTCTCTATTAAAAATTTGATTATCTTAATAATGATTTTGTTCTATTACTGAAGAAACATGAAACCTCATTAAAAAGTTTTTTGGGGGTAGTCTATATTTTTCATTTTGTGTATCCAAACTCGTCTAAAGGCATTCTTGACATTTAAGGAAATTATAACATTATGCTTTGACTTAATTTTTACCTCACAATTCTGCTTTTAATATGATTAATTGCTTCAGGCACATTCTTGTCAGAAATGAAACCATATTGATTGTGATACAGATAATTATTTTTTAGTAAATGATAGAATACTTTTCGTGTAGTCATTTTATCCAATATTTTTCTAATGAAATCGAAATGACAAATAGGCAGAAAGAATGTTCTATTGTATTTAATTATTTTTTTCTTTTGCTTGTTAAGCATCTTCCATATGAAAATAATATATCATCTATACGCAAATGGTTCATTGATCTTCGGAATCGGAAGAGAGAAACTCATTATGTCATAGTTTTAAGAGTAATTGAAGTTTAATTAGAAGCAAAGAGAAAATGAAAAATTTGCTTAGTGAATTTAATGAGGCATTTTATTATTTTTCAATATTGTATAAATGTATTCCAATATAATGTCACATGGAAAAATGTCATTTATCAATTAATCATGCCTGGAATTGAAGTTGTTGCTGGTACCTCTTAAATCGCTATGAGAAATCTTCCGAATCCTTTATGTTTATAATATTTTTATACAGGACTTACCTGGAATAATATTAAGAAATTTTCGTTTCAGTTCCTATAAAGACGCTATAAAATCTTTTAAAGTCGTCAACATGGTTCTCTTTTTTATTTAGGGAGATTTATCTTGAGGGATTTTGTACATCAAACTCGGAAATACGTAAAATAATTAATCAGCATGCGATTATTATAACTAGGCGTTTTTTCTTGCATTAAATAGTTTTTCTTTTTTTAATTATTTTTTGTTGAAGCATAGTATAAACTATTTAATTTGAATTTTTAGACATTATTTTTTTCGATCTGAGTTATAAGAAAAAATACGAAAAGAAAATGATGCGATATTAAACTGATTATGATATTTATAAAGAAATGTCTGAGTTTGAAAATTAAAATCTATTAACTATCTAACTGATAGTAAAGAACAAATAAATATATTGCAACTTCTTTTCACTTAATAAATTTCAAATTTTTAAAATTTTGAAAAATTTAAATACAATTATATATTTCACCAAACATTTACTAAATATATTTAGAAAATAAATAGGTGAATTAGAAAAAAAAATCAAATAAATTTTTAGAAAGAAACAATATTTTAATCTGATTTACATTTTTTCGCAAAAATTTACACCAGCTTTGTTTTCTTTCAAAAGTTTTATTTTAAAAAAAGATTTTTTAAATATATTATATAAATAAAGCTTGGAGAACATTTCAAAGAAATTACGTTTCTCTTAAATATTTTACTTTATTAAAATATGTAATTTTGAAATTTTTCTATCTTTTATTTTTAATTCGTTTCAAATAGAAATTTGATGCCTTTATTCCATTCTGATTTTGAATATCAAATATATTTACAATTTATCATAAAATATTTTGTATCATATTTTCAAAACATCAAAGAAAAAACATAATGCAATATATTCACACAGATAAATGGAAATTATTTTGTTTCAGTGGCAGTCTTACTTTCATTACATTCATATCAATTACATTTATATTCATACTATTACACTACATTCACACAAATAAATGAAATTTTTTTTTTCGTTTCAGTAGTAGTCTTACTTTCATTACATTCATATCAATTATATTTTCATATTCATGTTAATACATTACATTTATACTAATTTTTCAGAATGTTGATAAAAAATTAAATGGTGATCATTTTATTTGATTTACAAATTAACTCTAAATGATGCTTTTAGAATTTGTAATCTTCAAATTGTAATAAAACTATTTTATTTTTAATCACATCGCTTTATATTGTATTAGCAATGAATGTTGGTATAAAAATATAAAGAAACAGTAAAAAGTCATAAGTTAATTATTTATGTATAGAAACAAAAATATTTAACAAGTATAAATAATTTAAATTATTGTAATTTGAAGTGAATAAATATCTGAAATTTTTAGTCTAGGTGAAGAAGCAATAATCGCACATAAGAACCATATAAGAAAGTAAAAAATATTTTCTTGTTTTGCCTTTATATCGATAATTTTAATATATTTAGTAATTATCTAATTAAGATAAGACATTAAAATATTCATTTTTCATCATTAGAGCTAAAAACTAAGATTATATTAGTTAAAAATTCTATTCATTCTATATATGAAATTTATTTTTAGCTGTCTTGGCTAATGTTCCCATTGCAGTATCTATTTTGCTTCAAAGTATTAACATTAATAACCTTTAACTATTAAAATGTTTCTAAAACGAGATAAATTTTTAGAAGTAAACGAGTACCTAATATTTTAAAAGAGTTAGAACATAATTAGAAGTTATATTTCCCAAAATTAATCAAGGAAAATAAAGAGTGAAAAAATCTTTGCACGCAAATGCATATTCAAAACGACACGGTGGAAAAATTATTTATAGCCCTGAGCTTGACACTTCTCTCATTTTTGAGGCATAAAATATCTCTTCATGAATATCACATTAGTCGCATTAGAATTGAGTATAAAATATTAATAAATAACTTGTAAATTGGACAAAACACATAACAGATTGGCGCTCTTTCATGTGCCACTCAGAAAACTTATGGTTAGCTCGAAGTTTTAGCACATTATTGTTGGCGATTTCGTACGGTCACGCCATGAAATAACACCGCACATGATGAATTTATTCAATTACATTTAATCTCCCGTGCTTGGCATTGATAATTCTTTCGATGAAAGATAGTCATCAGTTATGGCCATGCTAGGAATGGGCTGCTGTAGCGTTCTGTTTCTCAACTAAAGTTTATGCTAGAGTCAGACATGAGTCACGATTTATATTGTTTGATCGTGCAAAAGAGGAGTAAATTTTTCCACCTTTCAAGAAAACGAAGTTTTGCTTAATTACTCCAATTTTATTCAATGAAGAATGCTTTATATTGTTCTGAATTTTTTTACAATACTTTCTTTGTTGCCTTTCTGTTGTTATATTCCGGCAGATTAATCTCTAAATGATGTATATAAATCATAATTATAACGATAAATATGATGCATATACAAATAATATATATTATAAATATATTTTATTAAAAAATACAATATGTTCTATGTAAAATATAATTACTTTTTTGTACATCTTTTATTTTAATACACAATTATTTTCTGATATTGATGAAATTTCATCCATCTAATTTTCAGTAAACTAGAAACAGTCCCTGCCAATTTTTCTAAATTCGAAATTAAAATATATGTGAATTGAAAATAAAATAAGATTTTTCATAATTTAGTTAATGTTAAATAACATTAAATTAATATTAATCAGATAGAAAATTAAATAATATTTATATCTTTGAAATGAAATATTTTGAAGATGTTGTTTGTTGAGTCAGTATATCTTCATTAAATTCCCGCTGAAATATCCATATGCTTTCAAAGTGCTTTTCGGAAAACGAACCAAATTCGAAATTTCAAATTATTCATCGAGAATGGATTCCTTTTTTTTACATGATATTGAAATAATCTGAAATCCTAATGTTACTCAATACAAGAAAAGAAGTTTCTAATACGATTCTACAGAAAGTGGACAGCTGCATCAAAATGTATTTTGCTTCCACCCGTACTTTTTAATTTCATATTAAGAATGGAATATGCTTTATTTAACATGCTTATTTATGCAGTATTCTGTTTTTTGATTAATTAAATTATTTTATGAAATTTATTACATTAATTTTTTTGCAATTTAAAATTAATAAGGTTTACGCAGTCATTTGGACTGTTCTGAAAATTTTGGCGATAATGATGAAGACAAATGAGAAATTGTTTTTAATTATAAAAAAAATAAACGGCTCAAGACATAACAGAAATTCTATTCATATTACTGCATCAACAGAGTTTATTTTAAAATGCAGGAAGTTCCTCATGTTAAAAAAGCTAACATATTGTTTTTAATTTTTCATTTTCAATTGTTAATTGAGCTATTCTTGATCATTACAGTTTTTCAATCAGTGAAATTATTGCACATACTTTTTTAAGGAGTAGAAACTTTTTTTTAAATTAATATCCTATATTTATTTATTTGCATATTTATTTATTATGTATACATTGTTTATTATATATTTGTATTACTACATCATATACTAACCAGAAGAGATCAGGAGAAAACTGGTCATATTTGTTTTCATAAAATGCAGATAAAATTATCCTTGGTACCAAAATGAATAGATGAGCTAATAATAAGGATATATAGAGTTACCAATATTATTATCTCGTCTATTGTTCATTATTTGTTCTCTGAGCTTCATCAACACATTACTATCAACTTCAACATCTAATTTTTGACAGAAATACAACTTCTATTATAGCACCAACTTAGTTGTGTGCGTTTAAATATTTCTTTTATTACTGCGTTTTACTTTTGCATCATATTCTGATGTAAAATATGTGAAACGTTTGGGAAAATAAGGATCGCATAACTGAGAGTTTTACTATGTTTGTTAAAAAATGAATCAGCAATTGAAATGTAATTTCTTAAAATAATTCTTAATTGTATATATCCGAAAAGTTATTTTATTTAAATTTTTTTTCCCGTTTCATTATTTCCTGCAAATTGAGCAAAATGAATATCATACTGAAACAGAAAAAAAATATATATAATATTGTAAATATTCCCACTGGTTATTTTTCCTAAGTCTAATTAATTAATTTTTGCTTTTCCATTACTTTTTATGAATTTGCTGCCTTAATTAATATCTTTTAATTTATTAAAAATTTATCTAGATAATTAAGAGAGATGCACAAATAATAAAATATTCTAGTATCAAAACTGATTTTAGGATTCTCTGTAAATATAGTTTATTTATTCTTTTTTTTCTATTTTCTTATTTATTATGATACCAATATATACTATTTCAAGCCTTTACTATTGGCTTTCTTAGTTTTCAATGAACGTAATTTCTAGTTGATTTATAATATTCAGCAGATAGCAATTTATTAAATGAATGTAAATTTATTAAAATGAAACAGTTTATTAAAATGAATGTTATTAAATGAGATTACATAGGCAATTAAATGCTTCATTTTTTAAAATCAATTTACTGTTGAAAAATGAAGTTCTTTCGTCAAAATAAAGAAGATATGGGTAGAAAATAAATGATTTATTGTTATATAATCATTGTTTTGACACAGAAAAAAAAATGTCTGCTAAGTGATAAATAGAAAATAGTAATATGGAAAATAGTAATAAAAATGGAAAATAGTAATATAAATAAAAATGGAAAATAGTAATATAAATAAAAGATAAAATTAACGAACAGTAAAAGGTAAAACTAAACTGATTTGCCCGGAAATTAATATGTATCAATATTTACCTAGGAAATATTTCTTTTCTCGTTTAAATCTGTTATTTAATGGGACTCTTACGATAATTTAATGACTAGAGCATATCACATTAGATTTCTGAGGCAAATATACTAAATGCGTGCATGTATGCCAAAATAACTATTATAATTAGACAAATAACATATGATAACACAAAATTACGTTAATTTTGTTTCATAGCTAAAAGATATGAGTTCTTTAAGCTGTAGATAAAAGATATGAAAAAGAAAGATTTGAGTTCTTATAATTTGGATCCCGGTAGAAATATATATATATATATATATATATATATATATATATATATATATATA
>JAPMOR010053356.1:108108-131889 GCA_026543865.1 Argiope aurantia | reverse complement strand
ATAAAAAAAAAAAAAAAAAAAAAAAAAAAAAAAAAAACCCTTTCTGGAAATGTTGGCTTATTTCAAAAATGTCATATAAAAGAAGAAAGACAAACTGATATCAATGCTTCCTTCTTTGCACGAGACATCTTCAACTACCCTCATTCCTATTTCAGGAAATAAGTTGTAAATAGTATTAATTTCAAAATGATACAAGGTGAATATCAGTAATTCTCTATCTGACAGTGAACTTATTTCATGTGAAGTGAAAATAATTGCTCATATCTATAATTACTTCAGAAAAGGGAAATAATTTTGTATTTCAAGTTTCAAAACTGTCTGCGAAATATACATTCTATGTCTATGAAAAAAATTTCAAGAAATGAATAAAACTATAATTCCAAGGATTTTAAATCCTGAAACTTGTTCCATATACAATTCTCACCCTTAAAATGTTTTTTCCCCCTGTATATTTTTGATACAATGAACTTGGTTTGTTAAAAGAGTTGAATTATGAATTTTAAAAATTACAGTAAAAATGTATTATTTACAATTTTATTATATAGTGTTATGGCTACTGGACCATTAACATATTTACTGTGGCTCAGACTGTTGTTTTGAGGAATAAGATATGCGATAGCTTAAAAATGAATAATTTTTTTTTTCACATTTTCTTCCTTCAAATTTCTAAAAGCATTCAGTAATAGAATTACAAAGTTGTATGATAAATGTATGCTTGCATACTTCTAAAAATTCTCATCAAAAATGGTATTCAAAGCAAATAAGATTATTCTAATGATTATCACTACCACTGCTTTTGCCATACACAAATAATAATAATAATAATGTTCTATATTATTTAATGTGGTTTCTCATCCTGAGTGTTGAAAGAAATTAAAAAGTAATGAACATATATATATGTGTAGTCTCTTTCTTAGTGATTTTATTAAAATTTTATGTTATTAATATAAACATTTTTAAGAGACAATTATTGATAGATGTGTTTATGAGAATATATTTTCTAAAATTAAGTTCCATTTCTGTTATTTGTTAGCATGCGTGCAGAAGTTTTCTCTTAATATTTCACCTTTCTTATTTCATGCCATACCATTGAGAATAGTACAGCACATATAAACCTAATTACATTATACAGAAATAAAAGAGGAGTAATGATTTTTTGCCAATCTTCCTTGTATATTTCAGGTAGCAAAACATATACTGATATAAATCTTTAAATAAAGTATTTTTTAGATTTTAAATTAAAAAAAAAAAAAGACACCTCACATAATCATAAAAATACATTTCTTTCTTTTTTTATTGGTTCTTATATAATATATAACTAAGTATCGTTTGATGTAAACATTTTTTTCATTTAATATATTATTTATTTACATACTATTAAAATTATTTTACTGTCAGACAAGGAGGAAGCACAAAATTTATCACTTTTGATCCATTTTTTAAAAAAATAATATCTATTATAATAATAATAAAGATGAATGAATGTGTGTTAACTCTCTACACTCCACATCATTTGACCTACAGTGTCAAATATGGGATATAACTGAAATTAAGTACAACCAATATCCTGACAAATCAGCCATTTCGGCAAAGATATCTAATAAATAATAAAATTGATAATTTTAAATTCCAACATGATTTTTTTATTGGCTACTTTTCTATACTAAATTTAGATGAATAAAATCACAGCTTTTGGCATTTATACTTTATTTACATGTACTTGATTTTACAATGATCAAATTCTGATTATACATTAATATTTAGAGTTCTAAAACATTATCATAAAATCCTAGGATTTACAAATTTTTCAGCAAATAAAAATATTAAAAAGTATTTTTATTAATAAAAACTAACATTTTCATTTCAAATTATAAAATCTCAGTTTATATATATTATATATATATATATATTGCTATCATAAACATTAATAGGTCAAAGAAAACTCCAAAGGCATTGAGCTGACAATAAATATCAAATTAATAAAAGGAATTTTAAGTTACAGAAATCCTTTTCTTGCATTTGTTCTTCTAAAAAATATGTTTCATATTTTATTTCATAGATACATGTTAAGAATTACATTTTCCTAGATTTAGTTTTTTTTCTGAGAGTTAACCTATTAATATAAGCTTTTGTTAACATAATAGCAAAACATTGAAAGATCATTTTTTTTTCCATGCAAGCATAATGCATTTTTGCATGTTATATGGCTTGTATGCATGTGTATGTATGTAAACAAACATATTGTTGAAACGCATGTTTAAATGTTTAAAAACTGACTGAAGATTGAAAACAATTATTTTATGTTGCTATTCAAAGGTTATTGCCAAAATAAAGACAACAACAAAAATTATCTAGAAATAAGATTAAGAAAGTGAATAAGGCTTTTAAGTTGGCTGTTAATTAATAAGTTTATAAATAACAGAAAAAAATTTAATAAAAAATATTATATTTTCAATTCCTATAAGAGGATTATTTCAGATGTAAATGAAAAACACTTTAATTGAATTTTCATTTCCTATTACTCAAAAAAATTTTCAGTACATTTCAGCTTACATTAAATAAAGCTTCCCATACTTAAAAAGGTTCTTGAACATCCATGAAAATTAGTTCTCCATGCCAATTTCAATGCAGAATTGATTACTCAGCTGCATCTAAAATACTTAACAGGAACTTTCCTAAAAGTTAAAAGCCTAAGAGAAAGCCAGAAAATATCTAGACAATCACTTAAACCCAACCATTGGGAATATTATTCCTTTATTAGAAGACAAAATAAATAAAATGGGATTTTTAAAAATACAAGCAACATGAATACTTAACAATTTTTTCAATGCTTCAAAGCACACACTTCAATATCTAGAATTCACAACATAATCTTTTAATTTATATTACAGATTTAAATTCCACATACTTACTAGTAAGTCGGGTTCTCCATTCTTACATCAATGCAACATTGGAAATTCGCATTTGATTGTTACTGAAACTGAAATAAACAAGGAATTTTCCTAAAAGGTAAGAGCTTAAGTGAAAGCCAGAAAATATCTAGACAATCACCTAAACCCAACCATTGGAAATTTTATTAAAGTTTAAAATATTAATGGTGTACAGTCCAATTCCCATTTTTAAAAAATTACTTAAAGAAATGTAGTGAGCATACAATGCTGATTCAAAACAAAACTGTATTCAAATGTGTATTCAAAACAAAACTAGCATTTTAAAAATTTAAGCCTGCAGTTATTTGTACAAACATTAAAGCTCTAAAAGGAAGTATATCGAAATTTTCAGTCAATGATAAATTGTTTAATTTTTGATACACATAGTAACTAATATAAACACCACAATTAAAATCATCTATTTGTTTTACATGAGGTGGAAAAACAATCTGCCAGTGGCTATTTGAATTAAGCGAATTATTTAATACTGTACACCAACGGTTTATTAATGTTGAGGTATCCTTATCTGGCTTATAACAAAGTGGGTCAAAATATTCAAATATTTTATTTTTCAAATCTGCTATAATTAAAGTCCCATAAGAATTTCAATTTACAGAAATTATAAGAAAATCAAAATTTGCTATTTCTCGAATCCAAGGAAATTGAATGTTTTTTTGATTAAAAATCAAAAGAGAGTGTAAAGATTCTACAGCTTTAAAATTTGTGAATCTTCTACAAAATACAAAATTAAATGCATCAATGACTGACCTTTTTTGCCTACCTTTTTTGAAATTGGATGATATTGATTTAAGATATTTTTCTTCTTTGACAGTAACAAATGGATCTAAAGATTTTAACATATAAAATGAAAGATCAATATTATTAATAGTTAATATTGTAGCAGTAGGATTTGTGACATTAAACTTATTAAATCTATGAAACACATCAATATTAACACATTCAGAACTTTTAACATTAAAGGATTTTAAATCTGGTTCTTGCTCAGAAAGATTATTAGATTCATCAAGAAGTTCTTCATTTAATTTTTGCTTCTTATTGCAATTTTCACAGGCCGAGCAGTTCCTTTTTTTTCTATGAGAAGTTTTAAAAAACTTAATCTGCAAATTAATTCTTTGATTAGGTGCAACATATAATTCAGGTGTAACAGAAGCCAGATTATTTTTAAGATTCAAAACCCCATACATATCAGCTATTAAATTATTCAAACAACTAACTACATTATTTAACATGATTTTTTTAATATGTGGAATTTTTATTAATTCTAATATTTTCGAACATAACTTTTTGCACTCTGCCTCCTTTGATCTGCACTTCTCATTAGTAGATAACATGGGATTTAATTTTTCACTCAAAATATCAGAATTAATTGTAATACTATTTTCTTCATCAAATTTATGCAAATCATCAGTTGTGTACATATTAGGTTTGGAAGACAAATGAATTTTATGTATGTGCTTGCAGAAATTGCTACAGTCATCACAAGAGCAATGATACAAATGACTGCACAATACCGTAAATTAATATTTGTACATTCAAAGCTGCAATGATCCAATAAAACACAAGCATCTGGAATTTTCCTTGCTACATATCTTTCCTTTTACAGATTGAGATTTAACCTCCCAATGATTGTCATATTCAGCGACATCTGTATTCTGAATCTTTACAGCCCTGTCATGTTTACCTTTTAACAGTTTTAGTGAACTTGGAATGAGTAGGAATATTATTAATAACATAACAAGAATATTTTAAAAATCAATCCCTTTCCATTTTCAAAAGAGTTGAAACAAGATCATCTATTCGCCTATTATACTTACGCTCAAGATATATTGTTTTAACTGATTGTGAAAAGATTCACAAGAATTGTTAGTATTGGTATTACCATGTGGAAATCGTTTGAAACAGGTTGCCCATAATTCTTTTCTCCCAGAAAAATTTCTAACAAAATAATCAATAAAATTTTGGCATTCATTTGAATTGTAGTCGATAAACATTAAAAGTTTATTTTCAAAATTTATTTCAGAGACTTCCTTCATTATTTTTAATAACTCCTGTAACATTTTTTGACGGTGAAACTTATCACATACTTTTGAAGATAACTGCCTTTTCCAAGCGTGAAAAACGTGCCATTGGCATAGTAGATGCTTTATATTTGGACCAAATACAGAATTAAATGCTTTAAAGGAATAACCATCATCATCGGCCATTACAGTATTTACATTCAGGTCAGGAATCCTACAATGTAAACTTGAAAATAAGGCAATTAAGGTATGGTAATCTAAATCATTGGTGATAAAATGTGCAACTGGATAACCTTGACCATACTCATCCTGAACATGCAGAGAAAGAAGATAAAAGTCATAAAAGTTTGTGCCATGAGTTGCATCAATACAAAGAATTTTATCTGAATGCTTAACTAACATATCCTTTTGTGCTTTAGTCTGTAAATCTAATGCAAAAGAACTTTCATAGTTTGGCAAATTATCTAAATGTGCAGGGCCCAAAATTGTTTTCGACTTCTGTAATTTGAAAATTAAAATAGGATTGTATGGCTCTTTCCTTAATTTCTCTACTATACAAGAAACAGACATGGCATCATTGGCTGGCTGAATTGAATTGCGTAAGCGCCTTAAATAATTCTGCATAGTTTTACGAGATATGAAGGCTTCCTTTGTAGGGAAAAAATTTCTATTAACTCGACATCCTACATCGCCACGTAATAAATTTATTATTTTTGAAAAGGGAAAGGAAAGTAAAAAGTAAGATTTAATTAAATCGCGTGAACTTTCTTTAAGGGAGTGATATTTAGTGTTTTCGTAACTGACTTGATGGTTATGAATGGAATAATATGTAACCAATATCAAATTCTTTTATTCACATATGCAGATCTCAACAGGACAACTTATATTGAAAGGAATTAGCCCCTTTTTATTTTTACATTTACCGTTTCGTTCTCCCCTTGAATTGATCCTTGATTGATATGACGGATGAAAAAATTGACAAGAATAATAATAGAATGTCTTCATCACATATTTTTTTACCAGTTGATTTTTTAAAATAAGTATTAGTACCAATAGTTTCAGATTCTAACCAAATTTTAAAACTTGCCATAGAATTGAAAGAATAAGTTTTGATGTTTTTAATGTCATGCACAACATTAAGATGTTTATTTAAATTCTATACACTAACATAAGCTTTATCACATTCTGTACAAAAATACGATTCGTGCTTCTTGCCACCAGTACATTTTTTTTGTGTGTTCATTAAAATATTCATTACCACTATAAAATCTACTCCACTCTAGACACAACTGGGGAGAATTTTCGCATTTATCAGTTAAATGTGGATTATCTAAAGTTGTTTCGACTGGCACTAAACATAATTTGGGCTTTTTTACAATTTCTGCTTGAGAACTAACACTAGCCTCCAATAAATTATTACAATTGCTTTTTGGTAAAACATCAGAAACCTTTGGTTTACAGCGTTTTAAATGATTTGCAAAAGAGGATCTTGAGGAATAAAATTTTAAGCATAGCTCACATTTTTTTGGATAAGTACTCTTAACGCATTCTACACATTTATATTTTCTTAAATGCTTTGAAAATGATGACTTGGACAAATAAGTTTTCCCACAATAATCATAAGTCTTTGAATATGAGAAATTCTGGGCACCTCCTCCAGTGATATTTTTTTTTTTTTAATTTAGAGCCAAAACTATATTTGTGATATTTTTTTTCTTTACAATCATCTAGTAACACTGCAAATTTATTTGTTGTAGGAATACTGCAAATAACATTTTCATAGATATTTTTGTCACATTTAAAAAAAATATTTTTACTTATCTTAGTAATTCTTGCCTTTCCAAGTTTGTTGGAAGCACATGCTGGCCGACACTAGGCTGGGGAAATGTGAGGAGCTTCTGGTTCAGAGTGGACTAGGGATGTGCGAGCAGGTTCTGGTTCAGAATGGGTTGGCAGAGTGCATGCAATAACCGACTGACTGCAAATTGGAAGAGAGGAACCAGCAGCAGGTAGAAATGGTGGAACAACAGATACATAAAATGGACGATAGGACACAGAAATAGAATGGAATTGCAAGAACTGAACCATAGTCATATAGGAAACAATAGGTACAAGAAATTGAACATGACCAGTAAGAGGCACAGGCAGTTAGACTGGAAGAGAACGAGGCACAGAGGGTGGAAGAGAGCAAGAAGCGGTTGAGACTGCACAAGCTGAAACAGATGGCCGTGCTAAAGGCCAAGAAGCAGGATGTTTAGACCAAGATGGTGAAAATAAAGATTGCCTTGAGGAAGACAATGCAGGAAACTCAGTAGAATCCAAAATGAATTTAGGAGCAATTGATTAACATTTTTGATCCTGTAAAAATTATATAAGAAAAATGAATAACAGATCTTTTAAAACACTCTGGACATTAAAAATATCAATATAAATTATATATAATCAGATAACAAATGCATTTATATATATACCTTTTGAGAAGCTGATGGAAAAGAAGAAACATATGAAGGAACTGGGGCAACAGAAGTTGGTACCTCGCTACAAGGCAAAGCAGAACCAGAATGCTGTGGCGATGATGACAAAAATGAAAACTGATCACAGGAAGACAATGGTGGAAACTCCAAAGAATCCAAAATATATCCTGGGGTGGCAATTTTTCCCCTACAAAATTTAAACAAAACCAAAATAAATACAAATATTTTTCCAACTTTCATCAGTACTTAAAAAATATATATTATAAATTGCATATAAACAATAATATTCATACATACCTTTCGAGATGCATTATCTGAAGAAATGCATTTCTTTAAAAACCTACAGAAATAATTGGTCAGCGAAGATCACATTTATTAGGATGTAAACCATCCTTTCCCAGGCAACCAGACCAGGATGGCTTGTTAGAACTGCAAAAGATAAAAACATCTTCATTATGGCACAACTTTTCTAATGCTTTACTTACAGCTTCAATCTTATGGTTTAAGATTTTTATATGTTTAACAGTTTTCCAGTAATTGTTTTCAAAGTAATTAAAATCTCTAGGAATGATACTGGAGAAAATAATTCTTGCCTTTGGATTGACTCGTAAAAATTATTTTTTATACAATTGAATGCAAACTTTACTACAAATAAATAAAATGACAAAAGCACTAGTAAAATTCCACTCACTATTTAACCCTAATTAATACTAAAATTAAACAGAAAATTATGGCAAGCAATCAATGAGAAATAAATATTTAAGGCTATGCAATTAAATTAAGATACACTTATTACATGAAAAAACAAAATATCAAATAACACTATTCAAACTCCTTGTTTACACTTAACCCTAATTAGTACTATCTTAAAAACAATAGTTTTAAGTAAACGAAAAAAATTATAACAAATTTTCTTAAAGTGATTAAATAAGAAAATAAATAAAAATAAAGCCTGTATAAGTTTTCTTCAAAGTGAATCACTCGCTGACAATTGTTAATCATTCTTTCCTCTTGAAACAAAGAATGAATACTAATGAAAAGGCCCGATCAGTAACAGAATGATTAACACGTTATGATGACGATAACGAAATGCGAGTTCCTTTTATAACCTCGGTAGGACAACTTTGTCACTTTTGGCAGCGTGCCAAATTTCGACTTACTACCGGGAGTAAATTCCAAATAAATTAGCTATGGAGTTGGTTTTGGAATGATTGTTTTTGTCAAATAAATGACGTAAATGGAGCATTATTGAACTATTCAACGAAAATTATTTTGACTTATTTATATAAAAATAATGGCAGGAATTAAAGGTTTGTTTGATTTTGTAACAAACGAAATTGCATTCAAAATTATTTCATTGTTTCTATTGCTTTCGTATGTAATTAAAAGGATGTAGCAAATTGCTGTCATTTCTAACCTTATCAGTTTGTATATAAAATACACAATCAAAAATGACAATTTCGTTTATCTCGTATTTATTTAATGATTGCGTAAAAGGTTATCATCTTATACTTTGTTATAATGTTACGTTAAGCTCAATGTGAAAGGAAAGGAATTGAACAAAAACAAGTCTTTAAGATGGGGATGACAAGTAACTTTAACCCTTTTAAAAAACTTTAAATCCTATTAATAAAATTAAAATTTCTTTTCTCCTAAAAGTTGTTATCTGCTCGCATTTATTTGAATATTTCTTGTAGTTGCAATTTCGCCATGGAAGACTTAATGTTTAAGTATTAGATTGTGTAATTTCAATGGTTGAAATATTCATTTGAAGACCTTTCTTCATTATGTTTTGCAATATATAAAGAAATCATTTCGCATATTTTTTTATTTTGTTTTATATTGGAAAATATTTACCAAATTTATTCTGTTTTTCATATTGGCAAAAGGAAAGAGAGAATCTGAATTGCTTTGAAATATCAATGGACTATTAATGCATGGAATCAAAATTAATTATTGTATTTGAATGTATTTCATAAAAGATTCTAAAGCATCTGTATGATTTTTATAAAGATGGCTTAACTAAAAAATAATTTACAGCAGTAACTCTTGAAGATTGAATCCTATTGCTAATTTTTTTATTATTATTTTTCATATAATTAAAATCTATTATATTCTTTGTTATTAATATAGACCAGTGTTTATTAAGTATCAGTATATTTCAGTTTTTCCTTCTAATTGAGTTTGTTTATGTTTATTCATACTAATACCTATAGTAGATAATACAGTAGTATAATATAGCATAAATAAATTGGAGGGAATCAATGCTAGCCAAAACAAAATGTGATTATTTGGATAAATTTAGATTTGCACTTTAGTAAAAACATTGAATATTTATTTAAATTTGTGTCATTCAAAACTGCAAAAATTTTTTTTAAACATTCAACATCAAATGAATTATTATGCAGGGTAATAATTAGATAAATTTGCCTTAGATTTTTTTTTTGTTTGATGCACTTCATGGTTCTTTATTGATTAAACAGGCTATGATAAAATATGTATTTTTGTCTTTGCCACTAAATGTGTGAATAAATGAAGATATGAAATTTTTTTATTATTCAAATATTTCTAGACTTGTTAAAAATGTAAATAATAACTAATGCTTAAATTTTAAATAAAAGTCTTCAACAGTTAAGCAATTTATAAAAATAATCTCATTCATTTAGCAATTCATTGTGCTGTCTGAACACAGAGTTTAAGCAGCATACATATTTTATTTAAAAACCAACTCATAGCAAAGACTTCTTGTGCCATTCCTTCTTTAATTTGCATGTTTAGGTTTTCTTATAGTAAACTGGTTATTTTCCAATGTTAAAATTAATTTTTTAAAACTTTATTTGTAAGTATTATTGCTTAAAATTTTTTTATTCTTAGATAAAGTTTAGTTTAGACAAGTTTAATTTATATCAGTATTTATTAGCATGTAAATGTCTTAGTTAAAAAAAAATCTAGGTTCTTTATCTATTTGTCAAAAAAATGGTCTAGCTTTATTAACAATTGTCAAAGTTTTTTTTTTTTTTTTTTTTAACATTTGCTTGAGATTTAATATATTCTCTGAAATGTATATAATAATGTTATATTATTATTAATTATAAGTGTATATAATTATGAATTGAAATTTCATGTATATTTATAATTATAATGTAATATTTATATTATGTTTATGAATGCACATCATATTGTTATTCAATGTAAATATTATGATGTATTGTTTTAAGTGAAATTTTTCTTTTCTTTTTCAAATTTGTTTGTGTCATCTACTACTGCACTTTTGGATATTAACTATTTAGCGTAAGTATTTTTTCTTCTGTTTTGAAACTATGACTATAAGTATACAGTTTAAAATATGTATATATGTTAACATTTTTCTAATACCAAGTATATGTTGATCTTTTCTTTAGATTCTTTATTTTAAATCAGTTTTAGTATCAAATTTTTATCAGAGACATTTAAAATTTATTAGAGAATCAAAACCAATTTGTACTAACCATTTTGATAAATTGTGCCTTTCGTTGAAAATTGGTGATCCTTCCATAACTGGAAGCGTTTTCAGTTTTGTTTTAAGAAGTCAAAAAATAGCATGGATATAAAAAATGTTATATAATTTTTAATATTAATATGACATATATATATGCACACATATTTTCTGACAATATTATTATTGAAGTAACGATTATATATTAAAAAAGAATTATTAAATATTGTATTAATGTTATGTAACCTGAATAAATTCTTTTTGATTTGTTGTCATTGTTTTTAAGAAATAATTTCCTAGCTATTTATTAGAGTTTAATAGATCGTGAGAAAGAATATAAATTGACCAGTACCACATGTAAATAAGATTTAAGAAAACAATTTTTCATGAATTTGAATTAAAACAGTAAATGTCTCATTGTGTCATATGTATTTCTTCACATTTGTATGAAGGATAAATTTTTATAATTTATTGATTTATTTGCATGTCTGATAATTATCTAATAAATGCTGCATGTTGTTGTAAGAATCATATGTTGAATCATAAGAGTGGATAATGTTGTTATTGGAATAGTGTCAACATTCAAAACCATGTGACAGCTGTAGCCCCTTTAATATATTGAAACAGAATTGAAAACATGTGTATGAACTATAATAACTAAACAACTTGCAGAATTCATGTCAATCAGCTTTGGTGAACTACATCTTATCACAACAAAAGAATATTACTTTAAATTAATTATATTTGCACAAGAAGGACAAAGCATTCTAATTGGTCAGCTATGCTTCATGCCATATTAATTCTGCTACTTTGAAAATTTGTAAAATCAGTCTAGTTATTCTTCAGGGTTTTTTCAGAGTTTTGTTTTGCAGTTGCTAAAAAAATGCAAAGGAAGAATGTAGACAATCTTCGACTTATCTCATCATAAATATTCATAGCAAAAGGAAAAAATCTGTGAAATTTGTAAAATAGTAGTGGCTAGCAGAAAACCTCCAAAGAGTTGGTGAAAGATAATGTATTTTTTCTCATACAGAATGTATTTTGAAATAGTTTTTTTTTTCCTTTTCTTTCTTTTTTTAATTTTTTTTTTCCAAATATGGTGACAGTATGGTGGCATGATTATTCTTGGTGTAAGAGTTTATAAATTTGTTTAACACTATTAATTCTGCACTGTTGATATAATATAAATTGAATTAGATATGAAGCATTTCTAGTCTATACTAAGGAAATTTGTTAAGACAGTATTTTAAAATAGATGAAATATGCATTTATTTCTTCATGGACTATTATCTGTGTGTGTGTAATAATTTTTTAATTTTATTTATAATTTAGATTTCTAATATTTAATTGATTTTTACAGTTTGGTTGCTTTGGCATTTTCTGGTTCTGTTGGGATGACACTCCTTGTTTTAGGATGTGCTTTACCACAATACAAGTAAATTTTCAGTTTATATCGTTTTATATACGGGCATAATTAATATAAAATTTTATAATTACAGTAAATTTTTGTCCAAAATTTGTTGTTGTTTATTGAATTAAATTATAGTGTTTGTTTCTCATATGAATTTTATGATGTAATCTTAATGTAATAATTCTTTTCTAAGAAATTGGCTTCATATTCTAATTTTTCACTTTAATTCATGAAATGCAGTTTATTTTTAACTGTAAAGAGCATTTTCCTTAATTAGACTTAAATGTTTTGATGTATTGTTTCTAAATTGTGACTGCAAAATTTGACACTGCAGTAAATTTCTTTTATCCACAATAGATAATTTCTTAATGTTATTTAATTAGAAACTTGAAATTAGTTTGAAATTTGAATAATATATTTTTTTTTTCAAATTTTTGTAATTGTTATTTATGTTGCAATTACTGAAAAAAAAAAAGACTACATTTTCAACTTTGGTTAAATGTGATGTATATATTAATTATTTAATGATAATATATCTTTATTTTTTCAGCAACTGGTATCCTTTCTTTGTTATAATATTTTACTTGCTTTCACCGATTCCAACATTAATATCTCGGCGGTACAGAGATGATATGGCAACTAGCAGTGCATGTCATGAGCTCGCTTTATTTTTCACAACTGGCATTATAATATCAGCATTTGGTCTCCCTATAATACTTGCTGAAGCACCAACAGCAGCACCTGTGGTAAGATATTTACAAATTTAGGTATTCAAGAATTTTTTTTTTAATGAAGTTTACTTTTGAATGCGAGCAGAGTTTTTTTAAATCCTGTTTAGAAAAATAAGCACAGAGTGTATAACCATTCTTGTTTACAAACAGTTTAAAGAATTTTTTATAATTGTATCAGCAGAATCTCAGAGAAAAGCCTTTAAGATTTTATTGATAACTCTCATCAGTAGATCTCACTGATAAATGTTGACATTAACAGAATAGAACTAGTGTTCAAGCATTGGAATATTATATAGTTTCAAGAAAACATATAAATGAATATAAATTGGCTGTTTTGAAAGGAAGAATCAAGAATTAAAAATCACTTAGCAAATTAATTTTTTTCTACATTTGTTATTTATCAATTTTTTAAAAATAAAAATTTAAAAAGTTAGGATTAATTTTCAAAATAATTTATTTCTTTGTTAATAGATATGTATTTGTGAGTTTAGTTTTAATAGGTTCTTCAAGGGAAACTTATTTGATAAGCATCTTTGTGCCATAAAATATAATTAGATAGTTTATTTTTAATAGCACCATTAGACAGCAGAACTAAAAACTTTGGCAACTTTTAGAAGATTATTAAAATTACGGTATTATTTCAACTTGGTAATTAATTTTCCTGGAACTTATAATTGTGTTATAAATTAGAAAAGCCTAATTGCTTTCAATATAAATATTTTTTAAGTTCTGGAGTAAGTTACAACCATATTGGTTTAAGTCACAAGAATAAGCAGCCCCTGAATCCAAGAAAAAGTATAGAACATTCGTAGTGCTTATTGTTTGATAAAATATATTGCTTTATGGCAAAAATAAAAATAAATGTATTTCTACTTTATATATGAATTGGTATTTATTTTTAAAAAAATACAAATCGTTTATCCCTTTTTATATGCAAGAAACAGTATTAGACTGATATGTACATTGCCAGATTTGGTAATAAAAATAAATACAAATTGAATGGATAAGAGTTATGCATAAGAGTTATATATGAAAGTAAACAGTCAGTAATAAATAAAAAGTTGGCAAAAATGTTTTTGAAAAAGAAAAATGTTTCCATATTTTATTTTGAATATCTTGTATTCAAAATTTACCATTTACTATTTCATTCAGTTCTGATTTTTTTTTTTTCAGATTACCTGGGGTGCTTGTGGTTTGGTTCTTGCTGGCAATGTTGTTGTCTTTCTTACTATACTTGGGTTCTTTGTGGCTTTTGATAATGATGATGTAGATTACAGCATGTGGTGATGTTAGTTCATAGTGAGGATCTCGCCCTAAGAGGCAGCATTTTTGTAAAAAAAAAATGTAAAAAGAGTATTAAAAGTGTAGATTTGGTTGACTTTCAATACTTCTTTTCCTTTGTATCAAATTTGTAATATGTGGAGTTAACTATGTGTATTGCTTTCATTGCATTATATTTACATTTCATTATTATCTATGTCATAATTTTGATTTAAACTTTTTAAAAGTTATTTAAAATTATAATAGGTAAATTTCATATACATTATTAATGCAGTAATTCTTCTCTGCTTCTCCTTAATATTTCTTACAATATTAATAAATATTTATTATACAATTTAAAAAATTTTTTAAAGCTAATAAAGACTATAATAAATTCAGAATGCTTTATTTATTTTCAAAATGCCTTTCCATTTATTACATGCATGTGATCTTTTGAAGTTTCTGAAAATTTTCCATTCATGTGCTTTAAAAGCTCATTCACGACAAATTATACAGATAAGATATCAATGTTAAGATGTCACACTTTTTATATATTAATATGTAGCATTCGTAAAAATTGTTATATGGAAAATATTCCATCTTGGTTTCTGTGTAGAAGTTTGTGTTCTTTGTTATTGTATTAGTTAATTAATTAACCAAATGATGTTAGTTATAGTATTTATGTTTAATGGCTTTTGATTTACACTTCTGGAATTCTAAATTTATTAATTTGCACCAATAATGTTAGAAATAGATATTTTCATGCTTGGTTCATATTAATGTATTTTAACATATGTATAAAAGAACAACATAAAATTTATGTAGCTAATATATACAAAATTGAGTTAAATTCTTGGTGCCAAAAGTTTTTATCTGAAGTTCAGATCTTAACAATAGCTGAAATTTCTTTTTATAAATTCAAACTTATAGAAGAAATTTGATAAGAATCTTTGCCTGAATTCTAACTGATGACTTTTGCTTTGTAACAGCTGTAAGTCCCCCTCACCCCAAAAAAATCTCCCCCATTTGCTAAGGTTTTTCTTCTTTTTTTCTCCCCACCCCCATTTATTCAATATCCACAAGTGCATTATATTCTAGGTCACATACCTATAACATTCAGGTTGGATGATAGGATCTCCACATTCCCTTATATA
Source organism: Argiope aurantia (assembly GCA_026543865.1). Taxonomy (NCBI): domain Eukaryota; kingdom Metazoa; phylum Arthropoda; class Arachnida; order Araneae; family Araneidae; genus Argiope; species Argiope aurantia. The sequence goes on along the minus strand of JAPMOR010053356.1, from coordinate 116,415 downwards.
TTAATTTAAAATTCTGTGATGTATATTACATTAATTTTTTACATGATTGTATCATTAATGAAAATCATTATTTTATTAATTTCCTAAGGAAGTCTTCCTATAGATGTGATTATACTAATTTGTGAAAATCATCATCATTAAAAGCATCATGGACTGGTCGGTTAATAGAAATTAAATCTATCTAAATAATAAAGTACAAATCTTTGTTAAAGTGTTTTATGTAGTTATTACTATTCTTGGAATGCACAGATATTAATTCTTTTCTATCAAAGATATTTGAATATGTATCTTTGATTCAAATCAAAGGTATATTCAATTCTTCTGCCACTTCCCCTTTTCAAAAGTAGAACTTAAAGAACACATAAAAATTTTATGTATTAATGTATACTTTGGTCTTGTTATAATCAACTTAAAGTAATTGGATTCCTTCTCAGTCTTCACACTTTCATTAATTGAAACATGAATATTTCTAAATTTTATGTTGTGAAAATTTTCATGGTAAAAATGCACTTTGAAATATTTCTTTCATTGTTTTTATTAATCAAAATGTATAGCTAAATTATTTAGAAAACTTCACTCAATAAATTATCTAATTAAAATATCATAAAAATGCAGTTTTACTATAAGGTGTGTATTTATCTGTCACCACCATTTTATTGTTTGTCATTTACACAGAACTTGTAAAAGAGTTTAAAATATTATAGTGAGTTATTTGTTCTTAATGTGTGTATAATTCTTGTGTTTAGAGTGTTTTTATGCTTTTTATATTTTTTAGCTATTTTTTCAGAGAATAACCTCTGTATTTAAGTTTATTATATTATTTGAGCTTTCATTTGAATACATTAAATATTACCAAATAAAAAATAATTTTAATGATTTGCCTTTTTTTTATTTGAAGCTAATAATTTTGATTTTAAGAGTATGGAAGTAGTATTTCAAGTATGACGATTTCATTTTACAAGTAAAAATTTAATTATTTGCTATATGACTTAATATATATAATTGCATATTGATGTGCCTGGTTTGAGACTAAAATTGCAGTCCTTTCTCATTTTTTTTTAAAATTTATCATTTTTTTAAAGTTAATATTACTTTGAATGATATGTGTTTTTTGTCCAAGAATAGTTGAAAAAGAATTTCTGATAATATATATATTTTAATAATGATAGACACAGAAGTCTTGTAACTCCATCAAGTATTATGCTGGATTGTCAGTATTTCAATTGTGATTGCTAGTCTGCACAGAGATTTACTGATATAACTTCATATTCTTTTATAATATTTCCCACTTTTGATTTTTTTTTTCTGTGTAGAAATGCATGGCTCATCTTCAATAAATTCATCAGATCTAGAAATATAATTTTCTATTTAGTGAATCAAAAATCACTTGATGTTGATGCCATTCATATTTTTTTTATGTAATAATAATATCATACACAAAGAAAAAATATTGTTATTTTAAAAATGTTTGAATTAAAAATATTAATGAATGTCTTTATTTTAACTTCCATGAGACCTAAGTTTTTTTTTTTTTTTTCTAAATTGTTGGTCTCTTTTTGAGTAACTTAAAATCAGAGCAAGCTAAATAAATGGACTTTGATACATGATCCTTAAACTCAAATTGTAGATATGTATCAAATTTTGTTTGAAATCTGTCTGTATGTCTGCATGTGAATACAAAACCACATAGTTAATGAATAGAATTTAGAATCCTAATTATTGATGCATTTGAAATTCTACATCAAATTCTTTAATGTCTTGACCTTCTGTATGCTTGTGCATATGTGAACTAAAAATGTAATAATTTAGATAATGAATTTTGGTATGTGGTCTTGTGATTATAAGTATAAATATGAATCAAATTTTCGATCCAATCTGTTGATAGGAAGGCTTTTAAAACATATATTTTATTTTTCTTTATTTTATTATGAAGTCAAGAAATTCACCATTTTTTTTTATGCACCATACAGAGTATATGTGAGGGATACACAAGTGAGTAACTTCATGTTATATATTTTTTAGCTACAAAAGCATGGCTGGCTATTGCATTTCCTTTCTATGAATTATTTTGACCATTGGAATTCGGAGCATTAATAGAAGTCTGTGAATTTGCTTTTCATATTTCAAAAATATGGGCAACCTTGAACATAATTTTTTTTTCCTTTTTTAATGATTATTTAAAATATGTTTTGCAATTAACAGCTATATTATTCATTTGACAAGCAATAAAGAAAAGTTACTTCGGTGGGAATATCTACGAAAGTCGGAAAATGCATTTATGAAAGAATACATTAAGCAAATAGTGCTTTACTTTTTTTCAAGACAAGTTAAAAATAAAAAAAAGTTGAACAGAAAATAAGAATTAGGTTTTTAAGAAGGAAAAAATGTCATTAAGAAAAAAATCCAATTACACCATGTTTACACAATTATAACCATTTTAATCAATTTCTCAAAAATTTATATTTTAAATAGCATATCTAAGAAATATTCACTATCTTTCCTGTTGGTTTAGAGGGATGGATAATATGTGAAAAAGTCACAAGAACATTTCTAATTTCCTAAAAGGCACAATAGGCTAATGCAAATATTTGCGTGACATCTCGGTTTTATGTTTGTGATATACCATGACATCTAACAGATTAAAAAAAAAATTTAAATTTATTAACTGGAATAAATCATATAATCAATGAAATACATAATCTGTGCATTCAGTGTTCTATTTCATCTTTCCAGCAAAACAAATGTCGCAAGCATTGTATTGTTATTGAAATAATTATCAAGTTGACTTTTATTTGATATTTCTGAAAATATGTAATTTCTGAGTAAAACCAAGTGACTGTGAATTTTGTAAATTCATTTATAAAATTCTTGAATAAAACCTCTTTCTGTCTATGAAGAAAATATTTCCGAAGAATAAAAGTTTCAGTAGTTATCTTTTGGAAGAATTTGTCCCAAGGGGAATTAGTAAATGGACAGAATCTCGCTATCATTTATAACTATTTTAAAAACTTTTGTTATTTATTGAGAAGTTAAATGGTCATGTTAATATAATGAATAACTTCTCTCAAATAGAAAATTTGATTAATAATATTAATTCCTTTTTTTTCCCTGGTTCACAAAATTTGATCCGCATAATCTAATAGAGAGGGGGAGGGGAGAACCATGATTTCAATTTTTAAATGTATAACTGAAAAATCAGATGTGCTGCCTACTATTTTACTTATTATGTTAATAACAATAGTGAATGTGTCTGTTGGCATTCAATAGTTGGATCTGCAATACCAGATCTGATACTAACATACTTGAAAGGGTGATTGGTTTGAAATTTTATTAAAAAACTTTTATTATTTGACTTTTTTTTATAATATTGTTACACTATTTTAAAATTCATTGGTACCAATTTAATTAGCAAGCGATTTTTTTTGTCGAGAATTTTAAATATGATTAGCAGTGATCTTTTCCACTGAAAATCAAATGAATTTCATTTTTTTTTCATTATTCTTTAAATCATTTGCTTTTTCTTTGGTGAATATACATTTATTTCTGTTGATAAATTCAGATTCTCAAATTTCATCCATGAAGCTCTTGCATTTTTGAGTACTGTGTTCATTGACAGACTTTTCATTTCATAGATTTCATTGAAAACTGCAAATACAAAATTTCATCTAGCATGTTGCATTTATTTTTATTTTTTGCATTCACAGACAGAAAAATCGGCCCGTTTAATCTTCTATGTCATTGTAGAAAATTATGATGAAGTTTCATCTGATTTTTTTCCAGAAGCAATTTTTAGCCATTAACTCCAAAATCATTGCAAAATTTTTTAACAGAAGAAATAAATATATATCTTTTGGTGCAAAGGAGGCCTCTACTACTAGTAAAAGTGGATGTGTATATATTTGTTTGTCTTTTGTCGTTGAACGATATAGACTATTGATTTAGTGTTACCACATTTGGTACAAATATGATTTGAAAGGTAGTATTATGCGTTTTTGAAATTATAATTACAAATTTAATCAATTGAGAAATAAACTAGATTATGATTTTTTTTTCATAAATTTCGAAATTATTGTCAAACCAAAAATGATTTTTACATTATTTTAAAATTTCAAAATTTTTTTATTTTAATAATATTGATTTAACTGTTATACATATCTTCCTGCTTTAAAAAAATTAAATATTTTTTCTTGTGATTTGTTTTAATACTTTTATTGTTGTAATGAAAATACAAACTAATGTTATTATTTTATAAAACTAATTTATGCAGAAATACAGACATGCTAATATTTTATTGTTAAAGCTATTACCTTATTTGATGCCTTAACTCAGAGTAGATTCTCATCTTCTGGCAATTAAATAGTATACATTTTTTAATATATATATATATATATATATTCGATTCAAACTTATTGAGTGGAGATTTTTTTTTAAATTTTATTCGAAAGATTTTATGCAGTGGAACGGTTTTTTCAAATTGATACATTTTCTTCAAAATTTCAAATTAGTGCATTTTTTCTTTTCTTTTTGCGATGTAATAACAAGTGTTCGCATTTTATTTTGCTTTTTTCTAATTGCGGATTTTTACTTCGATTTCTTCATTTTAACTACTCATTCATTATAATTACTAATTCCACCGGAGACTTTTCAGATATAGAGAGGAGAAACTTCCTGTATTGTGGTTGGTTCTCACTTTCCTGGTGAGTACAATAATGATGTAAATTTAAATTGTAGGTCGTATGTCGTCTATATGATGGATGGACGAGGGAGTACCGTAATACCTTCACTAAATCGTGCGTTTTAATTTCTTGGCGACTTTGTCATTCAAATTAGCTAGCATATCAAAACAGGGCAGGGCGAGCACCTTATTGTTATTATAATTCGTTTTTTTTTTAAATTTTTTTTTATTGTTAGCATTTTGACTAACATATAAGGGGAAAAAAAAGTTTACTGTTCACAAAACTTAAATTAAAAAATTGTGGCATTTAGCGTTTTTCGAAAGATATTCTTAACATTTTTCTTTATATTGCTTTTGGCAATTTAATTACATTTTATGATTATTTTGTTTTGTTATTTCAAAACATCATATTATTCAGTTATATGATGATTTCAACATTTTGCACTTTTTCTTACTTGCTAATTTGTTGCTGTTTTATTTGGTAGTGAATAAATATTTAATTCAATGTATTTAAAATTAAAATTGTTTTTTGAAAGAATTAATTGAACCAAGTAATTCATTTCCACACAGATATGAATTCCCATTAATTTCATATTTTTCATTTTTACTAAGCGAGTTTCAAAGTAGTTGTGAAGTCAGTATTCATTATTTCGGACAATTAAGCAGGTTATCAAAGGCGGCTAGTATTATTATAAATTTCACATCTAAATGTTATATTTGATTTTCTTTCTTCTGAACCAATTAATGCCAAAACTTTGCATTCGCAGACAGTACATTTCATATATTTACATTAATGTAAATTTTCATTTCAGTGGGTAAACCGATTGCATCCCATTGTATTTTCCCCACTTTTTCTAACAAATAAATATATATTTCCAAACTTTTAGGTAAGTATACACTAGAATATGCCAATCATTAACCAGGTTTTGAAGTGAAATTATTATCATTTTGAAAATTCTTATTATTTCTTTTAATTTATTTTCGAGAAATCAAGAGCAATCCTTTTTTTTAAACTATATTTTAAAAATCATTTAACACATATCTATCTATAAAAATAGTTTCTTAAAATGATTTTCTACCGATTTTTCTAAATAAAGTTTTCAGATAGTTAATTTTATTCTACAATTATATTAATCATAGTGTTTTGCTCAGCATAGAAATGAAAAACATACCATACAAGGAAGCGCAGAAACAAAGAAACTCGAACAAAATTCCAGACGTTTCATCATCATAGAAAATTGCTTAATTCCAATATCGCAATTAGACAACATGGGCCTCTAGCAATATTTCATGACACTTCTAGAAAATGCTTGAGGAGAAGTAGGTCAAATTTTCAGTCTTGGAGAATTGTAGAGTGGCGGTGTCTATATTCCTATGTAATTACAACATCACGGTCTGACCTTGCCAACCCTTGCCAAACGACTGGTTTAATCGTTATTTTAAATAGGACAGTTTGTCAGTAAGAAATGAGTTCAGATCAACATTTCACTGTAGACTGGATCCATACACATATTTTTAAGGGAAAAAAAATGTTTCCAATAAAAAAAGTCCGATTTTTTATGCCATCATAGCAGGTGTTTTTAGTTTCACATTTAACTTATTATTAGTACTAGCATAACCAGTTCCTCCTCTTTGGAATTGGATTATATCAGCATCAGTCAACTTCATTCCATTTGTCGGGTCAATCATATCTCTTTTAATCAGTTTTGTGACACATTCCATGGTCACCACATTTCCAGAAGTACACAAAACAGCTACAGGAACCGAATTCCCAAGTACATCATGAGTCACGGAACACATGTATCGAACATTTCTGGACATCAGAGAATTCCTTTCATGAGGAGTTTTCACTTCAGTAAATTTAACTGGAACGAGATCTTTTATTTTCAGTGGCTTACCACTCATCGGGCATAGAACAGCTTTTCCCGGTTTTTTCATTTTTGTCTTTTCAGCATTCGGAGTTAAACTTGGTATCCAGAAACTAGGCATCAGTATTTCTTGTCCGTTGGCTGTATTCGAAACCTTAGAAGTTGATACAGAAATCGAAGACTCTAAGGCTACTTTCTCTCTTGACATAATGCTACTTTCCATTTTTATAAACTTTTGTTCTCGAGATCTTTCTTCGGCTTTTGCCAATTCCGCCATTTCTTTTTCGTGTCTTTTCTTCTGTTTTTCATATTCCCTCATCTGCTTAGCTATCTTCGTCTTCTGATGCACCATGTATTCTAATATAGCTTCTTTATCATAGAGATAGCCATTGGGCGTGATTACTGGATTGCGGCAAGGTTGCAATGTCAAACAGCAACAATCGAAATCTTTAACTGAATCTTTACCTATTCTGTTTTCAGTTGTTCCATAACCATTAAGTTTGGAATCGTTTTGCTTCTCATTGTAAGAATAAATCCGTCCAGATCCCACGTTTTTGCTACGTCTGGTCATATTAATTTGAAAAAAAAAAAAAATGTTTCTATCAAAATACATAAATGTTGCAACACACTTGTTGTTTAGTGGAAATACTCTGAGTTACTTATGACAATTACACAAGCTATGCAGCTACGGAAAATGAGACATTGCGGAAATTGTAAACAGGAAATTGTAAAGGGATGATTTCGACAGTCAAAAACCAAAAATGTAGCGATGTTTTGTCACTTTCTATCATCTTATGGTAAAGAAGAACAAATTTTCCTTTGGGGGGGGGATGGCTTATTTTGACAAATTTAATTCGAATGAATTCAAATTTCTTTATTTTAAATACGCTTTAATGTGAGCGTTTTCCCCCTCTACAATAGCATGAACAACTTCATCTTTCTCATTTAAAAACATTTAATTTCTTAATCTCATTTAATAAAAAATACATACGCAAGAAACTGATATACGAAAATACATTTTTAAAATTCTTTTTATGGACTTATAAATATGAAAAATAAAGTTCCTTTCTAATATTTTCCTCTTATTATTTATTTTTAAAAATATCAAATAATAACAAAGGAATTACTAAACAATTAAACAAAGATTGTTTCATCAAAATCTAATGACTAAATAATAATAAAATTATTTTTTATAATGTTATGAAATATGAAAGGTATATGACCTATTTAATCATGATTCAAAATTTGCCTTTAATGAATTGGTAAAGGAAACTCACTTATTTTTTTCAAAAGAAATTTTTAGTTGCCATTATTGTAATCTTTTATAGAAAAATCCATTTATACTTTTTTCAGATTGACAAGTATACATTATAACTATTTTTAATAATAAAAAACAACCGTACTCTTCTTTTATAAATATATTCGAAAAAATGAGGTAGGGTTATCTGCTGAATAATTTAAATTCATAAATGCTTACATAAGACACCAAAAAAAAAAAAAAGACCGAAAACTACGTGGATTATTCCAGAAGTTTGTGATTTCAATGTCAGATAAATTTTTAAAAACATTTTAAAGCTGGCGGAAATTATAATTCAATAATAAAAAATAAAAAAAATGTGAATCTCACTTACTGACTTTATTGCCCTGCATTCTTATAATCAATTATCTTAAATTATTTTTTCCCTAAGGAAATATATACAAAGAAAAAAAGATTACAATTTTTCCAAGTGAATTTATTGTTATTCCTTTGATTTACTTTAAAAT
>JAPMOR010053356.1:49618-93480 GCA_026543865.1 Argiope aurantia | reverse complement strand
TGAATTAGTGAACATTTGTATTTGAATACATTTGATCATATTTTTTCAAATAATAATCACATATATTTTATCTCTCTCTCTCTCTCTCTCTCTCTCTCTCTCTCTCTCTCTCTCTCTCTCTCTCTCTGTATATATATGTATATATATATATTTGTAATGTGTAGATAAAAATTATGAAAGCGTGATTTTGTTTGTTTTCCTTTAATGATTTGTACAAATTAAAATGAAATTATTCAGTCATAAGTTGCATAGATTTAAAAAAAGGTATCCATACCTTTTATATTTCATAATTTGAAATTGTAAACATAATTTATTCAATATATACTAATTTGAGTGTCATGTTCTTTCCTCTGAGCAGACTAAAAACATCAAAGTCTCAATATTTATAAAAGTAATTACATAAGGAAAATAAATACAATAATTTTATTAGTAAGCTTTGAAATATTAACTTATCTAAGAGTAATAATTATTTTTTAAAAAAATTAACTGGGAGAACTATATTCATAAGATTCAACATTCAATACTATTTAAATAATATGTAAAAAAGAACATATGTAATTTTTCAAAAACACTGCCGTAGTCATTTGTCAAAATGTATCCTTCGGATAAAAAGGAGGGGGAGGATATGGGAAAGGAAAGAATAAAGCGGCACCAAACGAATTAAAGAGCGATGTTAATTAACTATGCAAAAACAATAATTCCATTGAAAATACTAATTAAAATTTTAATATAAGAAATAAAATTATATAACTAAGAAAATTTGGCGAAAATAATTCAAAATAATATCTTTAAAAAAAAAACCAGAAGTTTTTAATAATTGATCGGCTAGCGTAATATTTACTAAACAATGATTTCGTCAATGTTATCGGCAGACATCACGACATGCGCAGAACGGTTGAAAATTGAACATAAGCGGTTTATTTGGTACCTGACACGTGTCCGTGAATTGACCCCATACTTCAAACATAAATGAAAAGAGTGAGTCCCCCCCCCTTTAAAAAAAGAGTTTTTGTTTTTATTTACTATTTTGGTCATTTTTCGGTAGAATCATTAGGAAAACTGGAGCACCTATATTATCTATGAGTAGGGCGGCAGGATTGTTTTCCCTCATTTATATTTTACTGAATACTTCAGAAAATAATCAACGTTTCATTCCTCCGATTGTTACTGTTTCGACAATACATTTGAGAGGTTTTCTAATTTATTATAGTTTATTTCATTATGATAATTCTTCTACTAAAATCTGATTAATGGTTTAAATCAATACATTTAAAACATAGGCAACTATTCTGAGCCCTTTTTGCAATACGTATGCTAACAACTATTTGATTATATCAAATGATACGAGTTTGCCATAAATCAGAGAGTAAGTAACTTTTGTAAATGCAAATTAGATTTATATAACTGTAAAACATCTGTGTTTTTTTCGATCTAATTTATTTGGTTAAATTTATTTCACATATGGAGTATTACCAACTGCAATGTGACGCCAGAAAATGAATTTACATGGTATGGTAGCTTTTTAGCACTATCAAAAGAACTTATCCAAATGAGCATTAAATTTATTGAATAAATCCATACCTAAAATTTTCAGATTCTGCATCCAGTATCATTACTATGCAACCGAGGAGTGTATTTTTTTTCTCTAGGCATTCGTTCTTCTTGACAAAAATTGCATAATACCAAATGCTTCCAAATTTTTAATAAACTTTGAATATAGGAAAATTAAAAAAAAATTCAAAACAACTTTTCGGTTTTTTTAATACATGATTATCACAGCCTCGTAATTTTTTAATAATGAGAGAAAATTTAGGGTCAAAATCTGAATTTAAAAAAAAATAGGGTGAAGAATTTTACTGGGCTAATTAATACTGAAATATAACATTAATTTTATATAATTTTAAAGCTAAATTGGGGAATTTTCGCTACCTTCTGTGTCTGCAAATTGTCCCTATTGCAGTAAAATAAAGAGGGGAAAAAATTGTAATAAATTAAGGTTGAATTGCTAAGATTTGCCGCTTTCACATGTGGCGAGAAAGGCTGGTACTGACATTTCCCAGACAACACTGTCTCAAGAAGATAATAATTTTTGTTGGGAGTTCCAAGTACTTCCATTTCGTATCTGTCAGTGTTGCGGATTGTATATAGATGGCGCTCCCGCATGTTGTTTACGCCCTGTTTGTAAACATCCATCCCCGTGAACGGGGACTTGCGTGGCAGGCATGGACCCCAGAAGTAATGGGATTTACCCTGAGCTTTAAACTCTGTTGTTATCGTTAGTAAAAAAATATCTAAAGGCACCGAGAGTTGGAATTTCATCATTAAGCACCACCACTGACCACAGTTGCAACATGGTGCATCAGCACGGAAATTAATCAAGATTGGATACGTATAAGACCCTTGATATTTTATTTAAGCATGGATAAATTAACAAAATAATATAAAAGAGAAGCAGTGTTCACAGCAGCGTCACTAAGCTACTGAAAAGAGCACATGTAGCTCTGGAGGAAGAAAAAGAAAAAAATGACTTAAATACTTTGGCAGAAATCCTCGGAACTTTTAGGAACTAAAGAGGAAATACTAAAACAATATAATCAAGAAATAGAAGACCTTATTACTGATCCAGAAAAATTCAAATCAGAATTAAAAGGATCTGAAGAATATGAGGATAAAATATTAATAGTCAAAATTAAATTAAGGTGTCATCTAAAGCAGGTCACCGTAAATACTTCTGCCCAGGAATTTAATTCGAGCCTAAACAAATCAATAAATGCAGTTTCTACTCTGAAACTACCGAAATTAGAAATTCCACGCTTTTCTGGCGATACAAATTTCATGGAATTCCTTAATTGCTATAATAGTGCAATCGGATATAATGACTTATTAACTAAAATAGAAAAATTTCAATACTTAAAATCGTTGCTTTCTCCCCCCGCTTACAACGTAGTTGCTGGATTTGAGTTAAATGAAAAAAATTATGATTCTTGTATTGAACAAAATGTTCTTCTAAATTTCACCAGGAATCAGTATGTAGGAAAAATGATAACCCTCTTAGCAGTGTGAGAAACGCAGCTGGAAGGCAAACTGAAATCGGAAGTAATTCTCGTAATTCACCTTCGATATTAAATAAAAATGTTGAGAATATTTCAGTATCGAATAGTAATGTTAATGCGAAAAATAAAGCCTTTTGACAAACTTGTTCAGTCTTTGCTAATTAGGATAAAAGGTCGGTATTAACAAGTGCCATTTTGGATAGCGCTTCTCATAAGAGTTTTATCTCGGCTAAATTAGCAAAAGCGTTAAATCTCAAACCAATAAGATACGAAGAGCTTGCTATATATTCTTTTGGCCAAACTACGGCTCATAAAAACGATATCCGGTTGTATGCTTGAAGCTTGAGAATTGGCATGATCGATCAAAATTTTATATGCTCGAAGCTCTTGTAATAGAAATTATTTCTAATTTGAATTTAAATATTCCAGACGACTCTATTTTGAACGAGTTAAAGACAAAAAATATACAACTTGCCGACTCATTCGAAAAGGAGGTTCTGGTGGAAATTCAAGTAGGCAGTGACTCCTTTTGAGAAGTTGTTTATGACCAACGGGAAAGGGTCTGTCAGAACACCTGGGTCATAAATTCAGTCATCGGGTGGCTGATAGGGGGTGTCGGTAAGAGGAACGATTCCACTGAAAGGTGCGAGAATGTTTGTTTGATAATGGATTTTTCTTCTATTTTGTTTGAGCTGAATAAATTTTGGGAGATAGAGGAATTTCCTAGCGAAACACGAGACCTTTCTGAGAGGGATGTCAATCGATTAAAACCTTCGAAAATAATTTGAAATTTAATGGAGAACGGTATCTTTGCAAATTAATGTGGAAAGATAATATGGGACCTCCAGTTGAATTGGATTCTAATTTTGAAGTTGCGGAAAGGCGCTTTAATGCATTGGAAAGGAAATTAAATAAAAATCCCGAAATTGCGGACCAGTACAAAAAAATTGTTAAGGATCAATTAGAATGCGATATTGTAGAGAAATGTATTCATGAAGACACTCGGACGGGATATTATATGCCTCACAGAGCGGTTATCCGTGACGATAAAGCTACGACTCAAGTTCGAATAGTTTATGATTGTAGTAGAAAGGAAGGGGAAAATAAAAAATCTTTGAATGATTCGCTTGAGACGGGAGTTAATCTTAATGCCAATGTATTGGATGTTATTCTTTAATTTCGGGAGAATCAAATTGCGTTTTGCGGAGATTTAGAAAAGGCATTTCTTATGATAGAGATTGCAGAGGAAGATAGGAAGTATAAAAAATTTTTATGCTTTCCGGAAGATACGGGCTGCTCAAAGCAAGTGTTTAATCTTAATCGTCTTCCCTTTGGCTTAACTACGTCTCCCTTTGCTTTGGCTCGCGTTTTAAAATTTCATATAAGGAAATTTAGAGATAAATATCCTAAATGTTGTGAAATGTTAAATTCTCTCTATGTCGCTGACCTATATTATGGAGCAGATACCGCACAGGATGCTTATCAGTTAACTTCTTCTGCTATAGATATATTACGCTCCGCCGGGTTTAATTTAAGGAAATTAAGAACTAATTGTGTCGAGCTAAATAAACTTTGGTTTGAGAATAGGTATAAAGAAAATACTGATCATGGGCAAGAATCGGGATTCTTAGGATTTAATTGGAGAGGATCCCAATTCTTAGGATTAAGTTGAATTTAAAGGACGTTAGGAATTCCTTGGAATTTGGAATCATCAACGGAATTTCTAAAAGACATGTGCTGAGAGTAATCTCTCAAATTTTCGATACTTGTGGACTAATCAGCCCTTTTGTAATCACAGTTAAAATTCTCATTCAAGAATTATGGAAAAGGGACCTCGAATGGGATGAACAGCTACCACAGGATTTGGAAGAAAAATGGAACACTTGGTGCTCTGAACTCTCTGCTATAGATAACTTACGGATTGAACGTAAACTGTTTACGAAATTAAGAAAGAATGACATTTCACTTCACATCTTCTGTGACGCTAGTCCTAAAGCTTATGGGGCTGTGGCGTATTTCCTATACATCACAGAAGAAGGTGAGCTTTTTTATTTCTAAAAGTAAGGTTGCTCCTTTGAAAACTTTAACCCTTGCGAGATTGGAACTGATGGCAGCACTCATCTGTGTTCGCTTAGCGAAATACTTGAAGGATATCTTTCCATTTTTAATTAAAAGAGTTTATTTATGGATTGACTCGAAAATTGTTATCCATTGAGTGAAGGGATCGGCAAAAATATGGAAATCCTTTGTGTGCAACTGAGTAACTCAGGTGCAGTTACTTACTTCTCCGCTCTGTTGGAACCACTGTAATGGATCGGAAAACCCCGCTGATTTAACTACGAGAGGGGAATCAGCGAACGCATTTCTCTCAAGTTCTCTCTGGTGGACGGGACCTGAGTGGCGGTCTCGGCCGGTACAGTCGTGGCCTGTGCGGTGTTCATCAATTCTCTCTGATTCCGTTTGTGATAAAGAAATATTTTCTTCAGAGCGACGGAGAACTGAAACCGTCAACACAATGGTTGCTACTACCAATGTTGATGACTGTATTTCAAACTGTATTAACATTGATAAATACAGCAATCTTCGCAAACTTTTGCGTGTTACAGCTTTTGTGAAAAGGTTTATGAACAATTCTAAAGCTGGTTCTTTAAAATTTAGTGGACCTCTTAGTGCTTTCGAACTTCATGAAGCCTTACATTCTTGGATCAAGGCTACTCAAATAAAATATTTCGCAGCGGAAATTTATCAGCTTCTTTCTAAGAGTGTCATCTGCAAGAACTCTCGACTCGCGCATATATAATCTGAGCCCTGAACTCGATGAAAATAATCTGCTGCAATTGAAGGGTCGTCTACAGTTTTCTAGTGGTGACATGAGGGCGAAGCATCCTTGGCTTCTCCCATCCAACGATAAATTAGTAAAATTACTGATTTTGGATGCTTATTTCAAAATGGGCCATTTAGGTGTTGCTGGTACCTTAACTCACTTGCGTGAACAATTCTGGATCATCAAAGGTAGACAATTTGTAAAAAGAGTACTGAGTGACTGTCTCATATGTAGACGTTTTAAGGTAAAAACTGGAGAACAGGTGGTAGCTCCACTACTCCTGACAGAATTCTAGAACATTCACCATTTGATGTATCTGGCGTAGACTTTGCAGGACTATTTTTTTGTGAATGACTTTAATGATAAGTGTTATTTGATAATATTTACTTGTACTGTAGTTAGAGCTGTTCATTTAGAATTAGTTAATAATATGAGTACTGATTCATTTTTATTAGCTTTTAGGATATTTATTTTTCGTAGAGGTTTGTGTTCTGTAATTTATTCTGATAATGCTAAAACATTTAAAGAGGCAAATTATGAATTAAGTAAATGGCGGAAATATATTAATAATCCTGAAGTTAAAAATGTATTTGCCTCCAAAGGTATTGTTTGGAAATTTATTGTTGAGAGTAGTCCATGGTGGGGAGGTTTTGGGGAAAGGCAGATACGTACGATTAAAACTTGTTTAAAGAAAATTATTGGCAAATCAAGTCTTTCTTTTAAGGAATTAGAAACCATTTTTTTAGGAATTGAAGCTATTGTTAATTCTAGGCCTATCACGTATCTGTACAATGATCTTTCCGAACCTTCACCACTCACTCCTTCTCATTTTCTAATTGGGAAAAGATTAGCATCTTTACCTGTAATACAATCTAAAATTGAGGAATTAAATGTAAATAGAGATTCTTTAACAAAAAGGATTAAATATCAACAAACAATTTTGAATCATTTCTGGTATAGGCGGAGAAAGGAATATTTGCTAAATTTGAGATTAGCTTATATCTCTCTACAGCCAGGTAAGATTTGTTCATTTTAGGTAAATGATGTCGTTTTAATTAATGATGAGCGTTATCCAAGGAATATGTGGATGATAGGAAGAATTTTGGAGTTGTGTCCAGGAAGAGACGGACAAGTTCGTTCTCCTCTCATTAAAACTCCCAAGGGGAACATAAAATGCTCAGTTCAACGTGTTTGCAATTTAGTTTAGTTTAGTTATATTAACGTCCCGTTTAAAGCAACACTAGGGCTTTTTTGGGACGGACCTCGTAATTTTGAACCGCAGTCAGATGACGAGGACGACACCTGAGCTGGCACCCCCTCTTCGCACCACACCACACCAACTGGAGGACGTTTGGTCAGGACGGATTTAACGTGCAACAGACCACCTTACACGGCGGTTCTTCGGTGGAATCGGGTCTCGAACCTGAAACCCTCCGAAGCCGAGACCTTACCAGCAGACCACCGCGGCCCTTGTTTGCAATTTAGAGATAAATCCTTAAATATATATGTTTAGTTAATAATGGAATTGTTTGTATATAGTATTGAAATTTAATTTATTTAATTTTTCATTAATCGGAAGAATATTTTATATTGTTGTAATATTACGATTCATGCATTTCTATTCTTCACTTTGTTTATGATTATATTTGTAATATGGAAAATGAACTTATGTAAGTTCAGGTGGGGAGTGTTGCGGATTGTAGTTAGATGGCGCTCCCGCCTGTTGTTTACTTCCTGTTTGTAAACATCCACCCCCGTGAACGGGGACTTGCGTGGCAAGCACGGGCCCCAGCGGTAATGGGATTTACCCTGAGCTTTAAACTCTGTTGTTATTGTTAGTAAAAAAATATCTAAAGGCACCGAGAGTTGGAATTTCTTCATTAAGCACCACCACTGACCACAGTTGCATCAGTCAGTAGAGCATACGGAGAAAAAGTTTATGAAACTATGGTGCCTTTTGACTAGCTAAAATTTAATGTAATCTATTTTTCCTTGATATTTTTGTTTAAAAAACTCTCGTTTTCTCTTTCTAAGCTTAAATTACAATAAAAGTTTTTGGATAAATTGAATTTTATTGTAGTTCTATCACCTACAATTTAATCAATCGATCTTAACATCTCATTATTTTATATTGCTTTTATTACATTAATTATTTGCTTATAAAATCATGATTTGATTTAATAGATCAAAACAATTCTGCAAATACAGTTGTAAATTAATTCAATAAATGTCCACTATAAAAAGAACTGGAAGTTGTATCCTCGAAACTTTCTCGCATACTCCCAAATTAAGGTCTTCTCCTTCCCTCCAGCATAAAATTATGGACCTTGGGTAAGAACGCGGATGTCTTTTATGGCATGGTGGAATAATAATTACGAAATATAAATCTTTGGCAGGAATTTAACATCTTTACTGTACCTGTCATGCGATTGCGAACGCCTTTTTACAGATCCAATAAAGCCAAAATTTGACACGGAACTGCAATATGTAATCACAAAATAACATACAAATTTTTTTTGATTAAGTCATTCTTTTTAAGTTACTGCGTTCACATGCATGCTAAAGTACAGACCGAAAGACGGTCAATCCTTTCACATTTTTGGTTCAAAATTTGATCCGAAACTATAGTTTCAATGTCAAATCTGCAAACCAAATTTTATCTGCTGAGCTCTTTACGTTTTGGTATAATTGATTTCATCTGTAATGAACATTCAGACAGACATTACATATATATATATATGTAAGCATTATTTTATGTGAAGCAGAATGCAGTTTGAAGACAGTGAAGAGACTTGCTATTTCGCGACGTCGTTTTATTTCATTTTTAAGAAGCAGGCATATGTACAAGCAATGAGCACACAGAAAAGGAACGAGGAAAAAGCTCTTGGACATTTTATTCCTGGTCTTATATAACCTATGATTTTGATAGGGAAATCATTTCCTCATAGTGCTAATATATTACGAGATTTCGATAGGGATTTTCGTTACACGCGCGGAGAAGGCAGGGGAAACACAGGGAGATTTTAAAAAAGAATTTGCCTCTTCACGCGGAGTGTGGGAAAGTTAGATTTTTAGCTGATTCAGCAATTTAACAAAGCTTCTCTTGAATTAATTAAGTAGAGATAGTAGAATTGGATCACGAAATAAGAGAATATTTTAGAATAAAATTATTATGGGCTAAATTAGGATGAAAATTAATTAAATTGAAATTAGAGTTAAAATATCATTACATATATATATATAATTTAAACTTAATTTCCTAATTTTTCTCTTAGTTTCACCCATATTAACTTCATTTAAAAATTCTTAATTTCTTATTTTTTTATCCAATTTCACCTTTTTTATTTAATTAATACTATTTTATACTAGTGAAGGGATAAAAATTCTGTCATGCTTTGCAAATTCTTTTAAAAGATGCCTAAATTCCCTTACCTAAATCAACGCCTGTCAAAGAATCCCTATCAGAGTTTTATAGTATAAAATCACCGGGGAAAAATATTTCGGTCTTTTGCTTTTGTGTCGCACTGTAGATTGACGTATCTCGTTGCTTCTTATATATATAACATAATTTTGCAAAAGCGAGGCCGAAAAGGAAAAAAAGTTTGTTTATTTAAACTTTTATTTTAATCTTTGATTTATTTCATCATGGGAGGCATATTATGTACAAGGAAGCGATGATAAAATGACGTCTCTTTACAACGCGATACAAGACCAAAGTGATAGAAATTTTTCTCTTCAATGATTTTACTATGAGACTCTAATAGGGATTTCTTTACTACTAGGCAAGGGAATCTTGGGTAACTTTTTAAAAAGATGTGCAAATGTTAAGGATTTTTATCCCTATGTTTCTGCTGTGGGAACGATGGAATCAGCTATTCTATCGAGTCCATGTTTGAAGTGAATAAACAACAACAACAACAAAAAGGTGGGAATTAGATTAGGAAAAAAGAGAACATTTTAGAACGACGTTAATATGGGCTAAATTAAGATAAAAATTAGGAAATTAAGATTCAAATAAAAAAGAAATATCATTTCATATATGTACCTTGGGACGATTTTTAAAAAAATTTTAATTAGAATTTTATTATTTAAAAAATAAAATGAATTTTGACATTTTTCCTCACTAAGTGCCGTAAATACAAGTGCACAGAAATAAATTTTACCTCTTTTCAAAATTTAAAAATTGCATTTTTAATGATATCGATTTAATAGTCATGCAAATTTTTTCTGAATGATTTTGAAACAAAAATTGATATTTATCAACTCATATTATTTATTTATTTATTGCCTGATTTCCTAAGACAAATAACAATGTTGCTCTGGAATTCAAATCGTTTGCATTGCTTCATCCAATATTTAATTTATTAATGATTTTCATCCATTGTTGAAAGTTATAAAAGAATTATGTTTAATAATTGTGCAGTTCACAAGGCAAATTGCAGTATTGTGAAAATTAGATGGTAGATGAACAGCACATTTTCATTTCTAGTAGCACTATAATGTTAGGGAACTTCATTTTATTATACACAAACAATGGACAGAGGATATGCGAGACAAAAAAGATAATATAAATTTAATGTCTGACAGTTAGATGCAATCGTGGACAAGAAGTTTGATCTAATGATTCAATTGAAATTAAATGCAACCCATATCTCAGTGAACCAGCTGATCATCAAGGGCAAAAATTAAACAATAATATTGCAATAAACAATATAAGAAAAATAAATTTAATTCTAATTTGCTTAAATTATTAAGTACCAGATAGTTTCACAATTTTGATTTTAAAAAGTACAATTTTTTTGTAAACTGAAAAAAAAAATGATTAAAAAAACTTTTCATTACTTTATTTTCTTGGATACAAAGAGAAACAATTGCAATCGCCAAAATTCCAAACTCAAAATTCAGTTGAATTTTTACCTTTCAAACCTCATGAATTCGAAAAAAAACACTTTCAGAATTATGCCTATCCATCTGCAAACACAATAATTCATGAATACTTGAAAATCATGGATAAAATTTGATATGTAGTCTCTACACAAAATTTATATATTTCTACCAAATGTTGAACGGAATTCATTCAGACAATATCGGACTGTCAGAATACAGTTAAGATAACCAGAAAAAGAAAACTAAATATTTAAAATTTGGTACAGAGATTTAACATCTAAATTATAGATAATTATAAATATAGAACAAAACCCATCGGAAAGACTGATCAATTGTTGGCTTGTACTTTGACAAGCATGACTTAAATATATGAAATTTGATATGTGATTTTGTGACTGCAATTGTAATTCTGTGTCAAATTGGGGTTTCAATCTGTGGGGGGAAAAAAAGTATTCAAAATGAACATTTGATTTTTTTGGTACTTTTGTATTAAATACATAATTATTAATGCACTCTTATAGGCTCTTTCATAACCATTGTTTGCCAAAGGTATACAAAATAATAAGCAAACCTTAAAGCATATGCAAGACTGTTTTGGAGATATCTTTAATTAACTATCTTTCTATAAACGTCAGATACTACACATTTTAATGAATGACAAAAACAATAGATTTAGATGATTATATCTGCAATAAATTTTATTTTTCAAAATAAGGATACATTACAGAGAAAATGTTCCAAACTTAACACTAAACATTATTTCAGTGGTCTATAAGGATAAACATAATCGAAATTATTTCTTTTATGATAAGGTTCAAAGGGATCATCTAAGAAATATTTAGGTTTCTTCCAATAGTTTGTTATCATCCGATCCAACATCAGGCATTGAGTTTTAGTACAAACTACATGCTGTGTTAAATTATATTTGTCTCTATGGTTCCTTTTGTGCAGTCGCTTGTGACATCCAGCTCTGCGACGAATCCAAAGGCCATTGTGCAAGCGAAAAAACCTGGCTAGGACAGCATTAACAGACTTCCTCTTGCCAGTTTTTAAAGAATAGTTTGTAACATTTCTTGTTGGATTTGTATTTAGATTGTTGACAGCTAAAAGAGATCTGAAAAGAAGAAAAAAAAATGAATTGCAGCAAAATTAAAGGTAACATTGCAAACAATATTTCGTAATACAAATAATTTATTGTTTGCACAGTTAAATTACATAAACATATTTTAAAGATAAATGCTGAGAATTTCATTCTAGGTTATTATTACTTTATTAAATGAACCCAGAAAATCAATTACATAATATCCCCTTTAATATAATTCACTTTTTTCAGTCATCAGGATGAGAAAAAAAAGAAGTTTAAGTATATAAATCCCATCTATTTCAAGTTTATTAATACACTGAATGCCTAGGTCAATTAAGCGGGTTATATTTCCCAAAGGGCCATATTATTTTTTCTTTTGTAATTCACATTCATTTAACATCAAGTATGGTGCATGACTTAATTAAATTGTTTTATTTTTATCGTTAGATTATTTTGATATTGCTCATGTAAAAGTGACATAGTGTTCATATATTTCATTAAAACTATACTTAAAAGTTGTCCTGTCGGTCACTATATGAAACATCCATACAAAATACCTCATGGTGTCGCTCAGTACAATGTAATGTGGCCATGAAGATAAAAATGCCCATCCTACATATGTGTACAACATGATCCTCTGATTCATCAACTGTGGTGCCAATGTACATGATGTAGTATGCAATGCATTAATGGACTTTTTGATATAAACCAGCAATTTATAAAAAAAAATTTCATCTTAATAATTATTCATCACATAGTAAAAAGATTAGAGTATAGACTGTAACTATCTATTATAGTCACAATTCATTTTTTTTTGTTTCAAAGTATAATATTTATATAAAATATTTCTGCATTAATATCAATAAAGATGAAACAGTAATTGAGAAGTCTATCATCAAATTTAAGATATGTGATTCATCAAATCATTATATAAGAATACTAACATGATTCAGTAAATAATAATCATGACCACTTTTTAAATTTTGGATTTATTTATTCTGCATTACATTCATTTTATTATATTGTAGACTAAAATGATAATTTATTGTTAAGCTAAGTTTATTGTTGAATAATCAATTATGGATAGAGTTAAAAATTATGGCTTTATGGGTCACATGGGGTAATCATTGGCTTTATGGGTCACATGGTTTCCAGCTATGTCTACTGTAAATTCTATTTTAAAAGTGAAGGATTTGATTACCAAAGACACTTAAAATGAATTAAAAACATAATAAAAAAGAAAAATCAATAAAATTCACAACTAAAAAAATCATACAAGTACATTAAAATTAAATATTTCTGAGCTATAAAATTTACTCAACACCGATATTCATATTTGCTAGTATATCAATGAAGTAAGGTAATTTGTTCAATTTTATTAAAGAAGTTTTATAATTATTTAATTAAGGCCTTTTATACAGGAAAAGAAGTAAATAAAAAGTTAAGAAAATAAAATTTAAACAGAAAGTCAAAAAATACTATTTTCAAATTTTTTTTTTTTTTTTTTTTTTGGCTTTAACAGAAAATTTATAGATGAAATAAAAAGGAGAAAATTGGAAAATGCTGATAGCAGGAAAGTAACAGATGTTTAGAACAAATTAAATCTTACTAAATTTGCTTCAATTCTATGCAAAGAAAATTATGTATCTAAAAATGAAGATCAAAATTTTAATCAAACATTACCTAGCTGATGAATTCTGAATAGAGCAAGAAGGTTGCATATTAATATGCAATTGAGATACAACAGGAGTAATCAGTTTCCATGTTGAAAAATTACTTGATTTAGAAAGAATACCAGAAACAGGAGTTATCCAATCTAAAAATGATAATATTTTAAAAGTCATTAAAGATTACAAAAATTTTATAAACATATTTGAAGTAACATACATTCTGCCAACTTGATTAACAATATAAAATTTTTACTTTGCATTTATTTTTCTAGAAAGGGGAATATTATAAAGTGAAATCAATTTTTAAATGTATAAATCATATAATTTGAATTACCAAATGATTTTATATAGTTTATATCATAACCATAACAAGTTTTATTTTTAAAGGAAATTTTACACATATAAAGATTTGTTATCTGAATAATATTTTTAAAAAATCATTATGTAAAGAAAAGCATTTCAGTAACTTATATTCAGAAATCATGCTTAACTTATGAAAAGAATAACTGATGGGAATTTAAAATATATATATATATATATATATATATATTTACAAATGCGCAAAGTATGTTTCAGCCATCAAATCCAAGAATATTTCAGTAATGAAATGAAATTTTTAGAAATTTGAAACTGTTCAGACATTAAAAAAAATCAAATTATCTAAAAATTTAAATTAAGGAAAACTTAGACCCCACAACTGCTGACTAAATATGGTAGCAATGATTTATTTCAGTATGAGATTTTAATAAATAAGAATTATAGTAAAAAAATTTCAATTACCGAACACTTTACAGTACTAATTATATAACAACTGCATGTAAAATCTAAAACAGCACAATTAACACACATCAACATAGTATTAAAAAATGCAAAAAATTTTCCATTGGTTTTTTTGATTAAATACTGCACAACAGTAAATTCCTCAAGTGACTCGAGAACTTAACAATATCATTCACCTATAATCATTTACGGCATAAAATATTGATTATTTAGCAAATGAAACAATTCAGAAAATCAAACTTCTTAAAATGTTTTTTCATTTTAATTTCAAATTAATCTAAATAAGTTAGAATTGCAAATAAAATATTTACACAAAATCTTAATAGGAAATTGGAAGGCCAAGAGACAAAAAAATCCAAATTATTTATGAATATTGAAAATAAAGGAGAAATTTGAATTCACCAACCTCCAATGAATTTTATACATCACTAGGCCCAAATGAGAAATCAAATTTTAGAAAGGAGAAAGGCAGAAATGTAAGCAATTATCAAAGAGAGAGAGAGAGAGAAAAGCAAAATATAAAAAAAATTGCACAGCCTCATTAGTTTATTATCATCAGCAAGCAAGCCACATCATTTTTTTCTAATATATCAGAAATTAATAGTAAGTGATCTTGATAAGAATGGTCTATATTTTATACATAAATACTAATAAATGCAGTGATGATACAAAATTAATCAAATTTTAGATTTTCAATAAAAAATAAAACAAAATTTAAAGTCTTCCATGTAAAACAGCAGGAGTGTACCCTCTTCGATTTTTCTTATTTAATGCAATTGCATACCACATTTAATCATATATAAAAAGCAGAATCAAGAATGCATTTTGGATATCTCCCTACTGATGGATAGGATTTAAAATTTTACAGAATTGATCTGGATGCCAAAGTCACATACAAAATTTCATTCAAGTAGCTCAACAGATTTTTAAAATTCTATATACACATATGCAGAAATACATGAAATGATAAACAATTTAAAAGAATCAAGAAAATTTGATATATCTCTACTATTTCGTGATGCTAAATTTCATACATTTAATTGTTATGTTTTCTGACTATCATATTCATGCATAAAAAATAGATTGATTTCTCATTGATGAATTTCACTGAAAATTTGACATCCATATTTTTATAATAAAAATCACAACTAAACATTTTTCTACTTCATCACACATTTGTATTCACAAGCAGACATTTTTGTAAATCAGAGGTCTAAAATATTTACATTTATAAAAGTCTCAAGACAGATTTTTTTTACAATCTGTACACTTAGTATATAAGATATATAAGTATTAATTTTAGTATATAATTTTATTTATATAATTACTTTAATTTTATTTGAGACTATTCAAAAATAAAATTAGATTTGCTAAATATATTTCAACATTTTTTATTTTAACACCCTTACCATATTTTGATAAGCCTGATTTGTGATAACAATTCTGGAACAAACGTGAATATGTTAGGAATTGCGTTCTAGGTACCAAAGGTAGACTAAATCTGATTATCATGAGTCAGATTCGTGGAATGGAGATCAGATTATATATATATTGTTTATGCAAAGGGTAGTGCCCTTCATAGCTTTACAGATGTCACTGTAATATACATCAATCAATATTCCTTTAATTGCAATAGGTGTAACAACACAACGAGTAATCTAAATAAAAGAAACTCATCTTTGTACTTATAAATTCTTTGCTATTAATATGCTATTTATTTTTAGATGTTGAATTACTACATTCCTTCTTATGACATCCCATCACATGACTCTCGGATGATTACTATTTCATTATTTATTTGCATTCTGTTTGGTTTCCATTGTTTATAAAATATATCTAAGAAAGAATTGATTTAGTTTAAATGTCCACAAGAGATATATCATGCAAATCACATGTATCTACATTTCGGCTTGATTAACAACTGTTACTGAATATCACTTTGTCCCATTTAGAGTGTATTATTTCTTTCTTACTGTTGCTCCACGATTTTATTGAGGTTAATAGCATGGAAAGGGGTTAGTTAAAAAAAAAAAAATGTTAGCATTTCTTCCAAAATTTTTACATAACCAAAGAAATGAGAAATTTCTATAAATATTAAAAATTCCAAAATTTCTATAAATATTATGAATAAAACCTTTGAAACAAAGATTTTTTTCAACAAAATTCAAATATATATTTTAAAATTAAACCTCTTAATACGATAAAGTTTTCTTAGTAGACATTTGTATCAAGATAACTTGTCTAGATACTGATACCTGTGTTGATATATAAAGGAAGATGCTAACATTGGATTTCACTAATGGAATAGTACTAAAAAATAGACAGCATTTAAAACTGCAATGTCAAGTGGAAAGATAAGAATTCATTCAATAAGAATAAAAGTTTAATAAGCATATCTTGCATAAACAAGTATCTTGCATATATAGCTTATACTTTTAAATTTGTCTAAAATACAACTTAGCAATACTTCTGTTACATGTTGTATACATGAAATGGGGTATCAAAAATACTTTTAAATGTTTGGTATGTTAAGTATTCTAGCAGCATTTAACAAAGTAAACAAATAATTGTATAAAAGATTACAAATTTGATTCTGTTTCAGATAGTTTTGATTCTGAAAGTGTTTCTAGTGGCTAGAAGAAATATAAAATACACAGAGAATCAGGTGGGGAAAATAGGATAAATGATGCTCAGAATTGAGCAGTTTTGATCATAATATTTAGTTTTAATAAGATCAAAAATAAAATTATGTAATCTTCAACACACATTGAAGATTGCCATCTGAAAATATAGACATCTTTCTGCCCACTTTTTAATTTTTTATGAAATAAAATGTAAAGTAACAAGTTTTTATAAGTTTTTCTTATAAGTCTTCTGAATACAAACCAAATTCAGCTTGACTAAATAAATTCTATACATGTGGACTGGTCTGTATTGCAAATGAAGGATACAGGTTATAAAGTGTGTTATCAAGGATAGATTAAGGGAAGAAATGTCTATTATTCATTTTGGCAGCAATTGCTTTTGTCTGTTGGATAACTTCAAATTATAAAGGAATGAAATATGAACTGAATTTTACTTGCTGAAATGATTTTATAATTCTCAGTGCTCTATGTCACAAACTTCCATATACAACTGTAATTAGATTTGATTGCCTTTAAGAATCAGAGGGTTAAGTTTAAAGATGGAAACGATTTACTAAAGAGAACAGTATTGCTATATGACATTCATACCAAGCAAATGTCACTGCTAAAAAATTAAAGTATCGCTAAACATTTATATATAATGCCAAAAGTGCAGCTATATGGAGCAAAGCATTGCTAAGTGAATAGTAATAGCAAATTTATATAAATAATTTTTTAATATAATATTTTTAATTTAAAAAGTTATTAACGATTGTTAAATAACTTTTATTGAATCAAGGAACTCTATTAAGCTAGATAAAGATTCAAAGCTATTGCCACAGTATTTTTTTAAGAGACAAACAAGTAGGAACTAAGATAATTACTCTTAAAATCATTCTGATGTCTCCCAAATTCAAGAAATCTTTTTATTTATAAACAAATAGTTTTCACTGTGATATCCCTTTTGACTGTGAACAACAAATCTTGGAGATAAACTTTTAATAATGCTGGAATTCATCTTTATTGCCCTTGTTTGTTTATAACTTGTCAGGTATTACATTGAAAAATAATCAAAAACACAAATTAAAAGTTAAAAATATATCCTTCTTTGCTTTAACAAGTACACTTAGATCAATGCTGGCATACTGTTTATGCTCAAGTTATTCCAATAAAACTATTAACTATTTTATAATTAAAAAATATTTTATGCTTTTATCGATAATAATCAAAACACTATAGTTCACACACACACACAAAATCATTTACAGCAATAATACAACTGCTCAAATCTGATGCACATTGAAATAATACCTGAAAAGTATAGACAAAAAAATCGATCTCACTCATTCGATAAATGAGATTAATTATTTATTATCATGCAAAATAAATACCCAGAAGAAACAATAAATAATATTCACTTTCCTTCAAAGTTTATTAACAATATTATACAAGGAAATGACTAGATAATAAATAAATGACTAGTACATACAAAAATTAGTAACAGAAATAAAATAAAAAAAATTAAAAAAAAACAAGTATATACAGATGATAGTTTTATAAAAATCTTTTCGACTTAATAGAAAATAATAAACAGCTATTCTTAAATTACTATGTATTTAATACAATATTTTGCGAATGCACATTTTGCAAGAACTTTAGTCTGTTTTATGCCGACAAATTGCATTCATATTAGATTAGGAGATAGAAGAAATAAAAAAAGATAAACATATATTATCAATTACGGAGCAATACTTACTTTTAATGAGTTTTGATGATATTGTTCCGAAGCTTTTCAACATTTTTTTTTTATTTAAGTATGTAAAGTTGAACAATGTTTTGTTTACAAAATTCGAAAAAAATTCACGGACATGTTTTTATGCATTTCATTTCAGTTTAACTGGTAGGTTCAAGTTAATTATCTCTCCCCCCCCCCATTGCTATTAACTGCCTAACAGCCATTGTAGTAGCAATACATTGCTCCTCTCCCCTTTAAAGAATTATTCAAACCACTCGGAAAAACAAATATGTCATAATACCAAAGACTATGCAAATAATTTTTTCCCGATTACTGTAACTGAGAATATTTCGATAGTAGAAGATTAGAGATTTTTTTGTTCTCTATTTTCGGTTAGTGTTCCCAAAGCAACTTCTTAAAGTACATTAACCACTCAGTTTCAGCAAGCGTCCTTTCTGTTTGAAATTAGCACCTATTTAACTTCTATTTAAAGTTTGAATTTCAAAATAAATATGTCTCTCGTACACCCACCCACCCACCCACAGCACACACACACACACAGCACACACACACACACACAGCACACACACACACACACAGCACACACACAAACACACACAATCGAATTCTTAGCTTTTTTGGCATTTCCTTCTTTTGTCCATAGTTTATTTTAGTATGACTAATTTACAAATACAATAGTCATCTAATTTCAATTCAAAATTTTTAAAAAAAGAAATGGTATTGAAGTAAGTATCAGTGAAGAAGAGCGTAATTTGTACCGATATTAAAAATCAATCTGCAAGTTTCTCTTCAAGCGATGAAGCATTTCAATATCTACTAATTTTATTGTCTGTATTCTATTGAGCCTTTTTTTTTAAGGCTGTTTTATCACCATTCCGTGTTGCGGGAATTGTCCGCCTTATTGTACCTTTTCTTGTCACTGGAACTTTAGAATCTGGAATATGGACTAAATCACATTATTAGTTTTACATTGCTTTGCAACTTCTGTCTAATTAATTCAATATTATTTTCTTTGTAGAATAAAATTACTTGTATTCGTTTATATTATTATAGTCTGATTGAAACTCTTTTGAAGTTTTTGGCAGGATATATAGTTATTTAGTTTTATTTAAATTACATATTAAAGCATTTCTTAAAACCAAGTATATGTACAAATATAGTGAAAAAAAAACCATTATCTCTGAAAAAATGCATTATGCCTGAAAATTTTCCATTCAATTTTTCATGTTTTTCATAATTCTATCAGAATTGTTATTTTATATGGCAAGGCTGTTTTTCTATTTTGCCTTTGACTTCAAAAGAAGTTAATTAACACACTTTTTTTTCTTTTGGGTTACGCAAAATATTAACAATTCAAATACAGCGTGAGAAATCAGATGATCGCACCTGTACTCAATATTGTCAGATGAAGGTGCCTGTGCGCTATCACACAGTGTCACATTTATTTGTATGTTTAGATGATATGTACATTGTACAGTTATGTTTGTCGTATGACTGTGCTGTCATACATACTGACGTATTTTTAAGCAACTGTCGAATAGAGCACTAAATAGAATAATTGCTTTGTTATTACTTGTTTTGGAGGTTGAGGAAATGAATAAAGGAATTAAACTTCCTTCCACTGAAAGCTGATAATTTGGTTTCCTTTAATTGCGCTGGTGAGACTTGCATTTTTTGGGTGGTGACTTTTTAAAGGTGCGACTTTTGCGCTGGTGAGACTTTTGAAATAAATGAGGCATAAAAATAAGGAAGAACTTTGGTATGTGTACAAGACAAGAGCACCATAGAGAGTTCAAAATGTAGCCATTTGCAACTAGTATGTTTCTACTTCACATAACAAAAAGAAAAAAATGTGTGTACATCTTGTTAGTTTACAAGATTGGGATAGAATTGGCACAATATTCAGTTCTTGAATTCATATTTTCAATGTATCACGTGATATCACATATATTACATCGATTATGTAGCACAAATTTAATTATCTTCAAGTATAGTTTAAAATCATGAAAAAAAAAAGATTCAAAACCATCCCGCTT
Organism: Argiope aurantia; assembly: GCA_026543865.1. Lineage (NCBI taxonomy): Eukaryota > Metazoa > Arthropoda > Arachnida > Araneae > Araneidae > Argiope > Argiope aurantia. Next base: position 72,766 of record JAPMOR010053356.1, on the reverse strand, counting down.
TCAGATATTAATTTATACTGCACCATAAATATTGTGTCCATTAATATTTTCTCAGTATTGAAGTAATAAATTAGTTTAACAAAAAAATTCCATCGTATGATTTTCATATAAGACCTCTTTAATAAAGATAAATATTATACGTATTAATGCTGAGTGCTTAATCTACAAAATATTACCAAAAAAATGTTGCATTGCTTTAAAGTTTAGATAAAATGCCAATGTACTTGATACAGATATCTTTTACTATACAGAAAAATACCATGAAACACAATTTTCAGAAAACGTATTATCGAGAAAAATAAGAATTTTTATCAGTTGCTTCTTTTAATGTTTATGCCTTACTTCTGAATTCAGAAGGCAGAAGTTTCATGGCATGATATAGATTTAATTATTCATTCACCAAGAAGAATGAATTCTTTGATTTGTGTCGTATAAGAAAATAAATAAATAAATAATGAAGTCGCATTTTTTCAAACTATAGAAGAACTTATATTTGTTCCATTGCTTACAACCTCTTTTGAAATTAAAATTATTGAATGTGTCTACAATTTTTGTACTAAAAGAAACAATAGAGGAAGCATCAAATGAAGATATGTTGTTCAATGCTTACTGTTTTTGGAATTGGCAATTCGAACATCGAGCCATTCTCAGAAGATAACAAGCAATTTGAATGATAATAAGACATACATAGATGAGAGAAGAAAGAAGATGAGATTCAGTATGATAATAAAATATTTTTTCTTTGATAAATTCTTCATGCTTTGTTCTTGATAAATTCAATGCTTCTTCTTTGACAAGCTTTAGAATTAAAATATTAACTTTCTTTAGCAAATTTATTTGTACAGTTTCATGATTTGTTTGAGTGATGCAATAATTTATGGTAATTTTGCATTTGATATTAGGACTTTGCAATATTAAATTTGCTTTTTCTTCCGTTTTTAATCTTTTCTTAGTTCTAATTTCAATATTTACATAATTCTATTTTTTTAATTAACTTTTGAGAAACCAGCTGTCTCAAAGACTGAAACTATCAGAAACTAAACTATGGTTGAAAAATAATTTTTCCAGGTTTTGAAGCTTTTAATTCAAAGAAAATTGGAATATCGTAAAATCTGGCTTCTTTGAACCTAGGGTTTTTTCAATTATAGAGGTACGAGCTTCAGAGTCAGTATTATGTATTTCACTGATAAATTATGGACTATCGTTGATACTCGTATTATTTCGGAAGGAATTCTGTATATCATATAAAGATTTCCCTTTTGTTTCTGGCAGGCAAAACCAACAAAATAAGCAGCCAAGAAGTGAAAAAATTCCATATACCCAATAGACACCATAATCGGAAAGAAAATATCTGAAATCATCAAATGTTTTTGTTACCAAAAACAGAAAGAGTGATGAAAATACTCCTGATATAGCTAAAACAGCACTTCTGCAATGTAGGGGAACAAATTCGGGTGTCATTAAGTAAGGGATCGGTCCATATCCCAAAGAGAAAGATGCTACAAAAACGATAAAACTTGCCAAAGGAATCCAGCCATAAGTTTCAGTTTGTAAAGCCAGTTTTTTGGCTAAAATTCCATAAATTCCTAGGGTTATAAGTCCAGCAGATACAAATATACCTGATAATGCATATAATTTTGTTCGCCCATTTTTGTCTAACAGAATACTTCCTACAGAAGTAGCTAGTACTTGCACTCCTGCTACTACAGCAGCAGCAATTGAGGGATCGACAGAACTTTCAGCGCGTTCAAAAATTTCTACTGTATATGCCATCAATGCGTTAATTCCAGAGAATTGCTGGAAAAATACCAGTCCGATGGATAAAACAATAGGCTTATACAATTCAGGTTTCTTGAACTCTCTAAATGAAACAGTATTTTGAGGTTGTTCTATGAAGTGTTGCTCATTTGCTTTTGAAGATTCCTGTAAAATATCTACATCATTTCCCTTTAATGTTCGGAAACTTTCTACTGCTTCTGAGTATTTTTCATTTGCAATGAGCCACGGAGGAGACTCTGGAATAAAATACATAAAGAATGCAGCTGAAGTTGCGAGAAAAGCGCCAACGATTGCAAGCCACGACCATATAATTGTTATTCCAAGCAACATAGCAATCAGAACACCGATTGTGTAAGATACTTGGTAGCAAGAACATAAAAACCCACGGATTTTGATCGTTGCTATTTCAATCACATATGCGGGAACTGCAACAGAATACATTCCGGAACTAACTCCTGAAAGTAAGCGACCACTGTACAGCCAAGGTATGGTAGGTGCATATGCAATCATCAACCATCCTACAACAAGAGGTCCGGATGCACACATAAGTACTGCTTTTCTTCCTATTTTAAGGGAGAGGTAACCTGTAAGAGAGAAAGAAACACATCAAATAGCCATTCTGAAATTTTCAAACTTCAGCTTTGAAGAAGTTATTTTAATTAATATTTTGATGCTGAAATGAAACATTATCAATAACAAGCTATTTTATTCAACTACACCAGAACTTTTTTCGACCTTTTCACACTTAATGATTAATGATTCACAAAGTATTATTGCAACATCATACGAAGGCTTGATTTTAGATGGGTTTTTTAAATTGTGGGATAGTTGATAATATATAAGTATTGTTCTTATATAATTTCTGGGTATATATTGTATCTTAAAGAATCTCCATTCCGATTTTAAAAACCATCTTAATGGTGAATATGGTTTTGGAGCTCGAAGTGAATTTTCTTATTTTCATCCTTTTGTGACTCAAATTTTATTATTGAAACTTTTATGAATTAAATATTTTTTTAAGCGCACGTCTAGTTATGTGTGCATTATCTTAATTCTAAAACTTAGATTATTCAGGAAAAAGCAAGAAAATTTAATGTTAGCCAGTTAGGGTAATTTGAACCTAATACAACAACAACAAAAACTTTACCAATACAAGAATGATGCATTTATCGTTTATGTCTATTTTAAAACTTAGATGTTCATAATATACTTAATGAACAATTTGTACCGCAACAGAATATATACAGACAATAACTTTTTAGTTCAGAAGAATTAAAAATAAACTATAAAAATTATTTTCAGAATATAATTTTTTTAAAAATATTGGTGAATAATTTATGAGTATAATTAATATTTTTGAATTGTATGATATTTTGCATTTTGTATTGTATTTTTGAATTTTATGAGCATAATTTATATTTGGATGAATAATTTATGATGAATAATTATGAATTTTTGATGATAAGTTGAGATTAACTTTCTTGCTCAATAGAATTAAAAGTAATTTGTAAATAATTATTTTTAGAATATAATTTTTTGAAACATGGCAATTTTAAATAACAAAAAGTTTTAACTGAAAACTTTTTGAAAAAAAATTGAATTTGTTTATTCAGTTCTTTTTATGGCTTGCAAATAAATGATTTTGAATTCATTTATTTTAATGAAAATCATTTGCATCAGATATTTATCATCGTTTGGTTTTGTTCTGTTTGTGTCATTTTGATTGTGGTCTTTTCTTTGTTAGATTAGAATTTTTTTTCATCTAATAGAATTCATTTTCTACTTTTGCTTCCGAAATACAAGGAAATCTGAGTAAGGCAAATAAGTGTTTACAATTTCTTGTTTCTAACGACATATGACAGATTATTATTTTTCATTTTAATGCTATTCTAATCTTTAAAAATTTTCAAAATGGGCAACTCTTTAGCAATCTAAAGACGTTACCTAGCTCCCATTGTCATAGATATTATTTTAATTATTTAATAAATTTAAAATTATTTAATTTTTATTTTATTTTGCATTTTTGCATTTCACATTTTATTATTATTTAAAACGATATAGTTGCATAGTAAAAAATTCTTTTTATAGTTTCTATGTTATTTAATTATTAAAAGTAATTTATGCTTGTTAATAATTAAGAAAGCTTTTAGTTTAGTAGTTTTGAAATTTACGACCATAATTGTTATTGAAAAAGACTTAAGCATTGCATGCAAAGTCGAATATATCATCATTCATAAAGATGTTTAACACCAGATAATTTCATGAAATGTATTTATTTTATGCTCATAGAGGTATCAGTTTACGTACATTCATTTCTTATTTTCAGAAACCAATTCTTTTATATATTTAATTTATCAAATTATTCGCTAAATAGAAAAACTTGATAAAGGAACGATAGTTTGTCCCATTTTACTGAATTGTTTTTTTTTAAACATCAATTACTCTTTAAAGAATTAATTGGATGCAATGAAGTAAAACAGTACGAACTTGAAAATACGCGATACATCTGTTTGTGTAAAAAAAATTATAGAGGAAAAATATCTGTTGTCGCGTTCTCATTTTTTGCGTATATAAAGAGTAATGATGATAATCGTCAAAATATTCGATCGTGAGATTTTGTCTAATCTCTGTGTTTTATATTTCCTTGAATCCGAATAGCAAATATTTGGAATAATGTCTGTTTGTCTGTCCTTGAACAAAATAACTCAAATACACGTAGAATAAGACATACGAAATAGCATTATATGTAGTTGTAACATCAAATTTGTAGATTTCTCTCAAGATTTGGATGAAATCGTTGGAAGGAAACTTGTTCGTCCGTATGCATGTGAACATAATAGCACATAAACGAAAAGAGCTGTTTAGATGAAATTTGGTTTACAGATTTATCATTAAAATAGTAGTTATGTATTAAATTTTTCACTAAATGAGTAATGAAGTTGTAATAGCTCTAAAATGCAAGGATCTAGATTTAAAAAAATGTACTATGAGGTCTTGCGATTAATATTGAAGACCTATATCAAATTTTCGATGGTGGAGAAAGAAAATTGTCCAAAATGCATACTCGGTTTCTTTTGTAATATTATGTACAAACATTGCATACTGCGTTATTACACAAATCAGAGATATAGAAAAGAAAAATCAGAGGGAAGAACACTTGTGCATGCGTACTGCTATAACCTTCGAGTATTTGTGTCTTCCCTCCCTACACTGTCTCACCCTAGCTATACATTCAGGAGATACAAAGGATGATAAAAGAATAGAAATGAATGTGTAGGTGTACGAGAGAATCAAGGGAAAAACACTCTCTATGATCTAAAACGTATTAATGCAGTATAAGTATTTTGCTGTGTTCTTTAATATTAGATTTACCAGAGATGTAAATTATTATCCTGAGCGAAATAGAGGATCTAAATTGGAGATGATTTCCTAATAGCTATCTTGAGTTACGAATTTTGATTGTATGTTTTTGCGAGTTTTTCAGGAAAGCAGTTTCCATAAATAAAGAAAAATATAAATATAATTTTTTTTTAAAATTAGAGATTAACAAATGTTTATTAACAAATGGGCAAAGAAGAAACTTACTGATAGTTGTTTCTACACATTAGCTTATATAAAAACACATATTTAAAGAAATATATGTATGCAGAGACAAATCATGTGATCGTAAGATTAAATTGATTGTTAATCTCAATAGGAAAATCAAGATTCCATAAACTTTTTAGAATCACTCTGGGAGTGATACATTAGGGATTCTCCTCATGACATTTATTCCTTGATAGGCCTTTTGCATTCAAGAACTTTGAAACTATGCACTCCTGTGTATTTTCGTGTTAATACATTATTTAAATGTTTTTAGAACTTACTTAATAATTAATATGATTAAATTTTGTTTCTATACAGTGGCACTACATGTTTGTGCATTTAAATAAAATTGATTTCAAGATTTCATAACTTTTATAACAATAAATTATAAATCAAAGAATAAAAAATAGAAAATAAAAAGTAGAAAAAAATTTTACCTTTTTAAACAAAGCAAAGTTGAGTTTTTCTAAACACTGTTTCAATATTATTTTTTTTTAAATCCGGGCAAGTTTTTTTTATCAAGGCAAACGTTTTTTTTTTTAATTAAGACAATATTTTTCGTTGCATTGTGCAACAAGAAGTGTTCAGACATTATATATATGGAAATGTATACATTTTTGTTTTTCGCATAGATGCATTTTAATAACCTTATTTATTGTTGTCAAAAACCTGATGTAAACATACCATGTAAAGTATGGATGAAAATGATTGATTTTGTTTTAAGAACCTATAGAGCTTGGAAATTTTAACATATTGAATGGCAGTTTAATTTAACAAAAAATAATGGTATTAAAGTGGAATAAATGACTTTAATTTTTAAACTTTTTAAAATATTTTTATAGCATAAAGATAACGGAAGAAGAATATGATTAACACTAAATTTCAGCCTCATATCGTCGTAATGTCCTTGAAGTTAATGCACAAAATATTAAAAATAAAAAAAGTTTCCCCAAACACAATTTTTTTATTACCAAACTAGAAGGAAGAAAAGACTGTTGAAAATCAAAAATCTGAAGGTCAAACTCAAATCATAAAGGCGTGAGATAGTGATAGAAATATGTTAACTTAAGAACTGCTTAGTAAATTGGAATTTTAATCAAAATTAACTTGGTAAATTGACTTTAATACATTTTAAATAAAATTTGAGGGATGTTCTTTTGATTGAATTCTTTATAGTATCTTTTCCTGTGTTTTTCTTACTATTTTGTTTTAAACTCCAAAATTTTGATAAAAATGCTTTCTACATAATGGAATATAATAAAACCTTTTTTTTAAGTAGCTAATTGCTCCTGTTTTTTCATTTCCTATTTTTTAATCTTTAATATTTTTCGTAATATTATAAACATAGGAAATCTATTAACAGTTTTTTCTCAAATTCAGTATTAGATGAGTTTTTTAAAAAATAAAAAGGAAATAAAATTGACCCATTAATTGATATTTACATTTTGAAAATAGGGAAACGTATTGTTACTAGGAGCGCACAATTTATAACATTTCTCAATTCTAATACACCATGTAAAAAATGATTACAGAATTTCATATTTATAAAGGAAACGTATTGTTACTAGGAGCGCACAATTTATAACATTTCTCAATTCTAATACACCATGTAAAAAATGATTACAGAATTTCATATTTATAAGTATGAAAAATCATCGAGTTAAATAAAAGTGGTTGATTATATAACGCTTTAAAGTATTTGGTAAAAAATTCCATAATCTCTATATTTTCTCAATTATAAAAAAATAATAATAATAAATTGAATAAAATAATAAAATTGAAAAAAAATAATAACAGCCCCTTATTAACCTTTAAATTCCCTATATAGCGACAAGCGGGGGGGGGGGGGAATACAACTTTTTCAATTTAGAGACAATTATATAAAAAAATTACCTGATAATAGATTACCGAAGATAGCAGCGATACTTGGTAGACTAGCAATCCAAGTAATTTGATTGCTTGATATGGATGAAAATCTACTTCCAGTTTTTTTCATATCGACGCTGGCAGATGCAGTAAAAGCTGAAATCATGCCCAAGCCAACGATATTCAACAAGGCCGCCGTGGCAACGAAACGAACCTGCCATTCATTAGCTGATTCAGTCATTTTATTTTATAAAAATTTTCTTTTTATAATAATAAGTCTTTCACATGTATCTTTGGTAAGTAATAATTTGGTTTTCGTCCATTCTAACCAAAATATTCAAAGTCCTGCATGTAAAAACTAGTTGAGTTCATGTCAATAACTGAAAAGTGATTTAAACTTTAATCTCAGGATTGGTGTTTGGGTTTATTATATTACTGAAAATAGTATTTAGATAAATTTGATAAGGAAACAGAGCGGGAATAGTTATCTTATCAAGTTCGTCGAGTAGCATTTGTAGATAAAAGTTGTTTAACACAAACATTTTCATATGTCACACTCAAAAAGAGGAGCAAAATAAACTTCATCGAATGACGTGTCTGAAGTTTCTATTTCGAGTAAATAAAGTGTTAAAATTTTTTTTTTGTAATTGAAGGACTTAATTGATATGTAAGTAGCACTTTTATATTTTTCTAATTCTCTCCTAAAATTTTAAACAATCATTTAATATTTTACTCTTTATTTTCATCGGATGAGCCATTTTAACTTTTAATTTTAACTGAGCAATTGGGACTTCACTCTGCGCTCAACACCACCATGGTTGATTAGTAAAACACTTCACTGAACGCTGCAAATATTAAATATTTCTATAAATAAAATTAATGAATGGTGGAAAAAATTTCAATTTTTTTTCTACGCATGGACAAATTTATAGTGCTATGAAAGTACAAAATTTATCAAAGAAAAACATGTTTCCGGTACTAAATATATATGTTTTTATTTCTTTATATTTCATTCAAATGATTAAAAGATTATTTTCAAAGAAATATTAGTTTAGACAATGCCGCATTTTTAGTGATATATTTTTATTTAAGTAGTTTAATATTTAGGGAGATATAATTTTTTTTGATTATTCACTCATTTCCTGGTGTGTTAGAGAAATACAAGTATGGAAATTTTATATATATATACAGTGGTGGCCAAAAGTGTGGTCCTTTTTTGAAAGTTTCATGTTTTTCAACTTTGCGTGCTTGTAGAATATATTAATTTTCACTTAAATACAAATGTTTAGATATCAAATTGAAGGTAATTCAATGTAAAATTTAATAACAAAAACAGTATTACAATATTTGTATTTAAAAAAAAAGTTACTCTCATTTTAGTAGAACAAACAAACACAAATCGTTTTGAATAATGACGTATTTTGTAACAAAAGCGTACTAGCCAATCACAAACACTGTTCTGAGGACCCATCAAATGTCTGTAACTATAATTTAGGTTATTTGATGGTAAAAGAGTTATTGTTGTGGAAATATTTTGCGGAATGATGCATACTAGTACAATTAAATAGAGTATTGCTGTTTTTGAATATTTTGACCTTTTTTTTAATTAAACTAATTTTGAACAAACAACACTAACAGGAAAAACTGATTGGACATCTACAAAAAGAAGCCGAATTGTCATATTGAGAGAAAATGGCCTCTCTTATGCTGAAATTGCAAGACAAGTTGGTGGTTCAGTGACTTGTTCTGATGTACGAAAGTTCTGTTTACGTTATGAAAAAACGAAATCAATGGAAAATAAGGCCAAATCAGGCAGAAAAAAATGCACAACTGCTACTGCCGATAGAAAAATTAAACGTCTATGCCTTCAAGATAGAAAAATTTCATCAGATACCACTAGATGGGAAATGAATGCAGCGGGTATTGCAGTAAGTTCAAGAAGAAAAAGAAGAAGGTTATCAGGATTTGGACTACAAGCTAGAATTCCAAGGAAAAAACCTTATTTAAATCAAAAGCAACTCGAAAAACGAGTTAAGTGGGCAAAAGAACACATTAAATGGTCAGAAAATCAATGGAAGCAAGTAATCTGGAGCGACGAGACTAAAATATCGCTCTTTGGTAGTGATGGTAGAAAATACGTTAGACGTAGAGTAGGTGAAGCGCTTCATCCTGATTGCATTGAAGCAACTATAAAAACAACAACAAATGCCATGATTTGGGCATGTATGTCTGCAGATGGTGTGGGCCGAATTCAAGTGATTAATGGCATCCTGAATAGAAAAAAATACATCGAAATTGTCCTGGAACCAAAATTGATACTTTCCATCAGGGATTTCTTTCCCAACAAAGCACCATTTATTTTTTAGCAGGATTCAGCTCCATGCTACACAGCAAAAGTATGCAAAGCATGGTTTCAAAATAAATTCATAGATGTATACCATGACCAGGAAACAGCCCTGATCTCAATCCAATTGAAAATTTGTGGCGACGTTTGAAAATTCTTGTACGAAAAAAACGTTCATCCAATAAAAGACAACTTATTGAATCTATAATTGATTCTTGGCATCATGTGATTACGAAAGATGAACTCCAAACACTCGTTCACTCGATGAAAAGACGCTGTGACGCTGTCTTAAAAAATAAGGGCTATCCAACTAAGTATTGATTGTGTAAGTATCACTTTAAAAAAAAATGCAAATCTAAGATAGATCTTACTAAAATAAGCGTAACTTTTTTTGTAATACAGATATTGTAATACTGTTTTTGTTATTAAATTTTACATTAAATTACCTTCAATTTGATATATAAACATTTGTATTTATGTGAAAATTAATATATTCTACCAGCACGCAAAGTTGAAAAACATGAAACTTTCAAAAAATGTCCACACTTTTGGCCATCACTGTATGTTTACTCTCAATGATAATATGTTATTTTAATATTTTAGAATTTAATTATCAGTTATTTATAAACAAATTAAATTTTGATTAATTTCTAGTAGTATTCCTTAGTAAAGAGTCTGAGAAATAATAGATCTAAAGATTTAAAAAATAACAGAAAGCAACTAAAATAATTAGTTGAATTTTTCATTGGATTTATTTAAAAAGATTACGTTTAGCGTTTGTTTTCACTAAGTATTTCAGTGAATACAATCGTTTGAATTCAATTTTTGCTCATCGATCCCAAACCCATCAATTTATATTCAAATACTATTACGTACAGCTATCTTTTAGTAAAAATTTCCTTTTTTATTAACAAATTTTTATTTATTGTCTATGTAATATAGCTCTATCTAGAAAAGGAATATAAATAAGGTAAACAGAAACATTTGTTTGAAATAATAATTTACAGAACTGACAGCGTTTTTTAACAGAGAAAAACTTTCTTTATCGAAAAACAAGTATTTTTAATATCGTTAATACCTATTACTAGTATTTATTTCATATTTTTACGTTCCACTATATGTTAACTACGTTATTCATACAGTTGTTACAAATAGCGTATCATAGTCCTTTTGTTTATTTAATTCCCAATATTTTATGCAAAATTTAAAGAAATTTTCTTCTAATTAAAAAACAAATTAACTAAATAAATATTAAGAAAAATTACTCCATAAAATTGTTTTAAAATTAATTTTATCACTTCTTGAACTTCAGTATCATAATCATCAATTTCAGTATCAATCTCATTTTATCATAACGTCCATTACGTAGCAATGCAATATAAAAATATCCTACAATTAACGTAAAATTTAATACTAAGGAGATTTCTGAAAAATATTTAGAAAACAAAACCATTGCGAACTGAAATTCCTTTCTAGAAGGAGCAAATGCTATTCTAACTCAATAAACAGTCATTCTGATCTGCTTTATATCACAATAAATTTTTGTGTTTTTAAAGTTTTAAAAGTTGAACATATTTTGCATGATATCAAATATATAAAAAGAGGCAAAAAGTAAAATATTTATGATGATAAAAATAATGACTTATATCTCAAACAAAAATATAATATTTATCTTTAAAATTAAAATTTGGGAATTCAGTTTCCAATTTCAAATTTATAAAGCACAATTGAGAATTGTATGATATTTTCTGACTGACTAGCTTAATTCTCTCACGCCAAATAGTTTAAATATGAAGACACTTCTTAGTTATCATTTACTTTTTTAACTGTTATTTCATTTTAATTGTCACTTTTAAATTTCTTTAGAGATTTCCAAAAGGATTAAAGTTTGCTTTTACCAACTGTGCCATTCTTTGAAAAATTAAGTATTAAAAAATTAAGTATTAAATAATTAAGTATTAAATTATTAAAAAAATCAGGTATTTTAGTACTATCTGGACTTTATAAGATTAAAAAGTTTTAATGAAAACTGTATGATTTATCAATTTTTATTAAATTGTTCAACCTCACATCTGTTTTAACGTACAATAGATATAAATTCACTTCAATTCCAAATAAATAAATTAAAATGACTAAATATATAAAAATGAAGTAATATTCCAACATAGTTTCAATGACTTCAAGCTACAATTATATGGAATATGTCATATATTTTAGAATATTCTTTATTTATCTACTTTTGACATAAAATCATATATTATTTTTCTTTAAAAAAATCGATAAACGCAGCACACAAACACACACACACACACACACGCAACAACTAAAAAAATTGCTTGACTTCTTTTTTTTATTAAAATTTTAAATTGTAGGACAAGTGTTTAATGTAACTTGGCCAAATACCCTAGCTTGAGCTAAACTCTGTGGTTTTGAATCTAGCTCAAGATAGCGCATGCAGCCAGCAAACTGTTCAGTGGTCAATACACCACGTTTTGTGAAAGATTCTTCAGGTAATCCACCGATATACAATGGATCTTTGGTATCCGTTGATGAAACACCACCTACTCCAATACCAGGTTCAGAAAATTCTCCGTCCACGCTCAGGGTGACGAAGTTGTTGGATTTAACCACCTGTATAGTGTGGAATTCACCGTCGCACAGGTAATGCTTATCGGTGGGAATGAAGGAGGCTGTTATAGGACCAGCTCCATTATCCACACCGAATTCGATACGGCCGTCTATTAGCTGGAGTATTAAATAATCTTGTCTGCCGTGAACAGCCATCAGAATTCCTGAAAGGTTCCTTGGTTTGATATCCAAAGTAATGGAAATGCGTTGACCTACGTGGTATTTGTCATCTGAAAGAAATACATATCATAGATTAAGACTCGATTATGTAATTAGAATGACAAGCGAAATAATACAGATTAGTATGAAATAATGATTATAAACTTTTTTTTTTAATAACGGTGTCTGTATTAATATATAACGTATTTTACACGAGACACGTTTGACTTATAGGAATATAAAAGCTGTAGCTAAAAGCTTATGTTTCAAATGCCTCCGCAAAGAAGATTAAACAATGCAGTAAATAAAAATATTGTATGGGTTCCTAGTTAATAATTTCAATATCTTAATTTTTTTTAATCATTGAAGGATGAACTAAAGATAAGTCTAAAGATTTAAGTTAAAATATTTTACGAATTCTTTTAAAAATTATTTCCAAAGGTAAAATGTAGTCACTCTTTTTTCTTTGAGGCATAAACAAATTTAAAGTTGACTAAGTATTTAAGGGAAAGGTGAAAATATGTTTGGAAGTATTTGCACCTAAAATGTTGTTTTTCTCTTAAGCGTCAAAAACTATTAAGCATATATACTTAATAATAAAAATCAAAAGTCCCAATGCCATATAATAAACTTTATCATCTAATATTAATTCTAACACCAAAAAAAAACACCGCAATATATGCTGAAAAAATCTAGAAAATTAAAAAAAAATTTAATAGTTTTTCAATCTATAACAAGTGATATCTCTAATGAGCTTATCTAGCATAATTTACAGATTGTAGGATCAATTTTAGGTGAAATTTATGACATAAAAAGCAATTGCAAAATATCTTATACAAGTAGACTAATAGGTAGTGGAAGGAACAACTGAACAGGGCGTTTCTAAATGTTCCTGTTATTCATTTTTGTCGTTTTATGAACGTATTTTTAATTATTTCAAATATACAAGAAATTCTAAAATCATGGACAAGTCAGGCATAAAATGACAGATTTTTAAATGTAAACTAGACTATAGCTATAAGAGATGTCTTGCAGAGAATTAAGAGTAAGAGAACTATAAAATATACACACGTATAAAGGGATAACATACCCAGAATAAATATATGCACATGTTAAAAGGAATTCAATTTTAAACAGCTCATCAAAGTTGTGAGAATAATTATAACCGATGCTTATGTAGCTTCGGATATCAAGTTCTTTAAAAACTTACTTTAAGTATTCTATATGTTTATGATTGATATTCTTTACATTTTCCATCATCTGTCACACTGCAACAACTAATAAGGGTGTAAAATTGCAACTATGCTATTGCAATTTTATATTCTATTCCACTTGTGTTGCACACTTTATCTCTTGTATTCATTTCTTTTAATTAATTCAATGATAGATAGCGGTATTTATGTACCGAAGCCGATTTCTCCCCGTGCTTGCGTACCTTTGAGCACGTGCCAGCGATTTAGCCTCGAGTAGATAGTGGAAAGATAAATAATTCCAGTTTTATACCGATAAGAATTGAGCTGTGAAAATGAAAATTTCTAATAAAATTGTTGACCAAAATATGGATGAATCCTTTTGTTTTTAAATCTGGAGATGAATATTTTGCAGCTATCCGTATGATAGTACAATAACCTTCTGATTGTTTTTGTTTTGTTTGAGAGATAAATTGAGGGACGCAAATCAACAAAAGCTGTTATGCCCACTTAAGAAAACAGTTCATAGGTGATTATGAGAATCGAAGAACAACCTTCTAATAACCAATATTATTTCTCTACACTTTTTTATTTTCATGACTCCACGAAAAATCATTAAAAAATCCAAACCGCCGCCAACTTGAAGATTGGCAACCGAGCGTTGGCGATCTTATCGCAATCAGAAAATCACCAAGTAAACCCATTTCACTACCTAGGTTATCTTAGTATAATTTGAAAATCGCCAAGTAAATCGGGGGTCATAAAAATAAACAAATATTCGATATCCCTTGTAACTGTCGCTCTTTGCATTTGCGATCGCATGCTCAATTATTTATAAAAATGATTTGTTCTTGATTGCCTAATTTACTTCTAAAGTCTGTCCTAGGATTTAGAATCATCCTTATATACAGGGTTTCCATAATTACACGACTATATTTTAAAGATGTCTATAGATAAAACTATTATTTAGAAAGCTATGAAATTTGGATAGGATATGTCATTTTTAAAGCCAATCATCGAAGGGATGAGCAATGTTTAAGGGAAAAAAATTAGTTTTCAAATGCCCCCAAAGCCAAAAGCCATATGGATTAAGTTCTAAAGGTGGGAAACGCCACAGATCTCAAAAATGGTGGTTGATGACATGTTCCGCAATTTTTGAGAACGTTCTTAATACAAAGGCTAATGTGGGAAGGGAACAATTTTATTCTGTAACAATGATGTATACAGTTGCCCCGTGACATCTAGTATTCAATTCCTCAATGATAAATGATACAGCAGACTCACACTATGACGTTACGTTTGGTGATTTCAACAAAGCTGTCAGATTGAAGTCGGATTTTCTGGTTTCGAAATTAGGCAGTTGTGAGTATTCATTGCATCGTCCAAATGAAAATGCGCTTCGTCTGTCCAGTGGATATTCCAAGACCATAATTAAACAACAAAGAAAGCAAGAAGCTGAAATGAGATTTGGTGTCGAGTCTCGAAATCATAAAGATGCAATCTTTGCACATTAAAGCTTTTACGAGTAATACCGGAGGATACTCACATGATCACATGAATAATTATATACAATTATTCTGCCACACGACGACACTAGTACTAGCCTGTTATTTGGAAACTTTGTCCACTTCCACCAGAAGCGCAACCTTTTGCGGTAACAAGACTTCTTCCGTTTCTAGACAGAACGCTAAACAAACTTGTTTCTTCAAATTTTATTACTATTAATAGAGAAAAATTTTTAATACCAACGAACCTTTTCGTACTTCCTTCAAAGTCTGATATTTCGATAGAGTAATAATTGCAAAATTATCATTTTGGTAAAAAAAATTTAAGTAACAAAGTTCGATTCGGTAAATGTAACGACACTCTGATTAGCGATAGATAGAAGAATGTTAAACAATATCTCCGTGAATGTTTCAGGTTTTTATAAGAGCTGTTGGCTGACGTGGACTGAAATTTGAGATTTGTTTTTTCGTTCGTTTAAATCTTTCACTCTAAAATTAGTTATGGACTAAGAATTCGAATGAGTGCAATTATCAAAAGATACTCCGTCAAGAGATTTTGGAGCGTACTTGTGCATTTGAAGATAAATCTCGTAAAGTGCTGCTGAAATGTTTTGTTTTTCTTGTGTTAACTATCAAAGTAAGTTTTAGTTGAGAGCAAGGAGTTCGTGTGTGTTAGATAGTAGTTGCTGTCGAAGGTGTAATTAAAAGGGTTTTTAAGCGTAGTAATTAAAGTTTACAGTTCACTTAAATATTGTGTAACTTAATGCATATGAGTTATTATGTTAGTAACCTATGAATGCAAATGTGATGAAGTCTAAATTAGAAAAATAAAATCAATCGTAAGTATGTGTTTCATTTAAAAAACACTTTCTGGCGGGGGAATGCTGAACTATTTTTTTTTTTTTATTCGCTCAAACAAATTTACTATATCTTACACAAAATTTCATAATTTTCTGAACTTTAATATCGTCTGAAGATAACTTTAAATCATGCTTTTTTTTAAAAAAATTATGGACACTCTATTAAGGTAAAACTAATATGATCCCATCAGTAGGAATCACTTGAAATCCCATAAAACAGTGAAGAAAAATCACAAACAGATTTCTCTTTACTAACAATAATATGTTTTTTAATAACCATACTATACAAAGGACTATATATAATAGTATATAATAATAATATGCAACCTAGAACTATACCTAGGACTAAGTACTTACAAAGGACTAGGTAACCTCCTTCGGATGAGAAGAAAGTGCCTTCCTCTACTTTGCTGGAGCAGCCCGTCGTGTTTCTCGTCAGCGTCGGCTTTTCGCTGGTTAAAAGATCCCCTTGAGCTTCCACATTACGAATGCAACCGGGGAAAGAATAATTTATGTCCTAAAAAAATAAGAGGAAATAACATTATAAGTAAATCTCGTTTCTGTTATTATCAATTCCGGTTCCCATCGATTCCCGGCCAAATATTTGTCAGGATTGTCGTAGTTTTTCTAGTATTCCATTGACGTGCCCGCCTGATAATTCTTAAACTCCTTCTCATTGTGGCGTTATTAATCATAGAGCGAATTGAACCTTGGCAGTGCCTTGATTTCTAAGATCTTTATGGGGAGAGATTCGCCTCAATGGCTTAGTAACAATCGAGTTGTATCGTCAGTTTTAGAGGGCCGTTTTAGAGTGTTTATGCCCTTTCTAAGGCCAGATATAATAAGACGGTGAAAATTTCTTACCATTTCATAGGCACGAATTACGAGTACAATTATCATTATCATATTACGATTATCAGATGATTACTGGAAGAGGAAAAAATAAAATTATACTCCGGCGCCATTTAACCTCTTTACATCATTGATTTCCCTTCCAAACAATGATCTCTGTACTTCTCTCTTCCCTTCTCGCCGTTTTCTTTACGCCAAGAAAAATTTCAGAAAAATATAAAAAATGTAAATGTCATGTTAAATGTTTACTTATTTTTTGTATTATTCTTTAACATTCATTTTATAATAATTACTTATTGTTTATTATTACAATGAGCTCTATGTCTATAAAATGTTCTTTTGGTGTTATTTTGGAAAGTATAGAAAGAATTAATGAGATTTTACAATGATTCGCCCGAAAATAATTGCCTCGATATTCTTTCAGTTTTGGAACTTGATCACCTATATCATTTTAACGATAAACCATGAAAACAATCGGCGAAATCGAAATTAAGCGAAAGCAGAGATAATGCTTTCATATGAATCAATGTAAAATCCCATTCATTCATATGTTTCATAATAATATCAAAAAATATTTTATAGAGAACAAATAAGCATCTTTTTACAAGTGCAATTACAATAATTTGAAAAAAAATCCATGTTCTTTACATACAAAAGAAATGCAGAGAAGAAAGCTAATTATGTTATAAAAAACAGAGCAAGCAGCACCAGTTTTTGGCTTAAATAATGAATTTAAAATCCTTTAATAATGTTTCAGCATGATTCCTTTTTTTTAAATTGGGATCTTGCTCCCTAAATATGTCTTTTTTAGATATAATTTTTTATAATGTGGGTGCGTGATGAACCCATTCCCTCGTTCATGAAAGAGAGTCGTTGAGTTGCTTTAGAACATACTATTACATTATTGTTGCACCCAGCTGAGAATTTGTCCCTAAGGAAATTTTTTTGGAAATAGGCAAGTCTAATCTCGGGTTTCATAAGAGTTTTCTCCTTTTTCGAAGGAAAAAAGTGAAAGCTCTACTTCAGAGCACCGTTTCTTTTTTTTCCCGTCATGACCTAAATATTTCTGCAATAGTTTAGAGGGCCATTTGATGGCGATTTTTCATTTTATTCAGCAGATATTGTTACTTGAAGGAGTTACTTATACAAAACTCCTTCAGTTGTTTAGAATTAAAGAAATAGATTCATAGAATAAATCATGACAATGACGTACGTTCTTCTTGGAATTAGAAGATGACAACCTATATCCCTTTCAATTAATCAATCAATCAATGCCTCTTTCTAATATTCGAGTTCAATGAAATGGCATAAAGAATATTTGAGCTCATATGTAAATCGAATCGATTTGCTCAAGAATTTCTATATTGCCCAATGACCAACTATTTCTAATGTGAAGAATGCATAAACCTGATGGGTACACGGTGATTAATTTATAGGCATGCATTCTTTTATGTTTATTGTAAATTTAATGTTAAAAAAAGAATATTGCATGAAATTTAGTTTTTATCTGCTATCATATACACATTATCTTTTCGTTACATTTGACATAAGAGATTCAAAGTAAACCGATCGCCACTCACTTTAAGATTATTCTTCGCTTCTCTGGCCACTTCTTCTGTGACACCGCCGATGTAGAAAGGTGACTTCACATTGACGGAGTTCGCCGAACCGATGGAAGTTCCTCGCACCTCCTCCTCGTCGTCTATGACGAGTCTTCCCTCCTGGCCTTGCCTGGAGAAGACGACGCGATGCCACGTCCCATCATTGTATTTATTTTGGGATGAAATAAAGGCACTACCTGTGCCGCAATTGAAGACATATATGATCTGGAACAAGAAATATGAATCAGTATCAAAAGAAACAGAATTTGATTAGTATAGTTTCATTTTAAACTGGAGGTATCAGAATTACAGTGAACTAAAAATAGTTCGATTACTGCTTTTCTCTTTAGTGTAGGTTCCATTAGCGTTACAAAAAAAAAAAAAAGTATTTGTAAATGTACATAATTACCGATTTTCAAAAACGAAACTTCTTAATATTTTAATATTTAATTTTATTAGCATTATTTTTATAATATTTATTTAAGTTTTTGAGATAGATATTACATTTTGTTCGGCGTTATCTGAGAATCGTAATCATTCTATCAGGAAATTTTCTTGCATATGTCCTAAAATTATTACGTTTCAAATAAGTTTTTAATGAATATAATTCTTTAAAAGAGTTTTTATTTTTTTGCAGCAATTAGATTAGTATTTAAATCTTTATGCAGTAATTTGATTCATAATCTGTCATTAATAATCTGATTATTTTTATTTTACCTGTTCTCTTAATATATATAAAGTCTTTTACAGAGGAGAAGTGAACAAAATTTATTAAATTCTATTATACGAATCTTTTTCTTTTCTCCCCCCCTTTTTTTAAATATAGTATTAAAACTATGGAAAAGAAAGAATTTTTGATTACCAAAACAAAAAATTTCCTTTAATGACCAGAATTTTTTTTTCAGTGTTTACGATACATAAATTTTGACCATCTTACTGTGAAAGCTTAAAAAATTTTCAGCATTTTATAAAGTCTAATTATATTTCAAGCATTTTTTTAAAGTTAACATCCATCAATAAAATCTTAAACATACCATTTCACAGAGCAAACGGAAGTCTGAATTGTTCGGAAAAATAAAATAAAATGAGGATATTTTGTATAATTTTTCTCTGCGGTTTCATTAAAGCATCTTTTCTGTGAAATATGAAAATGCTTTTAATTTCTTTGCTTTTTATGACATAGCAACATCCATATTTAAAAAAAATTTGGTACTAAATATAATTTTTTTATAAAATGGCCTACATATTAATGAACTATAAATTCTATTTCGAACATTCTGATAAAAAAATACTTTCAAACCTATTATTCCCAAAATTAAAGAAACATCTGCCCAAAGAAATAATAATTAAATAGTGGACAATGTAATGAAATTATTTGATATCAGACATAGGCTATTTTACTAAACTAAAAAATCAAACAAAGTAGTGCTTACTTTGCCTTCCTTCATTATGAGTCCAACAAAATCAATATGTTTACTATCTGCAACGTAGAACATGGCTCCACTGTCTGAAGATGACTTGAATTCTAAGGCAAATGTGCTGTCGTCTAAAATGCTGCTCATGAATGATTCTGGTTTGTTAAACTGTTGTCTACTGTAAGGTGTGTTACCGAAACGAATGCCATCGCTCGGTTTGACGGCAGTGTCTCTTCTCGGTGGTAAAGGAAGGGCACATTGTCCCACGGGCGTAGGTTCAGGCCCTTCTGGGATATCTGCACTGCCCTCTATATCTACAGAAGCAGCTGTAGTGCTTGAAATAACTGAAAAGAAATTAAAAAGTTTTTTAAGTTATTCATATGAAAGATTTTGAAACGTTAACAAAACATGACATTATCTTCATATGTTGAATCTTGGCAGAAGCTGTAGGGACTCTAAGGCGATGCAAATTTCAGGGTCTCCTTTTCCCTCTCTTCAGTTTCCAAAACGAGATATTTTTTTATTAAAATAATTTAATTTTAGAGAAGAAGTAAATTTTGATAAACTGAAAAAAAAAACATTTTCGTTGCGAATCACTTTGAAGAGACCTTTTTAACACTAAACCTACCGGCATTTCACCGATACATTGGAATTGCCATTGGAAGCGGGTCAAATGACCCGCTCGTGGTAGCTTTAGTGTTAAGGATATCTCTTTAAAAAAAATCAAGATATCAAAATTTAAATTTAAAAGTAATTTTAAACATAATGGTAAAAAAAGTTAGATATTTTTTTAGTATAATTTAAATAATATTTAATTATAGGATTGATTATTTATTTTAAATTCTAATATAATGCAGTTTTTAGAATTATAAAACAAGATGATAAAAAAAGATTAGATGGGCTCGAAAACATATTATTTGATTTCCGTTTGCATAAATTTAAATGTAAATTAAATTAATTTGGAAATGATGGGAAAAAAATGAGATGTCAGTGTTCCAAGGCGCTTGTCTACTTCCATTATTTAATTATTCAGTCTTTAGTATGAATTAAGCACTTTTAACTTAAAGCTTTGAAATAGCCAATGAAGCATCGATACTATACCACGCCGTGCCTTAAAGTTTAAATTTATTTTTGGAATTAAATCGCTATAACTGACTTGCTGTTTCTAAAATATTCCTTTTTTTGTAGTTAATGTTGTTATTAAGCTTTTTACAAATTAATTTCTATTTTAACGTTAGATGTGTAGTAAGATTTATAAAGTAGTGTGTAATTAATTTTTTAATTACATTCTACAATATTCTAAACGCGAAAACTCTCACCTTACTTTGATTTTTCAAGTACTTTAATAATTATAAGTAAAAATTGTCATTTAAATCACCACACCATAAACATTTTATAAGATTTTTTTTTGCTAAAATATCTTACATTTCTTTTTATAATCATAAATAGCGTTTTGGGAGAAATCGTGGTGACATTTTTTTTTCGTTCTATTAATACGTAAATTACAAAAAGAAAAAGAAAAGGTGGAATTACGTGGTCCAATATCAAGACCAACTACTGTTTGATCCGTACAGATGAAAATACACTCTTCAACTCTAAATTATTAGTTCGTAAAAATAGTTATATCTAAAATAGATTCATAAGTGCCTTGATTTAAAATTTAAAAACAAATATACGTATCTAGCTGCAATATTCATTATTTTATAGACAATAAATGAGAAACAATTTTCTTACCTTCTGTTTCGTCGACATCAGGCTCCCCTGATGGTATGACAGGCAAAGGTGCTTGCGTAGCTTCTTGCGTAGGATCTTCCAACGGACAACTAGCAAGCGAAGCAAACATCTTATCTTGTGTATCAGCAAAGTTCTGGAATATATTGTTAACAGTCGTATCACCGAGACATCCAACGAAAGGCGAATAATATGGCACAATATCTTCGGCTATAGCGAATCCATCCGGTACACCAGCAAAATACATTGGTGTAGTCGTGGACACCAAGGCATCAACTGGTACTTCTACCTCTACTGAGAAGAAGTCGTCTATGTCTAACCTCATCTGCCTGAGAGCTTTTGTTGCAGATACGTAATGCCATTGTAAGTCGTTGTATTTTACATCACGACTTCTGGTTTCCCCACCAGGTCTGCTCTTCATGATGATATTGCCATCGTGTAAACCGATGAAAAGATAATTGCTGTTGTCTTCGTTTGCTGCATAAAATATGACTCCATTTTCTTTCGCTGTTTTGAATTTAAATGTAAGTTGGGCCAACTTTTGCAGATTGGCCGGTGGCATTGCTATGTAACCGGCTGAGACGTTGTTGAATGAAACTGTTCGAGCAATCTGGAAAAGTAAGAACAATTAGGAAAGTTCATGAAAGATTACTTTAAAAGTAAAACATTATCATAATATATCGGGTACTAACCGTTACAGGACATCCATTCACAACGCCAAGAGCTTCTTTATTCTTATTTAAATCTGTTATTTCTGCGCTTATTTGCATATCCATTATGCAACCCTCAAATCCAATGTTGGTGATCCTATATAGGAAGAAGATTTCTTTTTTAATTGATGACAGAAAATTATGAGGCTAAGCATCATATACATAATCAAACAAATATTAAAAATCATAAGTAATTATCGATTTTCTTATTATTAAAAGATGTATCTAATTCATAAATGAATCGCTAGAAGTGAAGAAGTAAATGGTATGCAGTATTGCACATTTTAAATATTTAAAAGAAAATATGCTTGCAATTTTATGCGAATAATTAACATATTATTCAAAAGCTCAAATCCTTTGAAAAAAATCAACCAATCATCAAGGTTGACGGAAAAACATTGGAAACTTCGAGGTCGATCCGGTATGATCCAAATCTTAGGTTTGTTAAAAGTTGTTAATAAAAACTCATAAATCATTTAATAAAACTCATTTTTCCTGTCCAAAAAAATTTTTTTTAATCGACCGATTTTTTTCCAAGAAAATTACGAATTTTACAAGTCGTATATTAGCTTGCTATATACAATAAAACACTGTTTCTACATCTTTCAAGGGACTAACATCAAGCGACATTTTAAATAAAAAGACGTATAATTCGAAATAAATAACCTTGATTATCACAAAATTGATGCTACTCATAAAAATGCATTTAAAAGTAATAATTTTAGCATTATTTTAAAACTAAAAGTTTTTTAGATGATTTTGTATTTTACTACATAATATAGAAAACAATATTATTAAAATTAAACAATGATCATAGACAAGGGAAAAAAAATCATATCTTTATTTATTGATATTATCATCATAATTATATCTTTTATTATCTTATATTATTTATTATCTAATATACTTACTCTCTTTAATAT
>JAPMOR010053356.1:37564-49218 GCA_026543865.1 Argiope aurantia | reverse complement strand
TCACTGTATTCAAACTGCATTCTGCTTCAACAAATAATGTTACATATTAAAAAGTCGACAAGGATAGTTTCCTGTGAAAAATTGTCAAATTATTTAAAATTAAATCCTCGTGAAAGGAAAATGAATCATGCAATAGCTCTTTGTTCCTGCGAGCCGTCTCCTGTGTTTCCGCGGCGAAGTTCTTTCATCGCCGTCTCCCTCGGCTGCCTCCGGCCACATCGTTTCATGCAAACTGTAGTCCAGGGTCCGGTCCAGTTCCCGTTGAATCTCCGGCATTCCGTCATGTTACCGCATCGTCGATGGTACCGTGCCTAACCTGTGACTTCATCCGACACTTCTGCTTAATACCCATATCGTCATGTGCGTGCTCCTTATATCCTCAAGGAGTTGGGGCTCCTTACCTATGCTGAATAATCCCGATCTCGACGTCATTTTCTTGTTATATTATCACCACAATACTCGCCAGTGGTCTCCCGTGCCAGATTGAATCACCCAAATTTCGAAAATATCACTTGTGTGTTATATTATCAACTCAATAGAAAAATAGTTTCCGTCACCTGCCGTAATCTCCAGTTCCAGTGCTCAAAATTGCATTTTGTGATTAACTATAAAAGTGATTATTTTTCAAAAAGTGATCATTGTTTTTTAAAAAAATCATCCATCAGTTGATTCAACGAGTGAAATTCAAAATTTATATTCTGTACTTTTGATTTGATTTTAAATTGCATCTTTCTATTATAATATAATTGCAAATAATCTTTTTATATTATGATTCAAAATATCATGAGTTTTAGTTTATAATATTGAGTTTTTAATTTTTTTTCATATCTGTTATTTAAAATTTATTCATAATTTTATAATTTGTTGAATTTGAAATTTATGTGCATGCTATTAATAACTAAGAAAAAATGATTTCCCCAATTTAATTAAATTTATCTAACTCAAAGGTTTTTAAAAAATATGCATACATGCCTTGTGAACGAAAAAAGTAACATACCAAGATTCTTATATACTTAATAATTAATGGCACATGATAATTAGACAAATGTAGTGAATACCTCAGGGGAAATTTTTGCACCTCTGACAGTTATTGAGCTGCCTTCTATTATCACTGTGGCCAAATACTTGTTTTTTACAAAATACAAATATTTTTTTATAATACATTTTTTTTCAAATACTATAAGAGTATTTTGAGTCTTGCGTTTGTTACATTCATTCACAAGTGTGTTTTTTAACTATTTGAATTTTGCATTTATTATTTTTAGTTTCAGGTTTTTCATTTGATATTTTTGAATTTTGCAATTATTATCATTTCCAAATTATTTATTTGAAATACATGAATCTTACATTTATTTACATTTCCAATTGTTTAATATGAAATATTTCAATTTTGCAAGCATTATTTTTATTTCCAAGTTTTTATTTGAAAGTTTTGAATCTTGTGTTTTTATTTACTGTTAAAATGATTTACTTAAAATCATTACTATACTGATATTTCATTTGTGTGAAATCATAACAATATTGATATTACATTTAATAATTTATTTCTAATTTAAATATCTTTTTGAGTCAGATTTTATAACATTTAAGATAATATAGGCAAAAATACCACTGACTGTCTTCATTAAATTAAGTTCATCAATTCAGTTTTTACAGAAAAATGGTCAAAATAGCTTTGTGCAATATATTGTTAAATTTATTAATATTTTGCTATTACTATTGATTATTAAGGTAATGTAAAATGATAAATGGGATTTCTGAATTAATGATTATATAATGTGAAGGTAAGGGAAACCTGGATATCACTTTTAATATGCTTTTAAATTTTAGTTTCTTACTTGACCACCAGTGTAAGGTAAGGCTGTATGTCGAGGGACCCGACATACTTCCGCGTCTTGCAGTGGGGGGAAAATTGTAATGATATTTTAACTCTAATTACAATTTAATTAATTTTCAAGATTTTATCTTAATTTAGCCCATAGTAACTTTATTCTAAAATATTCTCTTATTTCGTGATCCAATTCCACTGTCTCTACTTAATTAATTCAAGAGAAGCTTTGTTAAATTACTGACTCAGCTAAAAGTCGAACTTTCCCACGCTCGGCGTGAAGGGGTAAAAAACCGTCCAGTAAGCACATTCTTTTTAAAAGATCCCTGTGTTTCCCTTACATGTGATTGACATGCGTCAGAAATCCCTATCAGAATCATAATAATATATTAGTACTGTAAAATTATATTTTCCCTATCCATACTCAATGTTATATAAGACGAGGGATAATTTATTCCCTTCTTCTTGCCCACTTCTGTTTTGCAGCGCGCTGTGGCGGACGTGCCATGTCCGCGCCTTCTTGTAAATAATCATGCTTGCCTCCCGGAGAGAATAAATCGAACTTTAAAAATTAAAAAGTCTCTTCACTGTATTCAAACTGCATTCTGCTTCAACAAATAATGTTACATATATATATATATATATATATATATTATTTAAAATTATATCTTATGGCGTATTTTGTATTGATGTACATGAGAGCAGGTAATTAAAAAAATAATCGTTTTTTGTCGTGCTGATTGTGAATATGTAATGAAATTAAGCCGATTGGATGTTTTTTCACTTGTGTTTTGACAGACGATTAAGTTAGAAGCTTTCTAATATAGTCGTTGTGTCTTTAATAGACGATGGAATAATTTTTTTACGTTGTACTTTATTATTGTTTAAACTGATCTAATGCAAAGAGAGGAAATGTAATATATTTTTTATTCTCTTTGATTTTTAAGAAAAGTTCACTCTTTAATAGAAATGAAATAATAACTACTATGGGAGAAAATTTTCGAATTTAAGAAAGAGGAAAGTTACATGTAGACAAAATTGTGAGAATTCGCGATCGTATAAAGTACTTTTTATTACAATGGTCACGAATGAATCGGAACAGTGACAAAATAGCTTATAAATACGAAACATATATAGCTACTAACTATATTTAATTTGTTATCAGAGTTTTCTTATGGCGTAAATGGTGATAATAAAACTCGATAGACCAATTTGACTCGATTATACATATAGATATACATAAGAATTTCTATTTCATGACTTTTAAGTGTTTGTATGCATGCATTCAAACAACTATTTCAAGCAAATATTTTGAAAACATTCGCGGCCCTAATCTTTTCATTCAAACTATTAGTTAATTATCACTAAAATGTATTTAAAATTGTGCAATTAATTTTAACAATAAATAATAAGACAAAAAAAAACACATTACGGATATGTGAACGGTTGTTGTCGGCGTGGATAGCCACCGACAAAGATCTGATTGGTCGTCGATAGACTGCTTTCAATTCCGGGAGATTCACCACTGTCTACTTCCACTTGGTCGACCTATAAGAATGGAGAGAAAACAAACGTGTCATCCAATAAATCAAAAGTAAGCTGAAAATAATTAAAATTCTGCTTAAAATGATTGAAATAATTGTACCTTTAATATTGCGTCTCGATCGAGACGAGCAGCTTCCAACGAATGCCATTTTCCATCGTTATATGTTTCTGAAGATCTTAAAGTAGCCAGGCCACTTCCCAGTTCATATTTCATGATGACGTGGCCATCTTCCATTTCAAGAGCAAAGAAGTCGTTCTAAAGAAAATAATTATAATTTTTAAAAAATGCCTTTTCTTTAAAAGATGACATAAAATTGTGATACAAAGTGACAAGTAAGTCTTGTTTTAACACATAAGGAATGAAAAAGGAAAAGCATCAGCCATTTTTAAATTGCTTTTCCTAATAGGGAAAAAAGTAACTTAATTTTTTTTCTAGTATATTTGTTCCATTGTCAGCATTATGGATAATGAACAAACTTTAGATATGTACTAGAATTTAATATAGTATATATAATATACTATTCATGAATATAGTAAATTCAATGTGGCGAATTTTTTTCCAATCGGTTGGACAAACGCGTTTGAAACCCAAATTCGATTTTCGGATACATCTCTAAAAAAAATACTATTTCAGATATAAAATTTCTCCAAAGCTTATTCACCAATTCATGCCAAAGCTTGATATTTTGTAACTATTGTATGCCAATGCCATGCAAGGCATTCTCTAGTTAACAATTTTAGTAGAGAGTATACTAGAAAGTTTAAGGCTGACCCCTCCCATTGGCTTAAAGTGATACCATAAAGAGAAAAAATTGAAATGTGTACTAGAAAAAATAAAACCATTAAAAAATTTATAACATACTTTTTTTTACTAGTATTTGTTGATTCTTTTAACTAAACAAAAGAAGTTTTTAATATTAGAACAGAAAGAAAGAAGATTAGCAGAACTTTTGTCAAATTTTCTAATAATTTTTAATCCTCCTTCTTTTAAAGTATTTCAGGCCTAGAAGGACATTTTTTTAACCTTTCAAGCCTAATTTATGCATTTAAATCAATTTTTTTTAATTCGCAATGTAAGGTTGAATATAATGCTGTTTATTGAATGGCAAAGAGGCAGACCTTATTTACGTACTATCTATTGCTTTGTTTTAATGATAAAATGTGAGTACATGAAAATCAAAGAAATAAAATAATTAGATGTCTAGATAGGTATCAAAGATTTCTTAATTTTTAAACCTTTACTACTCCCGCTTCGTTTTCAATAAAAAAAAAATTAAAAGAAAGTTTTATTCAAAAAATAAAAATCAATTTAAAATAATTATTTGGCTAAATTTTTCAAATGATTTAAATTACGATTTTCTCAACAGTTTTTACTATAAACATTAAATAATCTAAAAATAAAATATAGTGATAATTTCTTAAAGAGAGTCTTAATCCACAGCGCAAGAAGCACTAATTTGAAGTATATGGAATGATTCTGTACATACAAATGCAAAATCATCCAAATATATTGAATTGCTCTTAGAAACAAATTAGATATTTTCTTTCAGTTGCATAAATAAAAACAGCAGTAAGTTCTTACATTTTTGCCGATGAGGAAAAGCAGTCCATCCTTGGCGTACGTCTTGAAAAGCATTTTGATGGTAGTTTCAGAGGCGAACTGGTGCCTCTTCCTGGGCAGGATGACATAGCCGGAACCGCTGAATCTAAGTCCATTGGAAGGTGGGACGCCCAGCTCGTTTCTCTCCTCGCAGCCTTCGATATTATTCTCCGCATATACAAAATCCCATAATCCTATAGGTGTCTCCCCGAATTCAACGTCCTCTATGCAGCCGTCGAAGTGGTAGTTCTCCAATGTGTCTGGAAGCTGAGAACAAATATGAAAGATATTAGAGCTAACACAACATATTTATATTTAGATTCAAGGCATTAATGCTTAAATGCAGTAGCCTGGCACTCATAAATGAATAATGTAGAGAATAAGTGGATATATGAAGCTAAGCTAGCATCATGCGAGACCAACCAATTTAGTTTCAGATTTTGTGCATCTTGCTTCGTAAAAACAAAGGACATGATTGATTTAGTTCAGCAAAAGAGAACGCAGTTAGATTGAAGTAGTTAAATGATAAATTTTTACGTTTATCCTTTAACTGTGGTAAACCCATAGAAATTGACTTTTAAAAAGCAGAGCTGCAATCAACTTAAAATGCTTTCTAATAAATAAAGGCCAAATGAAATTTTATATAAAATATAAAAATAATAAATAAAGAAAGGTTATGACTAAAATTTGATAAGCATTAAAAGCAAAATGTGATATTTTACGGTATTCACATGAAATACTAGAAGAAATCCCAAATTTAATTAAAAAGTTACAAAGGAGGTTTTTTTTTGTTATAGTTCTTAATGACTTATAAAATAAATATAAAAAAATCATTATATACTTTGACAAATATAAATGATTACACTGATTTATATTTAGAATATTTTATCAAAAAAAGAGAAATTAGGCTAGTTACTTTTAGGATAACATATAATGGCAGAAAAAAATTTGTTGTAGTTTCAAATACCAGTATTCAGAAAATCTCTACTAATTATAAAGGAGAAGTGCGTGTGGATGCTGACGCTCTACAAGCCAAATTATCTATCCTAAGAATTACCAGATTTGAAATATGCATACTTGGATGAGTAGTAATAGGTATTTAGAAAGATTTTTTTTTTTTTTTGAAATTTTAGAATTTCGATTAATTAAAAATTACGTAAAATTCGGGCATTTTTCCTCAATAACTTTCGAAAATATAATAATAAAATAACTTTAACTTATCAGAATAAGAAATGTTTTTTCTAAAATCTTCGAAATTTTGCTGTACTTACACGGTTTAATTTAAGAACCAAGCAAACGATGAAAAATTTTTAAAGCACGCCCTCTTTTAAACGCAAATACTCTTTCCTGTCATATAATTAAACGAATACACATACAAGGAAATGTCTAGTACATGCTTTAAAAAATTTAAAATTTAAAAATATTTTGCTAAGACAGTCGTTAAGAACAAGTTAAACAAAATACTTAATCGAAAGTTTAGCAAAAATCCGGTGAACCAACTGGTCTCCAAAAGCGTTTATTAACTATAATATATTAAAACAACGTAAAGGATCTCACTAAGCTTCTGTAGAGATATTATTTTGAAGTTCTGAAAACTTTTCATCATCTTGCATTAGGTTTTAATATACTTAATTTTTGATGGCATTATTTGCAAAAGAAAGAATTTTTCCCTTGGATTTCCCACTAATATTTTGATTTTCTGCTTTTTATTACTATTTATTATTCTATGAAATTGTACTGAATAATAGTTAAATATTGCTAGTTACAATACATTCAAAGACATTTAATACATTTTCAATGTCCAAACATTCATCATTAACGCTTATTTCTACGTTCTCAAAATGAGTAAAATTCATATTATCAGTATACATTATGATTTCAATTAACTTATAATGTAATTATGCATATTATTATTTTGTGAATTTAATCCATTCCATACTTAAAATAATTTTTTTAGATTAAATATTATGAGTTCTTTTGCAATTATATATTGTAAGTATTGAAAATAAATTTGTTTTGATCCTATACTTTTTAACAATTCTTACTTAATTTTTTCCAAAAAACCTTCTGCCTTTTTCTCATTAATTTTATTCACAATTACATTTTTAATCAGAAGTAGCATAATTTGTAGAATTTTTAATAAGAAACCAAATTTTTCAAAATTAATTACTATAATTAAAAATAAATTAATTTTTAGATTTCCTTACATGCAATAATCAAATTGCAATATCTCTTTGCAAAAAGACAAAATAAATAAATAAAATTAGGCAGTGTATAATATCAAAAAGCAATAATTTACACAAAATTATTGCGTTTGAATTGCATTATATTTTCTCTTTAAAAAAAAATTATGTTTTCTTTGTTTTTCTTTTTGCAACGTTAAGGGGGGAAAATTAGAAGTTCAATTTCTGAAATTATGCTCTGAAGATTAAGCAAAACACCAGCATAGAAATATAATAATTAATGCATAATATACCGTCAGTCGGTCATTAATTCCACCAATGAAGAATTTCGACACTTTCTGGTCTAAGTTGAATACACTGTATGTTCCAGGCAAAAATCCTTCTACGACTGAATCTTGCTCATCCGCAGATCTCACTGTAATCGAACAAGTTTTTCCGGTTCTAAAAAATTAAACATGTAAATAAATAAGGGAAAGAAATAACATTCATTCAATTAATCTTATTAAATCTGTACTTTATTTTTATATAATAAAAATTATTTTTAAATTAAAAATTTTCAAAAAATTGTATCATATTCATAGACAAAAGTCAACTACCTTTAAAATTAATAAAAGATTAGAAAAAATTCAATAAAATATCAGCAAACTAAATTGTTATTATCTTTTGAATTGTACATAACTTTTTAACTAAGATTTGGTTCTATCGATTTTGAGTAAAAATTATCACAATCGAAGAATGTATTTCTTCAATTTTTAGAAATTTCTAGAAAATATTATTTTTGAAGTAATGTTTAAAGTAATATCTCCTTACATCATCCCAGAAAAAAAGAGTAAATATTTAATGAAAAAAATCATTTTCTTATTAAAAAAAAATGTATAATTATAAATGAAATAAACTCTTATTTTAAGAATAGAATTGTCTTCTCGAAATACTTATTTGCTGCGTTTGATAAACAGTGAACAGTTTGATAACAGCGAATTGAATGTTTTTACACACCAAAATACTTATTTCAGAGCTAATGTTGATTTCTAAGAGTGTTGGTGCGTATTTCAATACGTATATTGGTATAGAAAATCATCCGTAATTAAAATAAATATGAAGTATAATAGAATATTTGAGAAGTATTAAATCAACATCTGACATAATTCTTACAAACCGTCCCATCATAACCCAGTTTCAGATCGAAGAATGGAAAAAATAATCTTTAGGAAACAAAGAAATGCTATCAAGAAAAATTCAACAATAAATAAAAGTAGAAAAATTGTAACATACATTTGGTGTACCGTCTTACTGTTTACTAATTATACTGCTCACAAAAATTACAGCATAGAGTTTGAGAAGGTTTCCAATTTTTCCACAACCACAAGAATTCTGGACATTTTTATTAAATTTAAAGTTTTGCATTAGAGTAGTTTCATTATCACGTTAAAATCAACACTGGTTTTTAATTATATATTCTGAAATATACCATTTATTAAAAAAGTATGTATCTGATTCTATTCTGCTGTTGCAATGAAATATTTCCGGATGCGAAGCACTTAATTGGAAGCTGTCAATTCATTGATGAATGCTAATAGAAAGCCAGGAGAAACGGGCAATAAAATAGCTCAGCTTGTAAACTAAGTTAGGGGCTAGTTTGAACAGCAACAAACAGAAGTCGGCGTTGTTTAAATGTTATTGAAGGAGCTTTTAAATACACTGAATAGGAGTAGACAATTGAATTGTCTGTTTAAATTTTTTAAAAATTTTGACAGTTAAAATTTTTGACGTAAAGCTTAATATTTTAAAACTATTTGAAAGAAAAACTTATTTAATTTTTAAAGTATAATTTAATGCTGTTTTTTAATATTAAAGTAAGCTAGATGATCAGTATTTCAATAAAATAAAGTCTCTTTTCCTCTTGAAATATAGCATGCAATCAAAGACAATTGCATTATTTTCAATTTATGATAAATGGTATTTTACATTAAAAAAAGCGTTCTCTTTATTTTTTTCTTCTTTTATCCAACTTTAGCAATCCCCGTTTAAGTTAGATAAATAATAATAATAATAATAATAATAATAAAGCTCAACTATGCTTTATTAAACTCACTATTAATCTTAAGTTGGTTATTAATTATTTAAAGAAATACAAGTAATTATAGCATATTACAGCATTTTTTCAACACTATGTGAAAGTGGTTAGAAATACTAATACAACAAAGCATTCTAGAATACACTTTCATTCAAAAATATATCGGAAGTTGGTAACACGACGAGGAACAAATTAAAAAAAGATTCCAAAAACTTATATGAACAAGTCTTCTTTTTGAAAACTTTATTTTTAAATGTGTTATTTAACGTGCGCATTAAAAAGCTTGAAAATACTTTATTTACCTTTCAATCACAGCTTGATGCCATTTACCATCCGAAACATACGTATCGTGCTTGATATTCTGGGATCCGGATCCAATGTCCATCACCAGCACCAAGTAGCCACCTCTTATCTCTAGAGCCAGGTAATCATCCTATAGCAGGACAATGAAAATCGATTACTCAGTTACAGTTACTATGAAATATAATGAAAACAAAATAAACCACTTTTTTTTTTCCTTCTCTAACTCACCGTTAAAACTCGTTTCATTCTTTTGTGAGAACCTTTCTCGTTGCCGACGAATGCGAGTAACCCGTATCTCTCGATTGTCTTGAAGTAAAGAGACATATGGGTGTAAGTGGCAGCTTTGTCCATGCCTTCGGGGTTCCTGACTTGAAGAGTAGTGTTCTCGAAGAATTGCACTCCTAGTTTGATCTGGAATGAAAATTTTTGCAGAGGGTGAAAAATTGTTGATTGAATTATTGTTAATAAAGTCCAGTATTGTTAATAAAGTCCAGTTAGTCCAGTATTTTGCGAGACATCCATATTAGTAGATAAGAAGAAAAAAAAGTACATAAAAAGAAAGAAGCAATAATTTTTTACTATTCTGTGTCTATTTACTGGAATAGAAATAAGTTATTTATGATTAATAAAATATTGAATGAAATTAATTAATTCGTAATTTAAAATTATTTATTCCTTAACTAATAAACTTTACAGAGCCGTTAAAAGTAACTTAAGGACTAATTAAAATTGACAGAGCCGTAATTTTACACACCATGCTAAATGTGTTGTAAAGTGCCGTAAGTCACAACAAATCCGCTGACAGTTATCTGTCAGCGATTTAAGCCGAATGGGCGTCTCTTGTTTTTTCAGTAGCACCAACTAGGTCAAAAGTACGAATTAGCTACTCACAAGTTACAACTCTTTTTGTGGGGCAGACTTCATTTATGCATTTTATTCACTCCTCCACAGATCGTAATTTAGACCTGAACCAGAGAACGATCACCTCAGAACCTGTACACCCAGTGATATTGTTCTCGACATGGAGGACTTCGTGATCATGACAGATTTATGCGTGCGCCAGCCACCACCACACACGGAGGATCTTCGGCCGGCAGGATTCAAACTCGCTACCCAAGGGATACGATTCCAATGCCCTACCAACAAAGCTATACCGGCCCCACCATAATAGATAACAGTGCTTTCCTTTTTTAAATTAATAAGAACATTTACACCACCACTCAAAGAAATATTAACAAATATAAATAACACTAGCGATTTTTTAACTAATTGAAACCGATATGCATGCAATGCATAATGCTAAGAATGTTTTCATGTAATTTATTAAAAAAATAGCTTCAAAGATTCATTTTCCATAAATTTTACTAGAAATAAATTATTTGAAGTGAAAATAAATACTTTATAAAATATGAAATAAATAATATATTTAAAAAAATTGAACCTGAAAGCAGATATTAAAAAATAATGACGTCCAATAACAATAAAAAAATATTGAGAAAAGAAAAAATCAGTACACAGAAAAAAATAACAATTTTTAAAAAAATGTACGATTTAAAATAAAATAATACACCAAACAAAAGTTTCATAACTTACTCTGTTAGCTTGTGTTCTTGCAATAGCAACTTTCTGTTGCAATTTCGCTATCTTCTCTGACACATCTGTTCCGATGATTCGCATTGCAGATTCCTTCTTACTGGCGTTGTCAATTAGCGTATTTGTGTCAGGGACAATAGATGCAACCCTATCAGCTGGACAGACAATATTCATTATAATTCTTATTACCACATATTGATTAATATTATGGAAAATATCGTTACGTTTATTTGACTATTATTGTGTTAGAAATACTATTTTTAAATTAAAAAAAATTATATTACACAGAGAATAATGCATTACTATGAATTTTGAATTTTAAATTAATTATTTGGATTGAATAATAAAATTGAAATTAACATATGTCTGCTGATTGGATGGATTTCTGTCTTTTCCAGACGTG
Organism: Argiope aurantia; assembly: GCA_026543865.1. Taxonomy (NCBI): domain Eukaryota; kingdom Metazoa; phylum Arthropoda; class Arachnida; order Araneae; family Araneidae; genus Argiope; species Argiope aurantia. Next base: position 37,689 of record JAPMOR010053356.1, on the reverse strand, counting down.
TATAGGATACAATTTCTATAAATTTTCAATATGAAGCTGCAGTGCTATGTGAAAACCATATAGCTGAAATAAATCTCACACAGTGAGTTTTTGATAAACTTTACATATAACTTTTGACAAAATTT
>JAPMOR010053356.1:0-37164 GCA_026543865.1 Argiope aurantia | reverse complement strand
TGGTGAGTTTTTCTAAATTTTTAACATTTAAAACTTCATAAATAAGTCTTAGTTGATCGTGGAAAATAGAAACATTCATTCATTTATTTAAAATTTGGTGTGTCCAGAATATTTATCAGAATATGATACCTTACTGCATTAAATTTAGACTTCATAATTTTTGAAATATATTTATAAGCAGGAACAAAATATTATTATTGATTTCATTTCAATCCTTTTGAAAGCAAAACTAAAAACTGAATTTTATACTGAATCACAGAAATTTTTGTTCAATTATTGTTTGAGATATTACATAAACTATGAAAAATATTTTGTAGTTAACATAAGACTTAAATACCGAGCGATTCTGTTTGCAATACTCATATTCAATAATAATAATAATTAATAAATAACAATAAAGATGATTAATAAAATAAAACGCTTGGTTTTATTAAAAAATATCTTAATATTAATTGCAATTTCGTCATTTACATTTTTAATTAAAGTTGAAGTTTTACCGGAAATGGCAACAAATTAGCAAAATATATAGTAAAATGAAAGAAACGATCTAAACAACAGTATAAGTTTGGTATGACTATCAAAATTTGAAGATTAAAAATGTTTTGTTTGAGAATCCTTTAAGAGACCAGTTACTTAAAATATTTAATTGAAAATTGTAGCGAGCGGTAATACTGGTGAACCGGCTGGTCGCCAAAGGCGGCTAGTAAATAATAAATAAAAGGAAAAAATATGGAGAAAATTAAATACATACATTGAAAGAAACAAAAAATGCCATTAATAAGGAACAAAAGAATTTCCTTACGGTATTCGTTCTCGGGCTTACTAACTTACATTTAATGATCATAAACCTTCCTTCAACCTTCATCACTCCTCTTAATCGTTATGGCAAAAATATCACAAGTTTTTTGTTATTTCTGGAGAAATATTGCTCCAAATGTCCTGAATGGCCCTTTTGAGTTTAACTTTGTTCTTTGTATTATTATTATTATTATTATTTTTTTAGTTCACGACTGATTTCTTCCCATAAATGTTTTATAGGGTTTAAATCGGGACATCGGGGAGGGCTATGAAGCTGTTATTTAACATAATAAAGGCACCACTCTTGACAAATCTTGGAGGTGTGTTTAAGATCATTCTTCTGTTGAAAAATAAAATCAGTTCGAAAAGGCACTTTTTCTGCACTAGTTAAAACGTTTTGTTTTAGAATGTCAAGATACATATGCCTATCCATATTTCCTTCCATAAAACATAAATATCCGACACCAGCAGCACACATACATACCCACGCCATGATAACGCCACCACCGTGCTTCACAGGTCGATATAAATTCTTAATTAACATCTGCTGCTTTGTTTTCCTTCAAACTATAACTTGATCATCTAGCCCATGGATATTGAATTTTGATTCATCATTACAAAGGACATTCCCGAAAAGATGAAGGCTTGCTTACATGCTTCTTTGCAAACTCGAGGCGCTTTTTTTTCTGTTGCAAAGGCTTATAAATGACTTCTTACGGCCCTCATGTACATTATAACCTTCTTTTTTAATGATATTTCTCACCATTTGAGGTATGACTTTAATGCTGTAATCAACCATTAAATCAGTTGCCAGTTGAAATGCCCTAATCCGGAGATTATCTTGCACCTTACGTATGTTTGTTATTGCTTTTATGCAAGAGATTTAACTTCTAAGGTCTTCCGGATCGATCGCTATCTTCAAATTTTTACTACTCACGATATCTTTCAGTAATATGCTGCTCTGTGGACATTAGTTTGTTAGTGATTCCACTAATTCTTTTCATAGATAATCCATCTTTTCGCAACCATTCACCACTGAATGGCTTTCAAGACTTCCATTTTAAGACGATCAGCTACAAATTGGAATTAAATAACTGTTGCTTTGTTGTGTTCTTCACTATGAAAAACTAACAAACACTGGACATTTACCGAATAGTTATAAAACACCCCAGGAAGAATTTGCATATTACGTAAGGAAACTTTTTTTTGCATGAAACTTCGTCAGTTATCTTAAAAACCGAAAAAAAAAAAAAAACTTCTACGTTTAATGAAAAAAGGAGAAATTGATTGTGAAAATTCCTTTTAAAAACCCATATTATCCATATACAAGTAGTTTACAAAGATAAAAAGCAAAGATTAGAAATTATGCTAGGTTTTTTTTTTTTTTTTTTTTTTTTTTTTTATACTTCCGTACGGAAACTTTTTTTATCCACTGTAAATATACTATATAGCATTTTTAGGTGAGTGCAGATTTTTTAGAAGAAATTTTTTTAATGTTATTTTGTGTTCAACGATTTCATAATTCAGCAGAGGAAATTGAGTACATATTTAAGATAAGTGCATTTTTATATTTATAGATTAAGTCCAAAATTTGATGAAGTTCCGCAAATTTGGTACAAATATCGCATTTCAAATTTCATCAATTCAGACTACTTGAATTTTTTAGTTTAGTGTGTTTGTATATACTGTACTGAAGATAGGCATTATTCCATTTTTTTTTTATTCCAGGAGGTTTAAAATTTCGAAATTCATTAAAGCTTCAAAGTCAGAAGTTTTGATTATTGAAATGCTAACTTTTTTCATGCTTGTTTAGAATTCGAGACAGTAAAATAAATTTTCTCCGAAAGAAATATAAATAATATAATGGTTTCAAAGATTTCTTTTATTACAATCGTCAGCTTACCGTAACTGTGAGCAGCTTTGATTGCTTGCCTGGCATCTTCTACCGCCTTGGGAACATCCTTGGCTCTCTTTTCATCTTCAGGTAGCTTGGTTACGATGTCTTCGATTTTTTCTGCGGCTCTTTTTGCAGTTTGATCTGCGGCAGCTGAATCGTTGGCTGCTAAACCAGCCAGAACTCCAAGCGAATCTTTGGGGAAAAAGAAATCAGAATTATTAAGCATGAATAATAATGTTGTTCCAGGAGCAAACATTAAATTGGTCAAAATTATGCAATGCAGAACTATCCCCCATTTTATGCATTTCTGATTTACTGTAGTTGAATACTATATTTTGGCGTAGCAAAAGGGATAAGGAAATTTTGTTCATGTATTTCCTAAGTGGCTTAGAAAGTGCACATGGTGATCGAAACATGGAATTATTTTTTCATCTCCTCAGTATTTAGATTTAAAAAATGACATAAACTCACTAATGTTTTCTCAGTGGTACCCTGAGAATCTAATTCTCCCCAATCTTAACCCAAATCCTAGCCAAATGGTTCATAAATGCCTATGAATTGATATATATGTTTTTACCTCCACTTTGCTACAGCAACAAAACAGCATTTCAAAAATCCAGAACTATAACGTGTAAAATCTCGATATAATTTCACATAATTCAATAATTTAAATATGAACCACAAGATATAAGACAAGATAAGATACCACAAGATATGATATTTACACAAGAAATTGATTTTTTAAAATCAATTAAAAGATTACTAAAAATTTTGTATTTTACAGTAGTAATTCATAGAGTTTCTTACCGTTCGATTATTATTTTTTTAGATAAGTAAGTGCTTAAATTTTTTAATTGTGCTTACATTTTTTTATTAATTTTTTTAATTACAATTTTCACATGACGCTGCAAAAATATCTAGTGTAGACAATGTTTCTATACTTCACATTTCAAATACTATGTCTGAAATTGAAATAGATATATTAACCACTTCGCATGCAATTACTTACCTCACATGAGCATCAAATTACTGAATTTTTAGTTTTAAATCTGCAATTAAGTGAAAGTAATTTTTCATGTAAAAATCATTTAAAAATCTTTAATATCTCAAATGACTTTATACTGTCATAAGAATTAAAATAACAATAACTCTCCCAAACTGTAAATGCCATGTTATTAAGAAGTTAAATAGATTCATAGGTCTTTTAGTTAGCAAGTATTAAAGGCGAAGAATGGCTAGTAGAAAGATAATTGTTTATCGAATGCAAGAAACTAGAATCATTCAATTAATCAGGTAAAATTCCTCCACTAAGATTTAATCAAACTCGCCAAAAGGGGAACAGAGGCTTAAAATCTCCAGATGAGGGATCCATTAGATTTAATAAAGAGAGATGATGGAATATTAGGAAAATATTGCGATTTAGGAGATTTACAAGCCAATACTTTTGAGAGGGGATTTTTCTCATTTAAAAATACACATATATTTTTATTTAATGAGAATTTCATAGCATGCTTAATTTTAAAGTTAATAATATTCAAGGATTTTATATTCCTTCCAGTATAATATTATTCATATAATTATTCTTTTAAGGCTATTTTTGCTCTACAGCAAAATTCGTATTCACAAATTCAGAATTTCTGATATATCAGGATTACAATCACCTCTGTATAAGTATCAGGCAGTCCAAAGAAAATCACACACTTGGAATTTTATTTATAAAGTCAATTGCTAAAGATTTATACTGAGTACAGTAATTGGTTACATAGAGCACAGTTTCTCTCATTTCTCTATTTAATGTACCAGACCGATTTCAATCACATTTGGTGCAGTTATTATTTAAGACATGAGAATAAATTGTTGTAAATATTTCGAGTCATTAAATATTCAGCTAAGATATTTGTGATATTATTCTCGCAACACCATCGCAGCAAATTATCACAAATGCTTTCATAAAATTTGAGTTCTTATCTTGCAATCCTAGTATTATGATACTTAAGAATTTATATAAATAAATAAAAAAAAATAGAATCAGTAATGTAGAGATAATGTTAGAGCAAAATGGTTATAAAAAGACAAAATAAATAAACATACGCAAAGGCAATTTATCCAAATCCTTCTTTATATGCTCAAGTCCTTTTGATGTCTTCCCATTTTGATAACCAATAAGAAGAACACCATCTTTTGCAGCTTGAAGCCGGGGTTCCAAATCTGAAAAAAAAAAAAAAAAAAAAAAAAAAAAGATCAACGATTAATTATTTAAGTGATAAAAATGAATACATCAAAATTAAATGCCTTATAATAAAAGGAACATATTTTGCCTAAAAAATCATACGATAATTTCTGTATTTCTGCAAATTTCAACTACTGATTTTAGTAGTTTAACAATTATGAAGCGTGCTTTTGCATAAAAACTATAAATGTATTTTTATGAAATCATATATTTTTTTGCAACACTATTTAAAAACGCAATACCGAATAGCTGCGAAATTGAACATATCCATTTTTTTCAAAGATTTCAGGTCTATTTGATTATTTTTACCACTTGACAATAATAACAAAAAAAAAAAAATGCTTCGAAACTTCCTATCCAATCTTGCGTTCTGAAAAAAAGTTTCCCAATAGAACATACGAGATTCATTCATCTAGGTAAATCCGGATAATTCCAAATCCATCTCATAGAGTAGCTATGACTTCGTGCAATATAGCTTAACAGAAGTTTACAGCTGATAGTATAGAGAAAATCAGTTGTAAGAGAATACGAAAAATATTTCGATTAGTAAGGCGTGTAGTCGCACTTAATTTTGAAGCTTCTAAAACGTGATGCCCAAAAGGTAAAGACAAAGCAGTTCAGACTCAATTCAAAGAATGATGACAAATGGATTTTCAAACAATTATTATTATTATTATTATTATTATTATTACTTTTACAAACAGAAGTTGAAGGAAGAGAAGGCAATTCACAAGAAGAAAAAGGTTCACTCATTATTTAAGCAAAATCCATCGGAATCTTATTATTATTTTTTGTTGTGTTGGCATCATTATTTTCTTAAAAGTATATATACCATTTTATTTCAATATATTTTTGCATTAATTATTAAATTTCTTGTTTTCTATACAATTTGGCTTCATTATTTAGAATTCAGATTGCTGCAAAATCAGTCATATCAAAAATAAACTGTAAATTTGCCCTTGATCGAATGTGGATCCACATTCGATAGGTATTATACTGAAAATGTTAAATCTATGCTCCAAATTTTATTCTACTAACTCTTTTCATTTGTTAGATATCATGTTAACTTATATTTGAACAACTGGACAGCCAGACTTGCTCTGAATAGATTTCGCTCAAAATTTGAACAATATTTACAAATTCGGTATTATCAAATTTAATCTATTGAGTTATCGACCCGTCTGTTCACAAGCAGATGGACCGCCATAATGCCAAAAATGTGTTTTTCGAACTCAGGAAGGCATGAAAAGTGATTTTAGATTCGGTAAAATCTTAAGTTTGATATTTTTTAACAATTGTAATACTTTCTTTATACTTCGCAGATGAGAAAGTAAAGATTACATTGATAATAGTTCATTATATTTAAAAAAGACATAAATGTGTCCAGTTACCTGTTACTTGGTCTTCTAGTTGAAAAGCAGATTCTAGGAGTTGCCCTGTAGTTTCTTTAGTGTCACCAGTTTTGTCTAAAACTCCATCAGACTGCAAAATATGGAAAATATTAGCTGAAGCATAAACCTTGAAAGTATTTACTAATTTTAACACATTTTAATATTTACTAATTTAAAAAATATTTTTTGGATGTTTTTCTAAATTTTGCCGTCGTTTATTTTGGCTACATTTTAGCCAATAATATACAATGATCTTGGAAACTTTAAAAACATTCAAGAATTAATCTTTTCATGGAAAAAATATCCGGAGTAATTTTTAAAGGGAAATGAACAATATTATTTTTCTTTCATTGACATTTTATAAAGAATAAAAGATATTCTTTTTCTATAAAATTTAACAGAACAAAACCTGGTTGATATTTTTATTTTATTACTAAGAGTATGGAATATTGGTTCCATTTTAAAAACACACAAATCGACACATCGAAGAGTGTTGACATTCTTTTATTTCATGGTAACAATTTTACGGAAAAAGATTTCTGTTTTCTTCTAATTTTAAAAGAATTAAACTCTTGCAATATTCGCAAGGATTTTAATAATCTAATGAATTTGATTTCATTTCACACAATATACTATATGCACAAGTACAATTTTCAGCACCAATCCATAAGATGATGATGATTAGTTGTGACTTATAATAATTCTTTGCATAGAATGCTGAAAATATAGAAGCTTTTTTTTATTCATATTTATAATTCATTCACTGTTTTTAAGTAACAACAGAGCTAAGAATCCAAAATTTTCTAATCAAATAATTTAAGACATAAGAAATCTTATACCCTTTAAAAAATTTTTTTGTTTAAAAATTTGTCAGGATGATCACTTTTATTTTCTCCAAATTCCTCTGACTAAATATTCAATGAAAGAAAAATATTAAAGTAAAGAAAATTTAAAATAAGAGCTTCCTAATTTTCATCTAAAGTTGTTTAAAATAAAAATGTAAAATTTGTCTAAAGTAAATCTCACCATAGAACCAGCCAGATCAGAAGCATTCAGAGCTGCTTTTGCAGCTTCGTAGGCATCATTAATAGCCTCTTCTATGTTGCCATACGCTTTGGCTGCTTTCACAGCTGCGTCAGCACTGTCTCTGGTATTTGCTAGGGACCTAAAAAATTCAAAATAAATTGAATTAGAATTATAGGAGTATATTATCTGATTGAACAAGAATATAAGTCGTACATATCTTTCCTGAATTGTCTCTTTTACCTGCTCATTTTATAAGGAACGGTAATGAGTAAAAATGATGATCGGTATGAATGAATTGTATAAACATGATCTTTTATTATAAAACAGTATGATGCTCAATGTTATGTTTTAAAATTAAGTTATCCAGACTATTGTTCACTATTGTTAAACTAATCCAAAATTTTAAAAAAATCAACCACTTAGTACTTGAAGATGTGCCTTCTAAAATGAATATTATTTTTTAATTATATCTCAGATTGTCACATATTAACTGTATTGGAAAATAGTATGAGCATTGCCAGAGTGCTCGTAATGTTAGCGAACTCTCATATTAAAACTAATCGCTAAAGTCAGATTGAAACAAATAATGATTCACTCATAGATTCAGTACTTCAGACCTAATGGAGTAACAAATAAAAAATTAAATAATACCGGAAGAAAATATTAGCAATAAACCTCAATAAATAAGTATAAATATAAAATTATAAGAACACCTCAGCTCGTTGACCTTTGCTACAATCTAGCAAAAAAAGTAAATGAAATGTAAAATCTCTGATCCCAAACTAATTTTTATTTATGCTTAGATTTATTCCCATACCAATAAATCAGTCAATTTAAGCATTAAAAAAAGTTCTGTCTGAGATACTTGACGCCAAAACTAAAACCATGATTAGCGAATTCGAAGAAATATTTATACCTCCGCGCAGATTACAGATTTTGTTGGTCAGTTCTATAATAGATTATTATTCCTTAAAGCTTTGCATAAAGTCTTTATAATTTACTTGAAATACATAAAAAAAACTCATTTAATGAGTTATTTGAAAAATAATGATTACGTACTTATGAAATTAAATGTACTTAAATTAACAATTTTAATAATGAAAAGATTTTTTTCTATCAACATTTTAAGATATTTTAATTCATAGATACGATTATAAGTTTCCTAAATTATACCGATAATTCAGAAATAAAGAGTAACAATGATGTTAAAAATATTCAAATAGTTTACTTATATTATCTTGCAATACAGTAAATATACTTTCATATTGAAATAGAGAAGAAAACAAGAAAATGCTTTCTTTTTTTTATTTAGTAATGTGAAGTGATAAGTAATTTTGTTCATATAAAATACAATAAAATATAGACAAGTAGGTTCGTTTAAATGAAAACTTTAATTTCAGTTGCTCAATCAAACAACTGTTATATATTATAGTGATATTTTCATATTGAATTTATCGAAATGTGAATAACAAGAAAAAAAACACTTCAGAAGTTTTTTTAAACAGTTAATACAGTAAAAAAATATCCTTAAAATATCTTTAAAACAAATAGAAAAGATTCGAAATATTATAATCAAAGGAAAAAAAAATGTTTAATTTAAAAATAAATAATAACTAATTGAAGAGCAAAAAAAATTTTTGTAAAGATGATTTCATTAAAAGACCAAAAGATGACTGCTTCAAAAGGTAATTAGGTAAAAGTTAGGCTCATAAGATATGAAATAGACAATACTGACAATTTTCAAACTTTTAATTCATTTAATTTAAAAAAAAAATCTTTTCCTTACTGGTCTAGCAGTTTTGCCTGCTGTTCTAAAAACGCAGCATGTTCAGTTGCCTCACGAATAGGATCTTCTATATCAACAAAACTTTCTTCAACGTCTTGTATCTGGTCTTTTAGATCTCTAATGGCCAGCGACAATCGCTCCGCATCGTCACCCAAATCCTGTAAGGCAGATGAACTTGTATTGAAAAAGAATCCTCGACGAAAATGGCATTTAAACAGAATTATATAATATCTCCCCATTTTATTATCTTTCACTATTTAATAATTCATATTGCATATTTTTAGGTTGTAGAAAGAATAAATAACATGCTTCTTTCATTTTACAATCATTATTTGAATTATAATACTTTATATTTACTACATAAGAATGCTAATATTTTTTAACAATATAATCATATTTAATTGAAATAAATAATATTAAATGAATTATTCGAAGATATATGATGTATATAAATTATTTATGATTTATTATCATGTGAGAACATGATGTTGATTTGGTTAGGGGGTTTTGAAGCTCGAAGTCGCGTAGACAATGAATAGAACATAAATGGCAATTTTCATCATCATTTTTTAATCGCATGTATTTTTTTTACCTACTTTTGCCAGTATTGTATTATTATTATGCATGCTTCTTTGAAAGCAGGTGCGTTTTTAAAAGGTTGACTTGCTTTTACCAGTATTGCTTTATTATTACTTACGCTTCTCTGACAGCAGATGCGTTTTTAAAAGGTTGATGTAGAACTACGACATCATACCGATATAGAAGTCACATGATTGTTTCAAACCAGTTTAAACTGGTTAATGACAAATTAACTAAGACAAATAATGACTTAAAAAATAATAATGTTCTCACATGATAACTTGAAATTTGCGATCGTAGATTTTGTTTTATTTATTTTTTTATAAAAAATTTATTTGCTCAAATGTTTTTAATATTGTGAAGTTTATTGGCTAATACACTATCAATAAATTGCAACATATGTCATAAGAAAATGAAGCAAAATGCTTTACGGGGTTAATTAATGAAAATAAATTAACTTTTAATGAAATATTTATAAAAAAAATTCTAACGCTTTTCCTATGTAATTTCAGGACATATTATTGCACAAAACCATCTTTACGCCACTTTAAAATTAAGCTCTTCAGTGATTCAATAATTCCCTAATTATAAAAAATTTAAAATATTTTTAATGCATTTTACAACAGTACTATTCATTTTTTAATTACTAAATTTATACTCATGCGTGTTGCGACGATATTAAATACATTTTTTGTGTGTATGCACGTTATCGCTGCTATCTAATTAAAAGTAAAATAAAGATAGAAGGATCAAACATAAAACATTATCACACAACGTTGCTTCAGAAAAGAGATTCGAATCTCCTTTAATTTTTTTTAATAATGTGATTGTATTAGGAAAATCATCAGTTAAAGAAAAAAAAAAAAACATGAACATATTTTCTAGTTTAAAAATCTATAAGATTGACCCATTAGTTAAGATAATCTTTGAGAACTTAAGATCTGTTGGTATATCTGCTAAATTTTATTTTGCTTTATTAGTGCATTTGATTAGTTTTGGTAGCCAAACTAGAAAATTTAAGATATATTGAAAGTTGTCATTCTTATATGAAAGCAAGTGAAATGATCGCAAACCGCTGGTAAAGGAGTATTTATCTATAATCAGTGGCAAAGCAAATTAATGCATGACAAACAAATTGACAGAAATACTTGATACATATACAAGATACATCTAATATTACCCCAAAGGATTTCTTAGCATCTGAAATGAATCCTTTTGCTTTATCCAAGAGATCAGTAGCGTTTTTCAAAATATCGTATACTTTTTCACCATCCTCTTCCACTCGAGTTATTATATCCTGAGAAAAAGAAACACAAAATAAATAATTTAAAATAACAATGCGGATAAGAATGAAAACAATTTGTGACATATCTGATCCGAATTAACAAATCATTAACATTACTTGAATAGGAATGGCTTGCAATTCCTCCTGCAGAGCTTGAGCGTCATCAGCTACACCATAGGCCCGTTGGCTGTTATTTTTCAAATCTTCTAACATAGCGATTAAGTTCGTAAGCTTTTCGTTTTCTTCTTCAAATTTCATTTTACTTTCGAGAACAGGTATCTCAAAAGATTTTACGTGATCCAATACTGAAAAGGAAATGAAGCTGATAAAAAAAATCATGTAAATGAGAACATATATGCACTTTTGTTAACAATTTCAATTTTATGAAAGCAAAACACCATGCTTTAGTGAAATAAAAAAAATTAAATAATTAATGGAAACTTGTAATATTTTATTAAAATGAAATTTTGAAGGGGAAAAAAAAAACGAAAAGGTAAGAACTTAATAAACAATATATATATATATATATATATTAAAGTATAATTACTTTCGATGCTAATTTTTTTGGAAGGGAGAGACTGTAGTAAGCAGATGACAGTACGTTTTGACTGGAAAAAAAGACTAGAATTTGAACGAAAATTATTGACAATCCTTAATGGAGTAATTTAAAAAAATTTAAGCGATTTGACTGCATCAAATCAAATCATTCTGAGCAGATTGGGAGGGAATGTGAAATAATATTGCTAGCAATTTCATAAAGCATGTAAATATTATTATGAGCAGTATTTGATGTATTTTACCCCTCTCTATCCTTACTGAGCTTATCATTAAATATGCAATGTATGCTTTTGCTTATTTTCGCTCGATTATAAAAATACTTGGGTACTCTACGTAGAACTACGCACGATTATTAAACTCATTTTTGTAACAGTTAATTTATTTGCATAGATGAAAAAAATTTGCAGATATGTTATTGGAAAATTGAAAAAATCCAGGTTCGTTTGATAATTAGAATAAGTATCATTAATGTTAATTAAGGACTGATGCTTGACTATGGAATATACATTAATCGCCTAACCTTTCAGTTTTTTTCCCTGCCACATATTTCGATGTAACGGTAATTTCGGGAATGTATTACCGTTGAATTAAAAATTCACGCAATTGCTAAAAAAATGTGTTAAATGCTCAAAGTGCCCTCTCTTTATTTCAAGAAAACAAAAATTATAAAACCAATTTTTTTAACAATTAACTTATTTGCATAGATAAATAAATTTGCAGATAGGTTGTTGGAGAAATTGAGAAATCCAGGTTTGTTGATAATCCGAATTGGGAAAAGTGTCACCAATATTAATTGAGGATTGATGTTAATTGATGATTAGGTAGATATTAAATATATATTAACTACCTAAACTTTCAGTTTTTTTCCCCTACTATATAATTAGATGGAATCTTTGGGAATGTATTATTATTTCGTATCAATTAGAAGTTCATGTAATCGTTGAAAAACCAGTTAAATATTCAAAGTGCGCTCTCTTTATTTTAAAAGAACAAACATTTTAAGAGATGTATCCTTAATTTTTTTGATAAAAATTGTAAGCTTACAGCTAATGAAATGTATCATTAGCCATACCATAATTCGAGAACTCCCGGTATAAAGCTAAGCAGTCAGTACTTTAGACCTTCTTGTTTAACATATGTTAAGCAAAGCGGAAATTGAAAACTTACATTCTTCAGCAGCTGTATATTCAGCGATGGTGCCATTCTGAGCTGGATCAAAATCTCTGTTTCTAAGCTCTTCGAGTATATATTCTGCCTGGCGAATGAGATTATCAACATCTGGTCCCAAATGAGCCTGAAGCCCTTCTGCCAGTTTTCCCAACTCCTCTATGAGTTCTGTAAATGGGAAGAAAAAATTGGTAACCATGAAATTTTCGCAAACAGTAAAACACATCGATTGTGCATTTTCTCAGTTGACGAATTTTTAAAAGATTTTATTTGACGGAATGAAGACATGAGTATATGGGAGATAAATTTTATCTAGAATAATGTTAATTAAATAGATTATTTCTCATTATATTAGTGTATCATTTTAATTAGAAAAAAAGCTTTTTTTTTCTTAAAGCATTAATTAAATAGTAAAACCCATAAGAATAAATATTAGTTTTTATAGTTATTTTTTTAGATATAGATAAATTGCACTCACTGCATTAATAATGGATAAATCATCATATTCTAAATTTCATCCTATTATTATATTTCAAAAAATCTACAGAATTTATATATTTTTTTAGCTCAAAAACCTATAAAGAAAAAATATCATTGGAAGTTTATTATCAAGAAAAGGCTAATCAGATCAAAATTATTTTTATTTTTGATTTCTATTTAAATATTAAATTATTCATCAAAAATCACAGAATTTCTTGATCGAATACGCAATCCATATTCTCTCATTTATAAGTTAGTTTCTTATTGAACAAGAGTAATTCTAACATTCAAGAAAAATAACAGAAATTTTTGTGGGAAAAAAAATATGTTTTGATAAATAATAGTAAATAATTTCAGAGGCTAACCCTTCACTTTATTGATGGCATCCCGTATTAAATTTTCAACTTCAAGGGCATCTTTTCTGGTCTGGTCAGCATCAGTATCCACAGTTTCGGCGACGGAATGCTCATGATTTGCCTAGAACATTATTGGTATTATCATTCATATTTTGAAACTGACAAACCGAAAGTGTTACTTAGAGAAATAACTCATTCAATATATTCAAAATACTTGCCTTAATTCCGATTGAGTAAAGGCATGTAGTAACGAATTATTTTAAATGTTTTTAAATTTAATTGTGAATGCTTGCACATTTGCCTGAAATTCAATCGTGTGATAATTGCCATATATTCTTAGAGAACAGATAATCCGAAATAAGTTTTACCTGCATATATTCTAAGATCTATTTCCTTAACAAAAAGCTAAGCGGCAAAATTCCGTAAAGAGATATGATTTGTTCCAATTTTTCAAAAGATTATCCCATTTCATTCACTGTTCTTAGATTCTAAAAATAAAGAAGCCATGGTAATTTCCAAAGCTCTACAGTACATCGTTTTTTAAGATATCTACTCATCTGACATCATTAGGATAGCCTTCTAATAGATTATTTGAATTCTAAAATTGCTGATTGGCAATTTAATCAATTAAGATTAAATTTAATTAAGATTAAGGTTGAAATTTGATGAAAATGACATTTCATATGTTTTCCTCAATTTGATTACGAATAACTATACTATTAATCGCCAGCAGTTAACACGATCGAAAAACGAAATTACATGTATTATAAATACAGGTTAAATCTCCTACGGATGTTTCTTGTATATTGATTTAAAGTTTTTTTATCGTATGCTAGTAAAAAATTTACTTCATTCACAAACAATTACGTATTTCCACAATTATTCAATTAAACATAATTAATGAACTTGTAGTTTTTACTTTCTCGATAAGAAATAAAGCAAAAGAAAGCAATTTAATATTTAATTAAAGTTCAACCTTGAAATTTTGATGCGTCTCTGCGTTTTAAATTTGCCTGTGAATAAAATGACTGTGTGTGATTCTTAAATTATTTTTGAAATCATGTTCGTCTGTGAACTAAATAGCTCATACAACAGAATAAACCATTTAAATAAAATTTATTATATAATCTTGACACAAAAATTGATTATCAGCATTAAATTCTTGACTAAACTGATCAAGCATCAACAGTCAAATCCTTTTTTCAAATTTTTGCCTTACAAATCATTACAGAAGAATTATATAATTATTCTGTAATGAATTGAGCTTGCTTACAACTTTTAAACTATAGAAAAAAATTAAGATAATTCACCAAGAAAAAAGTCAAATTTTCACCACAAAAAGTATTTGTAAGCCATTTAAAGTATTGCAGTAATCTTGAAGAATGTATTTCATTACGTAAATGGAAAAGTTCTTTAATATTAATAAAATGCTTAACTTACTGCACGATCAAGAGCATCTCTCTGTTTTTCGAGCTCTTGAACAGAATTAACTAGAGGACTGTAATCGAGTCCAGTTGGGTCTAAAAGCATTGCATCAACTCCCAGCTAAAAAGGCATGAAAAAAAATTATTATAATGGTGATAAAGCAATTTATCCAAATAACATACCATAAATTTGTGTCGAAAAATTTATTACGGAAAAATGCTTGAAGATCTATTGTCCAGTTTTTTTAAATGTATATTTGCCTTTCTACGTTGTTTAAATTCAAATAATTGAAGTTTATTTTGCCTTTTTCTGTCAACACTGTTTTTAAGTTAATCACGACTTATTAGGATAATGAGTTAAAAAAGTTAATAAATTATAATAAATAGTCAATAAACAGCAATCGAATTTTTCATTTAATCGATAGTTGATTCGCATAAAAGTAAGTTGTTCGGAAATAAAACTATTAAAAATTCTTAATTAAATCATTCCAAAAATGTTGTTTGATATACACATATTTTGTTTTAATCATTTTAAATCCATATTAAACTTATTCTGTTGTCAATTTCAACTTCACTGGTTATTTGTATTGAAGCTATTTGGTGCAAAAGCCTTATTTTCGGTTATGTTAATCTAAAATAAAAGCGAACGTGTCATAAAAATAATGTCAAAAAGTTAAGAAAAAAATCCAAAATACTGCATGATATATTTATAAAATTCAAAAATAGAAATGAGATGAAATTTAAGAACCAAAGTGAAACAAAGAATTTTTAGAATTTTATTTAAATTTATTAGAAGTCATGATTTTGATTAAATGTTATCCTCGGCCTCTTGAAAATATTACCATTATATTCAAAATGCATTTTGTCAGTTTCCAGAAATACATATTATGAATACTCTTTAACAATGCATCATAAAGTAAGACTGGTTTTTCTCAAAACGATTACATCTTTTCAAATACTAAAAATTATTTTGGAGAATTTAAGGATTTTATTTATTGGTTAAATAGAAAAAGTCTAAATAATTTAAGAAATAATTGTCATTCGAGATAATATTTTTAAAAAATATTATTTCATAGTTATTTACATTGAATATGAGAGTGTTTTTTTCCTTATAGAAGTTTCACGTCTGAAATACAATGTTTAAAAAAATTCGAGCATATATTTACCCTCAAAGTATCTGCTGTAGCATTAACATTTTGTAATCGTTTATTTGCGAAGTAACTCAAAGACACATCTTTCATTTCTTCCATAACGGGCGAAATCAATTGCTCTAAAGCATCAGTTGCATCCAGTAGACTATGAACACAGACATCACATTCTAAAAATATATAACAAAACACTCTGCAACAACTGAAAATTTTATTAATACACATCATAAGAACATAATTAATCAGTTTTCATTAAATACATAAAAGTACAGCGCAAACGTATTTTCATTTAATATTTTCGACAAATAAAAGATCTTATCGAATTTAAAATTTAAAAGTGCATATCCATTACTAAATTGAAAAGATTGCGTGAAATAGTACCTACCTAAACAACCTTGATTTTTCACAAATACCCATCGGTAGGGACAGCTATCACATTTGTCACCTAAAACGCCCGGCAAACATTGGCACTGACCAGTGACAGGATTGCACACCGCTCCGGCTGAGTATTTCTCATCGCAGTTACAAGCTGAAAATAAACCATTTTAAATGCTCTGCGGTAAGATGAAATGAGAGAAAACTGAGAATGGTGACAGCTCTTCTATCTAAGAATGGCCATCATTTTTACTTTGTTACATTCCTACTGTAGAGCAGAAGAGTAGTCTATGTTCATTTGAGTTAAGTTTAGTTACATTAACGTCCCGTTTTAAAGCAACACTAAGGCTATTCTAGGAGGGACAGCGCAATTTTCAACCGCTGTCAGATGACGAGGACATCTGAGCTGGCACCTCCTTCTCTAAACTTCTGTACAACATCAGAGGTCATTTGGTCCCCACGGATTTAGCATACACTAGATCCCCTTACACGACTGTTCTTCGGTGGAATAAGGTCTCAAACCTGGAACCCTCCGGTCCCGGAGACGAGACCCTACCAACAGATCATTTCAGCCCTATATTTATTTGAATATAAGTACTTTATTTGATTATATTCTCCTATAACAGATTAGAATCATTTTATTAAAAAAAATCTCCTTTTTTCAGATTTATCCGTGGAATTTTGGGTCCATTCAATCTTTGATAAGTAAAATGTGTCTTTTTATTCTCTAAACAATCAGATATAATGCTTAAAACTGTTTAAGAAGTCTAATTATAGAATTATGAACACATTTCGTAGGAAAAAGAAATACTGAGTAGAATGTAGAACAAAATTATTTCAATTACTTCAATTGATTCCATGCATGTCTCCTGTGACGAAATTGCACTTCGTTTTTTTTCGGATGGAATTTATGATTGAATTTCCGACAGAAGATCAGACTGATACATAAATAGACACCCCAATCCCCCTGCTGAATAATGAATGCAGCAAGAAAGGTTTAGGTAATTTAAAATGAGAAATAAAAGATTATTATTACAGCTAACAGCAGTAAGAAGTGAATCAGCCATTTTAATATAATTTTATGTCATGTTTAAATTTTCGCACTATTTAAAAAATATTAATAATAGAATGAAAACTGTAGATATCACCTTTTTATTATAGAAAATCAATAATCTTCACAAAATAGTATATTTTATTATATTAAGTTTAATTTCATTTGTTTCGAAAAAAATATCAGTATTAGTGACTGGAAGACAAAAAATCACACAAAAAAACCCACTTCTGTGATAAAGGATAAATGAAATAATGGCAAATGACTGAAAGTAAAAAAAATGACCCATTCTTACATATACATCCATTCGGAGAATATCGCCAAAAGCCCGGTTCACAGATATCGCAGTTGAGACCACCGGCTCCCGGCTGACAAGGGCACTGGCCAGTGACCAGATCACACTGATTGCTTCTGGAAGCTTGGCCGCAATTGCAAGGTCGGCAGCCACCACAAGAGTCGAATCCCCAATGGTTTTGCTAAAGCAGAGGCGAATTTTAAAACATTAGTCTCTAATGAATGAGTATATGTAATTATTGATATATAAATATTTAGACAACGGTGTAGCTGGACAGTTACTCTTGCCTAAATAAATGATTCTGCCATTCACTTACGAAGTAATTCTGCCATTCTTTTCGGAAATTCTTAAAATTAAGTTTGCTGTTCAGCAAAAATAAGGATAAATTTTCAATTTTATCGCCTTTGAAAATAAAGGCATATTTTTTTCTCTACTGAACAGAGATAAATTACGTAGAAACAGATGTAACGAAATTGGCAGTAATTTAGGTGGTAATCAATAAAGCATTGATGAATTCAAAATGTTTCAACAGGCATTTCTGAGCAAAGCATATTTCTTAAGTTAGACATCAATATTCATTTCCATGTTTAGATCATTAAGTAAAAAAAAATTGGTAAGCAGCTAAAGAACCGAATTTAGTAACGAAACTAAAAATTTGCGTAAACTTACTTTACATCGATCGCACCGTGTGCCTTCAACATTAGGCCAGCAATTGCATTCGCCAGTCTCATGATCGCATTCTTGAGTTCCACATACATCGCAGTCGCATTCTGTAATAATAAAAAAGGCTGATTAAATGTCGAATTAAATGAGGATTAATGATCCACAGTACAGTATACTAACTTCTTCTCCACTGTGGTAAAAGAACGATAGAAAAGAGATCATATAATTGCGCAGAATACTCGAATCACAGGCTAAATCATGACACAAAACATATTAAGATCTGCAATAGGAAATTAAGAATAATATGCCATTGCTTAGAACGCTTAATGTTTTTAGTTAAAATAAATATTGCTTTTATTTTTATTTATTTTATTGGAGAACTTCATTTAAGTATTTGCTATAAAAATTTGCAATCTATAGCAAAATTCTGCTATATGACCCAATGCGGACAGCCATTTGAGATCCACAACCACCCATTTTATGCTATGCTAAAAACCTTCAAAAACCTTAAAAAAAAACTGCAATCGTAAATTAAATGCAGCTTTTAAGAGTATTTAACGAGCATCTATATAAATTTTAGTACCAATATTATCTTTTCTATCGAAACTGCTAACATCCACTTCAGAAATTTACCACTCAACCAACCCACCATCGCTTTCCCCCAAAACTTGTTTCAAATTATGCATTTAATTTAATGCATTACAAATATGCAGCAATTATGCATATTTGAAGAACTTACTTCGACAGTCCTTAACACTGACGGCATCTCCATAGAATCCTGGCGCACAAAGCTCGCAGGCGGCACCAAATGTGTTGTTGAGGCAAAGAATGCACTGTCCTGTAACAGAATCGCAGCTGCCAGGTTTGCTGGGATCGATGTTACCGTGACACTGGCAAGGCTGGCAGGTGCTGCCAAGAACTTCAGGTTGGCCAAAGAAACCAAGGTCGCACCTAATGAAAAATTGCGACAAATAAGAAAAAATTTAATAATAAAAAATTATTTGTCTTTGATAATATTAGACAGGTATATTATAATCTAAAATGAAAAATAATTTTGAATACGAACACTTCGCATCTTGGTCCATAATAACCTGGTTTGCAAACACAGCTAATTTCTTGACCACTTGGAGATACTTCACAGCTTTCAGCAAAACTGCAAATAAATAAATGAGTAACATTAGAAATATGGAGATTTTCTAATTAAATGCAATCTAAACTACCGTTATAAATAATTGGAAAGTTGTAGAAATGAACTATAAAATCCCCCCCCCCCTCTCTCTCTTTTTTTTTAATTTTAAAATGAATAATATTGCCGGTTTGTTTCCTTTTAAAACCATGCATGTTTCTAATATTTTTATTTATTTGTGAAGCTTGGAATATTTTTTTATATTTATAAAGTAAAGCAGATTATTTAGTGTGTGGAAAACCTTTTCCCATAGATAAAGTAGCAAATAGCTAAAAATAAATGCTTTTTAAATGCTAAAACATATGTTTATACTGAGAGTTTCTCTTTTTTAAAAAAAATCATGCCTACTTAAATGATACTATAAAAGGCAACAGAAAACTAATATTTTCGGTGCATTTTAGATAATGGAAACTGAAAGTTGTATAATTTTTTTCTTAATTTCAGATTTCCATAAATTTTTATAATCACTTTTTTGTGAAAATCCTAATAGAACTGAAAATATTTTTGGTCTGATGGTAAAAATTCAAGCTCTTATTTGAAAAACTTATTCATTTGATTTTTTTATCCTAGCTTTTAAAAACACTGATCAACCCTGCCAATATATGCCCAATCTTTATGATAATAAATACACCTATCTCTCTCTTCTAAATCATGGGTTAAAATATTTGCAGCGATTTTATATTTAAAGTTAAAAAATGATGTTAACAATCATATTGATTGGATACAATATATTTTCATAGCGTTATATTTTCATTTCCATTTTGCAATTAATACGAACCATTTAGTCACTATTTATACGTTATGAAAATAACATACAATGCGTTTCTAAATATTTATTCGATATACTACATTTGATTATGAATCCTTCAACTCATTTTCCTCTAATATTAGTATTTTAATTAAAAAATCATAAATTAATTTTCTGGTAGTCAAACTAAATATAAAAATCAAACTAAAAGTTTGATTTTTATCAAAAAACTGATTCAAATGATTATGGCAATTAATAAAAAAAATACGTTGGAGGTTATATTCCCGATTATATCAATCATCATTAACGATGATGATTTTAAAAAATGAATGCGTTGATAACTGAAACTTTAGTAGCCTGTAAAAATATGTAAGATACTGAAAACAACATAGCATGCAAAGCATATGGATGTCTTTTCTAAATAATACATGTTGGTGCGAAAAAACAAGTGTGTCTTATGAATATATGAGTTAATTTTTGAAAGAAACGTCATGCTTCTAAAATAAAAATTATTCAAGTTTTAACAAAGCTATAAATACAGTTTGAAAAGATTTGTATTAAGTAGATGTAAAATTGCCATATATTTAAAGATCTTTAGTATTAATATGAACAAGCGGTATTTGTCTTGAATTCATTCATCACAGTATTAAGACAAATAAGAACTGAAAACTGTACATAATATATTTCTCACTTGTTGCTAGCTATCGGTAAAGGACATGCGCATATCAAACAATCGTATGGTGTTCCTTGAGTGGAATCTCCATGGTATCCAGGTTCGCATTTTTCACAATGATCACCAACTGTATTATGTTGACATCCCTATCACAGGAAAAGAAAAATTTAAAAGATGAAATAATTGGAATTGTTTAGAAACTAATCCCCCCCCTCAGAAATAAAGAAAATATATTAAAACATGAATTTATCATTAGGTATGCTATAACTTTATGAATGTTATATATCAAACTTAAGATTAATTAGCTTAAGATTTAATTAAGACTTTTTAATCCCTTCAGCGTATTGATAAATCTGAACTGACACAGAAATCCAAATTTTAAAAGTTTTTAAATTAAAATTTTCCCAAAAACTGTATTAAAGATATTAATGCTATAGATATTTTAAAAGGCACTATAAACCCTCGAATAGTTGTATGCGTAACTGTAAAATATACTTGAACATATTTTGACATCAACGTATGACAATTTAAAAATGATCTACTAATATATGTACATAGATAGATTTACACATAGTTGTAGTACACATAAATAAGTAATATCCCAGATTTGTATAAAAGTGGTTAAAAATATACTTACAATACATTTTCCGGTGTTGACGTCGCAAGTCTGTGCGTGGCCATTGCATTGACATGGGACACAGTAACCTAAATAGGGACCAGTTTTTGATCTATAATAGCCAGGAGCACATTCCTATAACAAGTTATAGTATTTAGTAAATCTTTAAGATTTGTAAATATAACATGGTAATCTCTTTATACAATTATAAATTTTGTCAAAATATTTCAGGGTGCCACACATCGTAATTACCCCAAATTTTCAGAAGCATGCAGAATACTTAAAAGATCGTCATTGTAACAGCTCGAAAGCAGGAACTAACTTAGAATTTTAAAGGCAATTACTCGTTTCTCTTCTATAGGAGGTATATCCATCATTAGAGTGTATATAACCCAACTCTGCAACATTACTATATAAAACAGAGAAGCAAATATCAACCACTGAACCAGAAACTACTCATTTCCATATTCAGAGTGCCCTCAGAAGGGTAAATCTTAAAGTGAAAGAGTGGAATTAGCAAATGCAATTAAAGTAATGGACCGATATTTTATCACTTACTTCACAAGAGCTTCCTCTGTAACTTGGTGGACAATGACATTGTTCTACTCGAAGAGCTTGTGGAGCATCGGCTTTATAGTTATCGGTGGCTGAATCCAATAATACACGGCTTAATCTGAGAGGAAAAAAAATAATGAGATTATAGACATTGTTACTTTAGCAAGCGAAGAAATAAAATTTCTAAGTTTCTTAAATTCCTTTTAACTTTATTCAAAACGGAAATAAAAAGAAATAAAGAAAGACCTATCTCGATACAAACATTGACAAAGTTCTAAAGTGCCTTTATATCAAAGCAACAACACAAATCCACTTTAGCTTTATTCAAAACAGAAATATAAAAAAATAAAGAAAGATCTATCTCGATATAAATTCTGACAAAATTCTAAAGTGTATTTATATCAAAGGAACACAGATCTAACTAAGCTTTATTCAAAACAGAAATGCAAAGAAATAAAGAAACATCGATACAAACATTGACAAAGTTCTAAAGTGCATTTATATCAAAGCAACACAAATCCTTTGTACATTACTTTCTTTTCGAAGACAATTTTAATATAATTTTTAAAAACTATTTATGTTATCAAAATATAAAAAAACTATAGTAATTTTTATGTGTAGCACAAATATATAAAATAGAAATGGATTATAAATCATGAAAGTAATAATCTACAACCATTTATGCACAACCTTTCAGATATTCTTAAAAAAAAATTTTTTTTTTCGTTTAAAATGATTGAAAGTTTTCTCATTTTACTCCAAACATGACAAAATGCTTAGTTAACAGGTTTAAAAAATCTTTTGTAAGGAATAAGGCATCTTACTTGATTTCTTCAACAGGTTGGAAATAAGAACCTCTGATTAACACAGCTTCCAGATTCACCAAAACCATCATTATCTGCTCACGAGTTACCTCACGTCCACTGATATGATGAAACTCGTGCTGCAAGAAAACAGTTTTACTTTAAATGGCAGAAATCCAAAATATTATTGAAATGGAAATTATAGAGGGGTATCGACTTACTTCTATGAGGGAAACTTCCACCCTGAATGGTATACCATCTGCAGGTTGTTCAATATGGTCATGAACAATAGTGATGTTGTTACCCTAAAATATACCAGAAACAATGTTACGTTGAACCTGTCATGAATTTTTAATTTTACTGTAAAAAAAATATATGAACTTAGAATTAGAAAAATGTATGGGAGGATTTTTCCCCCCTTCCGTATGATCTAAAGGCGAACGATAGCATTTTGATGGGGAAAAGCACAAGTTAAATTGGACCTTTTTTTTTTGTGAAATCTATGTATTCTACTTCACATTCATCCTCGTCTTTTTTTTTACTGTCTACAATTTTAATTCAATTAATTTAATCCAATTTTATTTCTAAACAAAGTATTTACTGTAAAACGGAACAGGAAAATTTAATAAAAACAATTTTAAAAGCACATTTATATTAATATACTAAAAAAGTAGAATATTTTATTTACATTTTTTTATACTTTTTAATTTATAATTCATTATTAAAAATACTAACCGTCATCGCAAATCATGTCAATTGTATTAATCTAATCATATCAACCAAATTTAATGAAATACATTTTATCAAGCAAAAGAAAGTGTTATTTTAAATCAAACAATAAGCATAGAATATTCTGATTGCTTAGTAATGAATGTAAAATGATTGCAATAATTGGCGAAATTGATCTAGTTGCTGACGTTGGGGACTCTGCAAAAGTTTTGTTGTACAATATTTCAAAAAACCTGAGGGTAGAGGTGACCGATTCTTAATAAAGTATCTGAACGTCACAAACTTTCAAATAATTTTCTTTTTAAAAAATGGAGAAATCGGACTAGTGATTGAGGTTAAGATTCTGATTCTTTGACGTTGGGGACTCTGCAAAAGTTTTGTTGTACAAAATTTCAAAAAAAACTGAGGGTAGAGGTGACCGATTCTTAATGAAGTATCTAAACGTCACAAACTTTCAAATAATTTTTTTTAAAAAAATGGAGAAATCGGACTAGTGATTGAGGTTGAGATTCTGATTCTTTGATTTTTGTTATTATTTTCTTATTAAAGACTCTTAGAACCATTTTTTCAAATTTTAAATACTAAATGACACTAATCACATGGTATCAAAATTTATTTGAATTAATTGATTTACTGATAACTAATTTCTGAAAATATTGGAATTAGTATATAAATATTAACATTAATTTTTAAGTTTATAATAAAATTTAGATCTCTAGAACGTAAGTGAGGTAAATAAAAACAGTCATAAAATTCTATCCTAACAAACATGAAATAAACCGAATTAAATAAAAGTTACACATAACTGCACATAAAAATAATCATTTTTTGATAGCATTTCAAATTTGAAATTTATGAGGATTTTTTTTTCGTTTTTCCGGAGCCCTTCAATTTAATATAATCTCATTAAATTAATTATTTTTACTTTACTTTTGAGAGTCACACCTTCTGTTTAACTTTCCATGACATTACTTCCATGCTTGCATAATTTAAAAAGTATTTGTAGCTGACAAATGAAACATGAAATCTTTTAATATCTTTAATATATTTTTAACGTTTTCTTCACATATTGATTATATTCTCATAAAACAAAAATTAATATAAAATCATAAAGCCTCTTTAAAAATTATGATATCTCATTTTCTCTAACTCGAAACTTCTGTAGAATTTACTTTTGAAACCAAATAAGAGTACTTTTTTCAAATAAACAGTACCCTATCTATTAATTTCTGAAAATTCAGAATTGAATAACATTCATTAAATAGATATCACAATATTGTAATTTGTATAATTAAAATTTTTCTCTTACTATTAAAATAAGATCAGGCCCTACAGAACTCTCAATAAGTGCATTTTTGTCCACTGAAGTGAACAATGTATAGGCGATGTTGGAACCATATGATGAGAGCTAAAAGAAAGATGAAAAGTTAACAATTATTCTATTAAAACATGTTTTAATAAAAAAATGAAGTTTTATATAATTTCAAATAAATGATCCAGAAAATTAACATTTAACAGAAATATATATATATATATATATTTCATTGTCTATATACATATTTCATTTTCTTGTATACGAAAGAAGAATGTAAAGGAAAAATATTGTAATTTTTTAAAAAAATAATCGAACAGTATTTTAATAAAACGGTCTCCATTAAAGCTTTCGTAGAATATAGAAATACATTTTTACATTTTTGAGTAAATAGAAATAGAAAAGTATATTTTTGAGGTTATGTTTGTCTCTCTATCAGAATAAAATGTCAAAAACACTCTGAGCAAAACGAATTTGGTATGTAATTTTAACACCAGATTTGCAGATTTTTGTGGAAAAATTTGCAAGAAATCCATTCACAGGAAGCTTGTCCGTTAGTCCAAATGCACGCGAGCATGATAACATCAAAGCATAAAGAGCTACATTGTTAAAATTTAGCACACTGCTTTATTTTCAACTGTCAAGGAAGTTGCCGTCTGATGGTTTGCTTCGTTAAATACATGTAAACTTTTTGAGTTACATGTTAAATACATGCAACTCAAAAAACGCAATCGACTTAGATAAATGAAATTTGATTGTAATCTTATCAATAAAATTGTATTTCTTAATTAAATTTTGGTTCAATTAGTTGAAAGAAAGAAGAAAAAATCTAAAACGCATACTGAGTTTCCTTCACTGTATTACGAGGCACTAAAGAAAATCCCAGAAAAAATGAAAAATAGCACTAGTGGCCTTATTCAAATTTCTCAATTTTTATGCGTTAAAGATGGGGGAGTATAATTCCTTTATTAGAAGAGCCGTCGAAGAGATCATTTTCTTTGGTTCACACTTATACAACCTAAAATAATGCATTATATACATTATTTTAGTCACCACCTAATAAATACTGCTCTATTTGTTATTAATTAAGACGGAAAATAAAGTGCTAAAATCTTTAGTACAAACAATGGGAATAATTATTGAATGATACAAGTAAGAATATCAACGCCGTTTTAAGTATTTTGCGACTCAAGGTAGCGCACATTATGAAGTCTTTTTAATAAAATGGCATATTCAGTTTTGCATTTTATCATATTTTTAACTTATTCAACCTATTAATGATGCAATATATTTTGAAATTTCGTGAAAAAATATTGTGTATATATATGTTTAATTTATTCATTAATTCATGAGCTAAAAACATAGCTCATATCTATGCAACATTCGCCTTCCTACACAATATGAATGAGTTAGAGGTATTTGTAAATATAGTATTATGTCAACGAAATTACCCAGACAGAAACCCGACTAATTATACTTGATAAAGTATTATTATCTCAATATTTTATAATTCATAGTCTTTGTATATTTTACAAATTTATTTGGTAATCAGGCAGTAACATTTTTTTTTTATCGCCTTGGCTATGGATCCTTCTCAGAGACCTAGTCAGATATCCAACACCAGGAATACCGATGGGAAAGGACTCATGGTTGCAACATTCAAATTAAAAATGCCATAAATAGTTATAATCCAGTCTTTTAGTATGTCGAGTTTTCGTCTAGGCACATTGTTAATTCATATCGATGTAATCTTATCGAAATATCCACTTTCAAGCTGTTATGACAAAATATTATAAATCATTGTGTTGTAGATTTTATTTTCCTTAATAATAACAACATAATTAAAATAGAAACCTTTTTAATAATAGTGACATTATTTTTTAAAAATAATAATGACATTGCTTAATTTTAGAAATTATCTTTTAACGTGTAAGGTATGTAGATGCATTCAAAAGATGAAAGGTATTCAAGAAATATTTTTATTCTTTGCAAGTATATTAAGTAATAATTTTTGACATTTAAAATGAATAGAAATTTATAAACCCTCTATAAAAACTCTAACAATGGAAAATTTTAAAAATGTAAATTTAAAAAAATATTTTCTTGGCACGTTATTATTCGAATATACAATATCAGTAAGTTTTGTTCCTACATGGATGTATAAACTGCTCAAATTTATCCCAAATGAGCTAAATATATTACAAAATTCTTCTACATCAATTTAGTGATAAAACCAAGGATGTTTTTCCTGTTATTTGCTATACTGATGGCAGTAAAATTGATGGTAGAGTTTGTTTCGCATTTGTTGCTTTCAGAAGTGGTATTGAATCCGAGCACTTTCAATTCAGAATTCGTGATGAATGCGCAGTTTTTGTAGCTGAACTCTTATGTTTAAACTTCGCCATCAAATGGATCGCTGAACAAAATAGTGTAATCTCAGACTATCTTATTTGTACCGATTCTCTTTCATCCTTGGATTCCCTGAAGTGTATTTCTTCGTCTAACAACATAATCGTTGAAATCCAAAAGCAAATTAAAAGCCTCAAAGATAAAAATATCTCAATAGTTTTTGCATTTGTTTGTGGACACACGGGCATTTATGGAAATGAGGGGGCCGATTGGCTTGCAAAAGCTGCCACTAAGCGCAAAATCGACATTGACGTTAATATTCCTAAATCCTTTTACAAGAAGATTACGGGAGAAAAAATGGTGGAGTCTTGGAATCAAGAATATCTCCTTTCAGATAAAGGGAACTTAACAAAGAAATTTTTTTTCCATCCATTAATAAGAGACTGTCATACCATCATTTTTATACTAATTACAAAATAACCCAATTTCTAACTGGTCATGGTAACTTTAAAAGTTATTTGTACAAATTTAATTTGTTTCCGTCATCTTCCTGCGATTGTAATATCGGTGGGGAGGAAAATGTTGAACATGTGCTCCTTCTATGTTCCAAGTTTGTCAAAGAAAGACAGATCCTAAGACTGACTCTCAAGGACATAAATATAAATTGACCTCCAGAGTTTCACCAACTTATTTCCACTAGAAGTGCTTTTGAAAATTTCTGTAAATTTATTGTTGACATCTGTAATCCTTCATAACTGTTAAATTTTCTTCTTTTTCTTTTTGTAATGTGTTACATACTTACTTCTGTAAGCCCCGTGTGATACTTTGTGGTGCACGGGAGATTTTTAATTGTTCAATAAAAAAAAATTCTTCTACAAACCACATATAATAATTAGTCTAAGAGAACTAAAAAGTAATTATTTTTCCTTAAAAGTACTTAGATTCAGAAACAAGAGTAATTATAGAATGTTAATACATTTTACTCAACTTAAGAAAATAAATCTATATGAGGAAAAAATGCTGCCGATACGCCTGCTAATCGAAGTACCAGTCAATGAAAGAAAATGGAATATTAATGGCATATCTAAAAAGAGAATTCTCATCATTTAAATTTAATTTTTAATAAGCAAGAGGATGTTACTTTGTTTCCTAAATATTGAGATGGTGCCGAGAAGTAGAATAAAGTTCCCCCAGGTAGCAGAGAGAGATAAGCTTGAATACCGTCCTCAGTTTCGTATAGAGTAACCTCCATATCCACAGTAGCCAAGTCACTTTCGATGTCCAAAACACTGGCTTTCCAATCAGACATTGAATAGATCTGAAAAAAAGAGGGAAACTATTAACTTTTTGAAACATAAGGCTGACAGATTTGTTCATAATATGATTCAGATAAATCAAACAATTAAATAAATCTGCACAAAGTGATTTTGGTATTTATTTAAATTAATCGCCTTTGACAACCAGTTTCACTTGAGGAACTGGTTATATTTAATTCTGGTTAAATCGCTTATATACATTTTCTCCTTAATGATCCCGCCAATTTAACAAAAATTAAAGCCGTATTATTTTAATTGTTTTACCTAAATTCTATTTATTGTGTGCACGACCTTTTCAAATGGAGAGCGGCCTTATAACATCACTACGCTGTTAATGGTGTAAATATGCAATTCATCCAACTTCTAAATCTCGCGCATTGTAATTTTACTTTTTTGTTCATTTATTAAAATATGCAGATATTAATCCGAATCCTTCTTATTCAGCTTTCAACAATGGAAGAAAATCATGCGATTAAATATTTACTGAAACAATAAAAACGGTTTGAACTTTATATTTGAAAAATTGCCAATATTCAGAAGAAAAAAATTGCAAGGTTATTAAATCGGTATTAATAAAAAACAATTTTCAAATTTTTGAAACTCTGAAAAAATTATTTTTGTGCAACAATATTTTCGAAAGTTATCTTAGAAAAAACGCAAAAATCAGCTTAATTTAATTCTAGTTAAAATCCCCAAAAAGTGCCCATTTCTACCTTACAAAGTGCTATGTATGTGCAAAATTTGGCTGCTGTAGATTAAATGAACACATATATATATTCACCTTTATTATCAATAGATATTAACCACATTTCCCCTACTTTGCTTAATAAAGGACTAATTATATCTGTATGAATCATTTCTTATGAAGCTTATATAGTTGAAAAAACAATTTCGATTGAAACTTGTAAAACTACAGCAGTAAACAAGTAAAATTATATGGGATAATTAGTAAATTAAAGATCATTTTAAATTTTAAATATTGGTTGCTTTGCTTTATTTACCTGTGTAATGAACAAATAACCACTGGAGCATCGATCGGTTGTACCAAAACAGAAGCATTTTGTGCATCCAAGGGGATTCACCTCTTCCAGGTAGAACGTTCCAGGTTTGCACTGGTCGCAGGAATCGCCGTAGACATTATCCTAAATGGGAAGACAGTCTATTCAGGATTTTTTTTTAATGAAATTAAATAAACTACTATATAAATTCTGTGTGAGTTACTTCTAGGCAACTCTTTAATCAGGATGGGGTTATGATTTAAAGTTAAAGTTTAATATCATATGTCATATATACATATAATTTTAATACAGTAATACATATTATTCCTATTATGAATCAAAAGAAATGTGTAAAATGTGTGGAGAGATGCGCATTTCGCACTGTATTAGAATAATTAATACTTGTGAAGTGAATACTTGCAAGTAAACACAGAAAAACAATAGTTAAAAATTAAAGGCAAATTCTTTTGAGCTGATAAAGATTTACTCCATCCATATTTCATTCACAAATGACTCCAAATCTTGCTAGTAATTATTTTGTATCTTCAGATATTAAAAATCGGATTATTCATAAGGTTTTCTAGCAAAGATTCACAATTAACTTCGGCTCCAGCCTCTACGATGCAACTCAAAAATAATTTCTTTTTATATCTCCGTTTATTACAAGGGTCATGCTCTTCAAAGAAGAGATAGATAAGCAGACAAGGCTTGTTTTTGGTATGATGGAAGAAAATAATGTTTTTGTACAAAATCAGATAATGATTTTCTTGGCCAAATGGGGCATGTGATAACTGCATATTTAACCCCCTCTTTTCATCTAACAGGTCAGGACATGATGTTAAAAAGTTACTGAAGATTGAGCTATTTAGACATTACGATTTTTAGAAACATTAAAATAAAAAATCAGTCACATATTTTTTAAACTAAAGAAAATACAAATAAGGCGTTTTTATGTTGGATTTCCCATTAAAAAAACATAAGGATAATACCCTCTACAAGAGAATTTTTATCAGAAAGGGGAAAAAATTGAAGATTGTATGCTGTGAATTAAATTTCAGCTGTTTATATTATATATATATATATATATATATATATTTGATGCATAGAGAGGTTGATAAGAATTTTGTGTATTGTGTGAATATCAGAAAAATATGAAATTTTCTTTCGATTTAATTGAACAGAATACCAGGTATCTCTTGAAATTATTTATGGTATTAGAGAAACGCATTCAAAAATGGTCAATGATAATAAATGGAAAAAAATTATGCCTTTTTTTTGGGTTTTTTGTTTTTTATTCATTTATTAACATTTGATCAATATTATCAATCAAGTGACAAATCAATATTATTAGGATTTTACAAAATTTTCTAATAATATCGCAGTGCATGAGATATAAACATTACCTTGCAATAACACCGAGCGCTGTCTTCGTCGCAAATGCTTTCCGTACTACCTCGCAAGTCGCAATTACAAAGTTGGCAGTGAGGGAACGCCCAGTAACCAGCTTTGCATTTGTTACAAATTCGGCCCACTACATTCGATTTACATCTGTGAAAATAGTTAAAAAATAATTAGAAAGAGGAAAGAAGTTAAGAGCAAATTTTCATTTCAGATGAAAATAAGTTTTAAAGAACACACATTACAACAACATTTTAAATCGTATCTTCTGCAGTTTAAATGATCATGTATGCCCTGTTTTATTAAAAAATGCAATTAATTGTCCAAAATCATATTTAAGTATTATATTTCAGTTTAAAAATTAATATTACAAAATTAATTTGAAATTGCTGCACCTACTTCCTTAATTATTCAATCAATTGAGAAACCAACAAATTTTGATGTAAAAAGAATTTAAGGAATTTTCTTTATTCATCCTGAAAATTCTTTATTAACTTCGTAATAATTTATTGTCGTTTCATAAAAATAGAAGTTGTAGAAGAAAGAAACGTAGAAATAGAAAAGAAGAAGTGCACATAGATATGGAAAGTGACACTTCTCAATTTCAAAATTACTTGATTGTCTGAGTAAAACTTTCACTGTCTCATATTCTGAAACACGCATCAGAATACTTTCAAAATGAATTGACCTAATCGTGGTACGAATAACTGCTGGAAATATAGTAACTTCAGAGTAAAATGAAAATCCTTCATACATTACGCAACGAATCAGAACAATTGTTGAAAAAATGCTTACTGGCATTGTCCAGTTTCCAAATCGCACTGTAGATTTCCATTTACGACACCCAGGGGAACGCAGTTGCATTCCTATATCAGAAATAAAAGATGTACATAGAAGATAATCACTGTAATCATTTAGAACTATTAAAATTATCTTTTATCCGTGGATCTTCAAATCTTATCTTAATATTTACTCTAATCTTAATAAATAATATACTGCATGCCCAAAAAGCAGAATTATTATAAAAAATACGCTAATATAATCAAGAACTTTTCATTGTGATTTATACATCAATTATTTCTACAAGAAGTGCATTATGAGTTGCATTTATTTATTTTCGCGTATATCATATTCGTCAGACAAATGCACTTAAAGTAAATACTATTTGTAAATGAAGCGAAAATAGTAACTTCAGAGTTAATAGTAAAGTAAAATAGTAACTTATGCAATCAAAACATAAGTAACATTTCTCTATATCTTTTACCAATTGTAAAGATTCGTAACAAAATTAAATGGTGCTTCAAGAACGTTCCAGATCACCAAGCGAGTCCAAAGATAGATATCTGATCCATTATATATTCAGTAAAAAGACTAAAGTACTTTTTCTGAAATTAAAATGGCAAAGTGAAAAAAAAAAAAACTGTAGTGAATGACTCATACTTCCAGATGTAAAAATATATATGTTATTTTACGCTTTTCTGGTGCTTTCTTATGTGTTGTATCTTAGCACCGATTGTAAATCTGAAAGGTTTCTTTAGATTTTTCAAGGCGAAACAAAAACACAAGAATAAAAACACACACATGACATTTATGCAATTAACAATAAGAATACTCTTCCAATAAAGAGAAATGTTAGTGAGAAAATCAGTGCGATTTAATAATTTTTATTTATTACAGGAAACTATGAAAAGTGATTTATCGATATTAAAATGTTAATGAATGATTACTTTCATAGATACTGCATTTTTTAAAAATCCCTTTATAAATGCGCCCACAGTAAGTATTTGGATGATTTAAAAAAAGGAACAGGAGATTTATTAAGCCAGCTGGGCAGAAATATGGAAGTGTTACACATTTGATTTCCGCACTACGCCATCTCAAAGGATTTTTTTTTAAATACACCATCAAAGGGTAAAATAAAATAAAAATATTCCATGATTTAGTTATTAAACTGCATAATTATTTCAATATATACCATGATAATGACTTAAACAGTCCCTCTTAAAGCGGGATTTGGTTGAAAGGAGAAAATTTTTTTCGTAAGAATTATCACAAGAAGAAAGAATTATTAAAAAGTAAAAAAAGGGGGAATTGCATCAAGATCCAGAAAGAAGGCGTTCTTTTATTCGAGGTAAAAGCTAATAGGTAATCGATAATAATCAGGAATTCACTTGAAAAGATTGCGACACGAAAAACGCCAAATATTAAAATAGTTTTGATATGATCCAAACAATTTTAATTTTAAGATTGTTATACAAGACGTGATATATTTGATATAGACAATTTTAATATATCATGGGCGATTTGTATTAACTGCTGGTTTAATAACATTTGTAATTTCCTTAATCTCATGGTGACCACTGATCCTCAAATAGAAAAACCATAGAGAAAACTGATCAAATGTTAAATCTGTGATAACTTGATTCAAATGAAGCTGGTTTCATGGTCTTTAATAAACGCGTGTTGTTGTCATTTTCAATAAAAATTAAATGCTTTTAAAAATTTATTTAAATATTTTTATGCTTTTGTATGGTTTAATTCTGGTACACTAGCTTTATAGGACAAGAACAATCACCTTAAAACAAGAGACTTAAATCTAGTTTTAGCTACTAAGAAAATAAATAAAATAATTGTTATTGAAAGCAAATATAATAAGCAAATTGAAATATCACATATAACTTCGACATTCCGATTTCAAAAAATTCCAAAGACATCATGAACTCACCTCGCATCCAATGATTGGATCAAAACCATAGGTGTAAGGCACACAAGCGTCACAACGATCCCCAGTGACTCTTGGTGGACAGATACATTGACCAGTGACCGGCTGACAGTAGGCAGTCGAGGGACAATCGCAAGGCTTGCAGTTGGGAAATCCAAAATATCCGGTGCGGCACTGCGAGCAAGTGCGGCCGATGACGTGCGATTTACACTCGCATGCCCCACCAAACTCTTTACACTCGAAACTGAGGGCCCCGTCTGTGTCGCACTGACAGGATAAGGCTCCGTTATTGTATTCGGATGTCAAAGTGAATGCAGCCTCTCGACAGAAACCTAAAAGAAATAATTGGCCCATTATTAGTCTTTCGAGCTTAGTAGTTCCATTATTAGTCTTTTAAAATTGTGAAATTTCATAACGAAATCAAGCAATATTATTTCAGTTAATTCTTCTTTTTTTTTTTTTTTTGATATAACATTTAACGATTTCTTTTTTCACATTTAAGTAATTTCAAGCATGATATATCACACAAAATTACAGCGTATAGTTGGATAAAAATATGCTGAAAATCCAAGTGTTTAATGAAAAAATTTTGATAAAAACAAAAGACTGCTTTTTACTCCATCAATTAAATTACATTTACCTTATTGAAAGTCATAAAAAATTTCACCAACTTTCTTTCATTATTTCAAAGATATTTCTTAATCCCTATTTTCACAGTTAAAAATACTTACAGTATCACAGCAATGAAATTCCAAACTTTGTCACAATAATGGAATATTGCACTGGAATTAAATTAAGTGAAAATCAACAATTTTTCTCAACTGAATACATCAGTACAATTATTTGCAGTTTATTTGACAGAAGTCAAATAAATAATCGATTTTACAAAAATGATTAAATTTAATTTGTAAGGATATTTACGCCAAGTACAGTTGAGTTTAGTTATATTAATGTCCCGTTTTAACACTCCGCGTACAATGTGTATTTAATTGTATTTTCCTCAGTTAACTAAAATTTCGGCAGTTTAGCATAAAAATAAATTTAATTACAAAGTTTTTAAAATGATTTTTTATTAGAACCTTTAAAAAAAAAGAATAATTGTTAATAATGTCAATTTTTTTTAAAATGCTTTCTACTTTTAATCGTAAGTTCTATTGTTTTTCAAACTCTCAACTAGATGGCGACACGAATAAACAATCAAAATTCGATTAAATCGCTCAAAATTTAATTTCCGAGAATATTAAACTAGCGTATTTCCCCACAAAATACATAAGCACACATCAGAAAGTGAGCGATAAATTGATTACAAAATTCCATTTTTAAGAATTCATATTCCTAAAAATTGATTTTTTTTTTTTCCAAATGGATTTTTTTGGGGGAAATGGATTTTGGGGGGGGGGGGGATTGAATTTTTAAAAAAACACTTTTAACATAACTTTATAGTTATGTTAAAAGTGCTTTTAAAAATTTCTGGGGGTAAGAACGATGTAGAAAGTTATATGGCTCTTTAAATTAAGCAAAAATATTAATACATTGAATTTTGGTTTGGTATTTTTGTTACTGGAAGATGAACGATTGTTTTTTTTTAAATACCCCTCCCCCCAAAAGCAAGAAACGTCCAAATATTTTCTATTGCTGACATTTTGTGTAAGTTCTAATCTTAAAGGATAAATACATAAATTAGGTCGAAAAGAGCAATAGAATCGATTGTTATATATTGAAAGAAAATTATAGTTTTTCAATCATATCATTTTACCTTTTCACATATTACTTTTAAATTTTATTTATTTATTTTGCATACAATATTACTCCGATTTTATATTTTTCTTTATAATTATTATCGAAATTGTTGCCACCTTCTCTAGATAATATTTGAACTATTTTTGTTTGTTTATGATGCCATTTTACTTAGTGTTATAAAAATTTCATAAAAATGAACTTGGGATTTTAATGCATTGGAAACACAGGGAAGCTGAGAGGAAAAATAGTGTTATAAACTACAGGAAAACATAAGAAACAGGAATACAAGAAAATATTGTAAATAATCTTGAAACCTATTCGTTCATATAAATAATTTTTAATGTTTACCATCATATTCACTCTACTCACCTGATACATCTGAAGGAAGAAGGAAACTATTTTTGCCACACTCTTGGAGGAATTTTCTTGCTTTATCCAGAGGCAGAGGATCGAGTAGATTTTCGTGGAACTCCTTCGATGGAATGGTTAGAACGTATTCCTATATTATTTTTCAAAAAAAAAAAAAAAAAAAAAAAAAAAAAGATTTCAGTGAAATTTTTTCTTAGTGCAATATTAAAAAATTTTTGTCCTTAGATAAATACATTTTTTAGAAATTTTGAACTCATTCCTTTTGAAAATGAAGTTAATCTCTATATAAGTATTCCTTCAGACCTGAATCATATTGAATTAAATTATTCATAGACTTATATTAACTCTGTGTTCTGATATATTGTTCTGTGATATATATGCGCATCACCAGTAAACACATGAATTGTGACGAGATTGTCTAATATCTCAGCTCAGACTATGGGTTTGCATTCAGTTTTTCGGAACTAAGAATTTATTAATGATTATGATAACCTGCTTGCCTGTAGCAGAGAGCAATTTGGAAAACAAGCTAGCACATTACCATGCAAAATTCAAGAAGTAAGCAGTAATGATATCCGACTAGGTTAAGTGGATATTTTTCAAAAAAAATTTAATGTTTATATGATGTTTTTTATTAATGTAAAGATTAAATAATGAATACAAGTGAAATTATTTGAATATATACGTATCTTTTGAAGAGAAAGCATATTTTGATGTAAGTTCTAGCTTATATTGACAAAAACTAGGATTACTCTAGAGAAAAAAATTGCTATAGTTTTTTATATTTTTTTTTTCTAATATAATATGCATGACATATCTCGGAGTGTAACTAGCCATTAACTAAGAATTATATACAAAAAAAAAATTTTTGTGCGTAATATAGGAGCTTTAATTATAAATTTCATTAACACACTTTGATTATTTTTTGTGAGATGATGATATTGAAGCAATATGAAACGGTACATCATGATGATGTACATCAGCATTACGTAATGATATAGAAGCATTACGTATAGCAGAATTATGAAAAACTCGTTCTCCAGAAAACACATTTAAAGTTTTTAAATGCGTATAAGCTTAAATGCTTAGCTTCTAATTGACATAAAAGATAAAATAAATATATCAGTGGAAACAAAAAAAA